>CM042556.1:5087500-5597500 GCA_023630585.1 Cranoglanis bouderius | reverse complement strand
AGCTCCTCTGTTTTACTTATCCTGTGCAAATTTCTAGACATTTCTCTTGAAATAAGAACACGTATTAATGTTTCAGAAGCATATTTCATGAAGCATCTCTAAATGTGGCAATCGAGCAATTAAGACTATCGAGCAATTCTCAACTAAGACTATGGGATGCCTTTTCTGTTCCACACTCTGACTCTCTTAAACACGGATCCCTGTCAATCAGCAATCACATCTTCTTCCCTTCTCACTAACTGCAGAGTGTGCATGCCAGAGACTGGATGAGTGACTACACCTGTCAGAGCACGTCTGAAGCAGTCCCCCACTGCTTCCCCCCCGACTCCCTCTTACACACTCTTCCTCTCTATCTCTTTCACTCCCTGTCTCTTTATGGCTCTGCAGATTTAGGACTGACTCCTTGGGTGTGTACGGCATCAAATACACAGTTCATGTAACAGAGTTCGTGCAGTAGAGAGTCATATGAAAAGCATGATATGATGCAGTGGGTGAGAATGAATGATGGTGTTTATAGCAAGATTGTCATTGAAGACCAGTCATGGTTTACTAGTGAATGAACAAGATGTGTGAGATGTGTGAGATGTGTGAGATGTATCCATATTCCATCAAGCCCTGACAAACCCAGGTCCAGGGTGTATTCCTTTATGTGGAAGAAGAAAGCCGGTTGCCTTCAGGCAGAGAAAAAGGCAACTGGTGATGAGCCACCACCTCTTTTTATCGTTCTTGTCCTCCCTTCTTCCTTATGCAGATCTAAAATGTAATGTAATCCAGCGTAGAGCAATGAGCTGAAGCGCTTTTCCAAAGAGAAAATCTGGATCAAGTGTGCAGTCTATCAGCACAGAAGACAGACGGTCCAGCAGTAATCCACAAGACGGATCCTCTTAGGCTGCACTAGAGCAGTGTTGACGACGTGCATGTATGTGTATGTGTGTGTGTGTGTGTGCGTGTGTGTGTAGAGGGAGGAAGGCAGAGCTGCTCGGTGACATAAAGTGTGCAGATCAGCACCGCTGCACGCGCCAGAGACCATTATGGCTTTCCAGCAGCTCTCTCTCTTTCCTCTCACTGCAGCACCAGCCAATACTCAGCAGCCTGCTCATTTCCTTTCTCTCTCTCTCTCTCTCTCTCTCTCTCTCTCTCTCTCTCTCTCCCTCCCACCTTCCTTCTTCTCCTTACCCCCCTCTTAGATTTCTCTACCATTCCCACATTTACTGCACTCTCTCTCTCTCTCTCTCTCTCTCTCTCTCTCTCTATCCATCACCTGTGCCTCCGTTTGGCACTTCAACTCTTTGTTGCTTGCTGTTTGCCAGAGCAGGAGCTTGTGTGCTAGTAGAATATATTAAAACACACACACACACACACACACACACACACACACACACACACACACACACACAGTGCACTTTATTGCTGCATATACCAGACCTGCATGCTCATGAGGAATGGCTCTTTAACCAGGGGACAATTGGCTGCAGACTAAAACATTGCAGATATTTCACATCTGGCCAGAAATATGTGTAAAAAAAAAAAGAAAAAAAAAGTGTCCTCCTATGATATAAGATGTTTGTGGGTAGAGACTGTAGAACCGATGATATCTTGCACCTCCACCTTGCCACTAAAGCAAAGCATTATTCACAGAACCCTGTCTGCCTACAGCAATGCCATGGTAAATTAGATGTGATGGTGTCCCCTGTGAATTGCAGATATCTTGTTATCTAGCTCCATCCCTATGCCACCCTTCTGCACCACTGCACTCTGGGTAAAACCATTTTACTGAGCCAACTGTGATCCCTGCAGCAGCTTAGTGCGGAGGAACACAGATTATCACGCGTAAACCAATAAAATGAAAACACCCCTGTTACCTTTCTCCCAGGTGTTTTCTCTCTCTCTCTCTCTCTCTTTCTCCATCTCCCACTCGCTCACCTTTAACTCACAGTATAACTCGTATCATATCTTCAATCTTCTCACCACTGGTACATCCTTTGATATAAAGTATCATAGGGTATTGATTTCTCTGATATTCCTTCACTTTGTGGTAATTTACTCGGATCACAGAGCCCACGGCTGAGTTTATAGTGGTGCTGGGTGACCAGTTAGTTGAACATTATTTCTGTTTTTTGATTGCTTTGGTTTTTGTTGTTATTGGAAGTAGGGGGTTGGTGTTTGGAATCTGATGTTCCATCAGTTATTAAAATGAGATCTCCATTTCTGTTGCACTCTCACTCAAATAAATAAGTGAATTTAATACAAATTAACCAGTGTCATTTTACAGGGTGGGAATGCACAATTTAGGGTCACTTTAAGATGAATTGAGCCTCTGTTTATCACATATCATCATAGGAAACATCAGAGTGATATATACTGATTATGGGCATTCAAGATAGCATCTGTTGAATGGTTAGGCCAAGCTGAGACTTAACAGTTGAATGGGTCTGCCTGATTCTTTGATCACTGTGATAGATAGATAGATAGATAGATAGATAGATAGATAGATAGATAGATAGATAGATAGATAGATAGATAGATAGATAGATAGATAGATAGATAGATAGATAGATGGACAGACGGACGGACGGACGGACAGACAGACAGACAGATAAATAGATATGTGAACTGGATTAGGCCTGGTGAAACTCTCTGCAGGTTCCCGTAGCTTCTCACTTCCTTTGTAACACTTCTAAGGACAGCCCACTGAATGATTATAAAATTACAATTCCTCGCTTACTCAGTCCGAACAGGATTTTGCGGGGTTTTTTTGTACTTTTTTTGTGGAAAACTATTTGAATTGGGAAATTCAATTCAATTTTTGCACGGTCTCTTTCAGTGACGTTTGTTGGTAAATGAGACCTTTTAGCTTTACTCATATTCGACGCACATGAATTCGAAGAGGGCTTTGACTGAATGCGTGTTGTAATGACGTCACGTGTCGTGTCTTGGCCCAAATCTGCGGAAAATCTGCAATAATTCTGAAAAATTGCAAGCTCCTCCGAATATTGCGGAGTTTGCTTGATTTTGCATTCATTTCTGCGATCGCAAAATCACGTAATCCTGGAGGGACTGTTTAGTTAGACTTGATGGCTACAGTGCAAAACAGCATATTCTGACGTTGTAGACTGATGAAGATACCTCCAAGTCTCCTGGTCTTCTCTGCAAATTCCCAACAACAGTTACTGCCTTTTTGTTTTAATAAATATGTCAATACTAGATATCATTTATATTAAGTTCAATTGCAGTGAGAGAGAAAGAGATAATTTTTTTTTTCTGTGTGCTTGTGTATTTTTATGGTTGCAACACCATGCCATATCTTGTTTTTAATAACTGTTAATATAATATATGTGGCTTGAAAGAAAAACAACAACAAAAAAAAATTTATGCCAATAATACACACTGACATCTTTACTTCAAGAAAACAAATGAATATATCTTCTTAAAATAGTACAGAAGTGGTTTTATTTAGATTATTTTCTAACCTTGTCTTGGCAGTCTGCCTGCAAAGATCATGTCTTAAGGATAAGGTGACAGTTTTCACAAACGCAGTGTTCAGAACAGAAAGTCTGCCTAAACATGTCAAAGAACTCACAATCTAAGTGTGATTTTCTCACAAATTGATCAGGTTTTTGGATAGTTACATAGTTTGGGTAGTTTTTTAAATGACCTAATCAAAAGACATTAATAACAAGAAATTTAGCCAACAGAACAGACTGAACTGACTGAATTAATTAGTGATTTTTCCCCCATAAATGTAAGAGCAAACACAGATCATTTAAATGAAGAGACAATGATGAGACTTGTGTTTAAATGACAAGAGTGACTTGTTAAAATGTTAGAACTTGCACTTAAGATGAAAAAGAAAAAGAAAAACACAAACACAGTTCAGTTCAGGTGCACCTGTAGATTTTATAACTATATATAGTAGAAAATGTTAAACTTTGATTATGTGAAGGGTTTTCCCACACATATACAGTGGGTATAGAAAAGAATCACATTTAAAATAATCACATTTTGTTGCTTTTCAGCCTGAAATGAAGACTGACAGTTTTTGTTTTATCCAGCTGTATTTACTCAGTGCAACTTATAGCATTCAAGTGAAAGATATAACACCAACATGTCAGAAAATAAAAATAAAAAAAACAGAATCCCTGAGTTGGAAAAAGGATCAACCCCCCTTCTAAAAATGACTTGTAAACTCAATCAGGTGTAGCTAATCACCTTCTCAATAGCACACAAAGCCATTTGACTTTCAACTGTGATCAGCTGTGGTCATTTTGATTAGCTCAGCATAAAAAGAGCTTTCCTGGAGCATTTTGTAGTGCAACTGAAGCAAACAATCAACTATGGGTGGCAAAACACTGTCAAAAGGTCTCCCGGATAAAGTTGTGGACCGGCACAAATCATACAAAAAAAATTCAAAGACTTTATCAATGCCTAGAAGCACAGTGAAGTCTATTTTTAAGAAGTGGAAGGTATTTGGTACAACACAGACCCTCCCTGGATCAGTATGTTGCTCCAAACTGGATGAGAGAGCCAGGAGGAAACTGGTCAGAGAGGCTACCAAGAGGCCTACAGCAACTCTGAAGCAGTTGCGGGAATTTATGACAAAGAGTGGTCATTGTGTGCATGTGACAACAATATCACAAATTCTCCACAAATGTGCCTTGTATGGGAGGGTTGCAAGAAAAAAGTCACTCCTCAAGAAAGGCCACATGAACGCACCTTGAAGATTCTGAGGCCACATGGAAAAAGGTGTTATGGTCAGAGGAGACTAAAATTGAATTATTTGGCCTCAACACCAGACGATATGTCTGGCAGAAATCCAATACAGCTCACCATCCAAATAACACCATTCCTACAGTAAAGTATGGAGGTGGTAATATCCTGTTATGGGGGTGTTTCTCTGCAGCAGGGACTGGAGCACTTGTCAGGATAGAAGGAAAATGGATGCGGCAAAATACCATCAAATTCTTAAGGAAAATCTGCTGTCCTCTGCCAGAAAGTTGTCAATGGGAAGAAGGTTTACCTTCCAACATGACAATGACCCAAAGCACACAGCAAAACTGACCACACAGTGGTTGAAGGAGAAAAAGGTAAATGTCCTTGCATGGCCTAGTCAGAGCCCAGACTTAAACACCATTGAAAATCTGTGGAATGACTTGAAGGCTGTAGTCCAGAAACGGTCACCATCAAATTTAACTGAACTTGAGCAGTTCTGCAAAGAAGAGTGGGCAAATATTGCAAAGTGTAGATGTGCAAAGTTAGTAGACATATCCCAACAGACTAAAGGCTGTAATTAAAAAAATTAAGGCAAATTAAAGCAAGGGGGTGATCCTTTTTCCAACTCAGTGATTCTGTTTTTTAATTTTGTAATTTTTTTTCTGACATGTTGGTGTTATATCTTTCACTTGGATGTTATAAGCTGTCAATACAGTTGGATAAAACAAAAACTGTGTCTGCCTTCATTTCAGGCTGAAAAGCAACAAAATGTGATTATTTTAAAGGGGGGTGATTCTTTTCTATACCCACTGTACAGTATGTCTACATCTGTCACAGTGAGAGAGCCAGAAAAAGTATGTAATTGTGTTGGTGGATAGGGTTGCAGCATGAGTCATAACTAATTTTTTAACAGCCCAGTGCAATGTGTATAGAAATCTCATGTAGTGCTGCTACATCCTCAGTTGAACTGGCATCAGTAAGTAAACGAGGCTGGTGTGGAACTCACTGAACAATACTGCAAAGTAATACATTATCATTTATAATACACAGACATTTGCTCAACCTGGCATTAAAGGTCATTCCCACCTGCTGCAACAGAAAACCATGGCTTCAAATAACATCTAATCAAATTGATTTGCACGTAATCCTATTCAAGTGACACAACAATTCTGCACCGATGCTGTGATACTTCATAACAAACTCTGCATCAATAAGTCAGCTATCTGTCATAACATTGCCACCATGAATAAAATATAATCTACCCCCAAATGAACACCAAACTCTCTCACACATATGTTATGTGGAAAAAGATGACTTGGCAGCTCTGCTTGACTGGCTCACTCAATAGGCTTAGGGACAAAGCTGTGCTCTCTTCCTATTCTAAATACGTGTGTTAGTATTCATGAGGCCCAATAACACAATGCATATTGCGCTGAATTGTAATCCACATTAGCACACTGCTTCACGGGAGCACTGATGAGCATTAATGCAAATAGGAATATGCACTTTGAATGTATGAATGGTTTTCCATTTCAACACCCTAAGACATATTTGCAGCATACTTCCTTCTACTGTTAGCTAAAATGGTAACCCTGTTTCTTATAGTTCCCAAAGTCTTAACTTAAATATTAACTGGGTTACAATAAGTTCCATAAATAAATGATACAGTGCTGTGAAAAAGTATTGATTTCTTCTGTTTTTGTGTATATCTCATACTAAATTGTTTCAGAAATTAAAACACAATCTAAGGTAAAACAAAGGCAACATGAGTAAACACAAAATACAGTTTTTAAATCATAATGTTATTTATTGAAGCAAAAAAGTGATCCAGTACCAATTGAGCCTGTGTGAAAATGTATTTCCCCCGGTAGTTACTAATTCCCCAAATCTATGAAACTGCATTCATAATGGGGTTCAGCTGGACTAGACGCAACCAGGCCTGATTACTGCAAACCCTGTTCAATGAAATCAACACGTAAATAGAACTTTTTCAACAGCATGAAATTGGGTAAAAGGTCTTGCCCAGTAACACACTATGCCAAAATTTAAAGAAATTCCAGAAATGTTGAGGAAGAAGGTGATTGAAATACATCAGTCTAGGAAGTTACAAAGCTATTTCAAAGGCTCTGGGACTCCAAAGAACCACAGTGAGAGCCATTATCTCCAAATGGAAAAACGTGGCACAGTAGTGAACCTTCCTAGAATTGGCCAACCTTCCAAAATTCCTCCAAGAGGAAGACCCAAGGACAACATCAAAGGAACTACAGGCCTTTCTTGCATCAATAAGGGTCACTGTTCATGACTCTACTACCAGAAAGACACTGGGCAAAAATGGCATCCATGGAAGAGTGGCGAGGTGAAAACCACTTCTAACTCAGAAGAACATTAAGGCTTGTCTGAATTTTGCCAAAACACACTATGAAGGTCCTCAAACCTTTTGGGAGAATGTTCTGTGGATTGATGAGTCAAAAGTGGAACTGTTTACTGTCCCGTTACATCTGCCGTAAACCAAACACAGAATTCCACAAAAAGAACATCATACCTACGGTCAAGCATGGTGGTGGAAGTGTGATGGTGTGGGGATGCTTTACTGCTTCAGGGCCTGGGCAACTTGCAATAATTGATGGAAACATGAATTCTGCTCTCCACCAGAAAATCCTAAAGGAGGATGTTGAGTCTTCACTCGAAACTCAAGCACAACTGGATTATGCAGCAAGACAATGATCCAAAGCACAGGAGTAAGTCCTAGAAGTAAGTGAAAGACTGATCTCCAGTTATCGTAAGCGTTTGGTTGCAGTTATTGGTGCTAAAGGTGGCACAACCAGATTTTAAGTTTAAGGGGGCAATTAGTTTTTCACATGGGTGATAGGTGTTGGATAAGCTCTGTTTGAAAAGAATCTATGTTAACTCAAATTATAGGCTAGAATGTTTGTGAGCCTTTTGAATACATGTTTTCCAGCACACACAATTGTACACTAAACTCTAACACAGGACATACCATAAATAATAATTAAATATAAATATTGCTAAAATTTTCACCTGCAATATAAAGCATACAGTTTATAATAGAGTGTTCTAAAATAACATCTATACACAAGTCTAAGCCTTATGTTTATTAGCATATGCCACAGTCCTAACTGTGTTTTGAATGGATCAACCTCCTGCAAGATCATCAGTGATCAAAAGCAACGTGTTAGTGGTGTTGGCTTCACAGTGCAAATGGTCCCAAGTTACTTAAATAGTCTAAGGTTTTAGCTAACCTAGAATAATGTAAATGATGAATGACTATTAATCCTAAATAAGTCATGATATAAATTAGCAGAAAGCTGTGAAGAAAAACCAGAAAACAACAGGCAGTGACATCATCAACAACCTCCAGAGCGCAGGAGGATCACAATCCAGCGTTTGAAGAAGACTTCAAGAGCAGAAATATAGAGGCCATACCACAAGATGCAAACCAGTAAGAATCAGAAAGCCAGACTGGAATTCACAAAGAAATACAGAGATGAGCCTCAAAAGTTCTGGAACCAAGATTAACCTCTACCAATGTGATGGAGAGTCCAAAGTGTGGAGAAAGAAAGGATCTGCTCATGATCCAATACATACGAGCTCATCAGTCAAGCATGGTGGAGGTAGTGTCATGGCTTGGACTTGCATGTCTGGTTCTGGAACAGGGTCACTAATCTTTATTGATGATGTACCTCATGATGGTAGCAGCAGAATGAATTCAGAAGTCTATAGAAACATTTTGTCTGGCAATTTACAGAGAAATGCATCCAATCTAATTGGGAGGAATTTCATCATGCAGCAAGACAATGACCCAAACACACTGCCAACACAACAAAGGACTTAATCAGGGGGGAAAAGTGGAAGGTTTTAGACTGGCCAAGTCAATCACCAGACCTTAACCCAGTTCAGCATGCATTACGGTCTTGTTCACAGGGGCACTGTCATGTTGGAACATGTTTAGGCCCCTTAGTTCCAGTGAAGCAACAGGGAAGACCCATATATGCTTCATTACTTCTTGAAGCATTAAAGATTACTGCATGTATTAATTCATCATTACTATAACATTAGTTAGGTATTAATACATTGCTTATTTTTGGACCTTACTGTAAAGTGTTACTCTAGCTCCAAAATAATGGGTAATTACATTGGCAGCATTTGGCAGATGCTCTTATCCAGTATAACTTACTGAAGTGCTTTGTGGTTTCCATCAAAATCATATCCTCATGTTAGTACAAATAGGTCAGGGTCTAAAAATACTATCAGAGAGGATTTAGTACAGCAACAAAACACACAAGTCACTTTTTTTTTTTTTTTAAATTGTGATTATAAGTACAAGCCAGTTTAAGTAAGGTACCTGCATATGCCACAGAGGTTCTAACTATTAATAAGGTAAGTGCACAGTACAAACACTAAAGTACAAAGAGCTGGTTCATTAATTTTGTTGAGTAAGTTGAGTATCGGGAGACTTTAGCTAAATTAATTGGAAATGTCTGATAGTTTCTAAGTATTAAGAAGAAAAGTAAAATAATTTTATGATTTGATATTTGGAGAGGCTGTTTTGTAGAAACATACTCAAATTGGAATAAGTACTAAAGATAATAAAGAAGACATTATTAATTTAATTTAAATTAATATTGATTAATAAATTTAATTTAAATTAAATGTAAATCCTTTATTTAGAATTCAGATTATGTATTGTGCAAAACTTTTAGATTTCCTTTCACTGTAATTATTAAATACAGCCACAGAATTTCGACACAAGGCAGGAATACACCCTGGATGGGATGCCATGTCCATCACAAATGGGGACCCTGAAGCTGTGATTCAGCAATGCTTAGCATTATATATTTTATTTATCTGTTACAGTAGACATTACAGTGTAACCAATGAAAAAACTAGTTGGTCATAGTCATCACTACATATAACAGTGTACAGTATTAACATTTACTGGGTAAGTACATGAAACTGTACTGTAAAAGAAACCACTGTTCATCACCATGGTAATTTTCTATCCTCCCTCTGTTTCTACCGACATAATGTCTTTGTGCTCACCATTTTTTAAGCTGAATAAATTGACAGTACTTTACAGGTTTTCCAGTTGACATTTCTGCTTAAACATGTGGAATTACAGTCGAATTTAGTGAGTATTTTTTCTACTTACAACTGTGTTGTTCAAAATATGAATTCAATTATGAACTATTTCTGTACTTCATAATACCCAGAACATGTCCTATGTTCCGGTGAAATTTAGTTTAACTCTACTACATTGTAAAAGCAAAAGAAAGTGTTACCAAACTATACCTTATCATAAACTAATCACCCTGATTTGGTGTTTTCCTATAACAGATTCAGTTTAGTCTGTACACTAAAGTGAGGCAGGTATGAGAAGATGAACTAGATGGAGCAACTGAGAGGCAGGTTGCCTGGCCTGGACTGATTGACATAGCTGGTCAATAGCAAGGCTTGGGTTGTGTCAGAAAAGGCAGGTAGTGAAAGATCCATTCAATACCATTTCCCTGTTTGCTTCCAGCAAATAATAATTAAATTTAGCTTGTGGTGTGGAACAATGGAATGAACTGTAATGGAAATAGAGGAGGATGGGCCAGGTCGGATAGACAGATGAAGGCATATTTCCATGTACAGACATATTTCCATGTACATTCTTTTGAGCTCTTTGTGCACTTTGACAACATAACTGGTGGAATATGCAGGTGTATTAACATGCATTAAGGCAGGGAGTTAGAGTGTGACTGCAGAGTGTAGGACAGCTACATGAATTTTAACAATAGGCTCATTACTAATTTACTGCTCCATGAGGAGAAAAAAGTGTGTGCCAGAGAACTAGAGAGGGGAAGCAAGCATTTGTTACAGATGTCCTCTCAGTCTGCCAGCATTCTTAGATATTTTTTTTTTTGTTTACTGTTTATTCATTTGACTTCAGAACGACCTTGTGCATCTCTTGAAATGTCACTGATCCATATGGGGGCTTCATGCATAAGAGAATTGCTTTCATTTTCAAGTTAGAACCTGCACGTGATGCTTTTTGAAAATCATAAGGCACCGAGTGAATATTCTTTTGAGTGACTAAAGAGGGCTTAAATGTGTATGCAGACATGAGACATGTGCATTTAACGTCTGGATACCTTTCAAGGTTCCATTACTGAAAACTGTGTTATTTTCCCCAACAGTCATTCCAAACCTCAAACCTGATACTTGGTCGAGTGGAAGGAAATAAGACAAGAGGAGCAGGATGCAGTGGTATGACAGAACGACAGGGAGAGAGGGGTCATTAGGGCAGTGCATGTCCTCACTGGAGACCTTTAATAAAAGATGTCACAAAGCTCTACACACCATGGGATTTGACAAGCAATTACGGAGGCAAAAGAAACAGTCCCTGCAGCAGAGTGCACTGACTGGATGGGAGAGAGGGATGTCAGTTACTGAGGGATAAGAGTGGAGCACACATGTGTGCTGGACCTACAAAAGATAAGAGATTGCTTTCACCAAAATGAGTTTAAGGTTATAGATTAAGTTCCACAGGCTACAGAGAAACGAAAATGTCAACCTCGTGTTCCAATTAGCCAGAGTCGAACACTGTCAAACTACAAGAAACTGAGCAATTGCATCATATTCCTGTTTCTTTCCAAGAAATGACCAACTGGCTTTACTATTTCTGTAATATCCTCTTTTAACATGCGTATACATATACATAACTCGATGTAGGTTTGTGGCTTTTGTTTAGTTTTCACATTTGAAACATTTTTCTTTTAGGCTTTTCTAAAATGATTTATTTGGTCGAAACAGAGATACATGCTGCTGAGGAGAATTCATTAGATAATGTAAATTGCCAGCAATGAGTAAATGCATCCCATGTAGGGAGCAATTTCAGTGATAAGACAAAATGGCTCCTCTTAAGGAAGCAAGAATTTATCAGGTCACCAACAGTAAATATAATGAGCCAAACAAATAGAGAATGCAGATGTAAAAGAAAAAAAAAAGATTGAAATTTTCATTTGATTCACATGTGATTTATGTTAACAATTTATGTGAGAGAAGAAAAAAAAATCATCCAATATAGGCTGGCCAAATTGATTTTAAGGATTGATAAGTCCATGCAATATCTGCAATATTCAAATATCCTCCTGATTAATTTCTGAATTTTAAAGAAGCACTTGGTCATTTTCCTCTACCGATATATACCCTGATATAACATGTCATGATCAAAATCAGTGAACATTTGTGGTCTGGAAATGCTTATTTTAATTGCTGCAAAAGGTGCAGCAACTTCTTTTTCCAGCAGTATCCACAGACAGAACATATTACTCCCTGCATACCCCAACACAAGTCCTCCAAAATGATTTATGACTCAGGAAGAGGTCAACTAAGCTGGAAGAAGATCTTTAAGAGGTCACACACTTGTACAACAGAGATATCATTGTTTACCGTCTGTTTTCAGCACGTGGAAGATTTGAACACAGCGCAACAGTACACTTGTCTATGAAACATAGCCCAGTGGCAGATTGCACACTATAGAAATACAGACACGTAAATAGCTCAAAGATCTGGTGTGCAGCCTTTGGGGGAGGGGTAACATCAGAAGAGAATCAAAGAGGGAAAAGAGTGAACGTCCATGGAGAAGAAGGAGAAAGAGATGGGGGAGGAGAAGAGGAGGGGGGGGGGAGTGGTGAAATGAATGTGTAATTGTTATACGGTGGCTCAAGAGACAGGTTGAGGTGTATTTCACTCCTGCACGGATAAAACTGGTTCTCATGGGCAAATGTATATGCAACTCGGGCAAATCGTAAAATAAAACATAAAGCACCTGTAAAATAAAATCATTTGCTTAGCTTAGAATATAGTCACTTGAAACATCAGCGCTGTATGATCTTCAGAGCTACGGCACGTGACCTTTTTTCATACTTCCAACACTATTATGTTGACTAGGTAGTAGATAGTGCATTTCCACTCCATCAGATAGACCAGGGCCTTGAACCACGTCCTCTCTCCAAGGGCAGCACTGTCTAATTACCCAACAATTTACCAGAACGGTGCATCTGTATGCAGTAAACATGCCTCACATCACCGACACACCGTGCTCAATCATGATTAATATTTTACACAATCTGTCAATGAGTGGTAGCCATTAGCGCTGAGCTAAGCCTCTCTCAGGCTCTGAGCACAAAAAACGGAATAGAAATATTGAAAACCCCGAGCCTAATTCATCACATCCTGTGTCTGTTTCATATGGGTCACCATGGGGGAGGGTTTCAATTCTGGGGCCCTAGATGGATAAATAGCTAGAGTTGAGAGTAAGGATCTAGCCCAGCCAATATTTCAGTAAAGTATTTTTTTTACACTCTGCAACACTACAGTGACACCATGCAATGAGGTAGTGCCACTGCAGTCTCTCCACTGAAGACCTCCTGAGGGCTGACACTGCAAAACACGCCTCCTTGTTAAAATCCCAGACTTCAGCAATGCACATTTTTCATTATTACTGCACACAGGCCATTGCTTATGTGGATAAGCAATTATTCCTATGTGGATGCCTACATGCCACCTATCCTAAATTGCCACCTAATGAGCAAGTAGTTTACTGGTCAATATTTGAAATCAGTTGTCCATTCTATGTTTTCATATGTTTGTTCATGAACATGAGAAAATGTCCAGTGTAAGAGGGACAGAAGCCCTGTTATACTTCACAGAGTGACTAAATATAGACCAATCTTGCAATGTCATATGAGCAATTACCATGGAAACAAGTGTCACAGTTTCCCACATTGGTATGCCAGGTTTCACTGGTTCACATTATCTGTGAGAGAAATACAATGTGCTGCAGCTTTCCACAACTAAAAATATCCATGCCAAGGTACCACAATAAGCCATACAGCCCTGCCAACAACTGGGCAAGATGTCCTGAGCCCAGAAGAAATGCCATAAATAGGGGATCCACTGCACGGGATACAGATATGTTGGTCATAAATTTATGTTTTGTCCCAGACCTGGGTATTAGGTACGATTGGCTTGAAACCATATAATCTTAAATATGTACTACAATATTTTATACACTACATAGTTAAATGTCTCTAGTATTTGATTCCTCAAATTACTCCTTGCTGCAAGTGAAATGTTTTGGACATATTAGATTAGATTAGATTCAACTTTATTGTCATTGTGCAGAGTACAAGTATGGAGGCGATGAAATGCAGAAGTGCAATATATTATATAATATGATTCTCGACTTGAGAAAACACAGTGGACCAACACCAGCAGATGACATGGCACCCCAAATCATCACTGACTGTGGAAACTTCACACTGAACTTCAAGCAACTTGGATTCTGTGCCTCTCCACTCTTCCTCCAGACTCTGGGACCTTGATTTCCAAATGAAATGCAACATTTACTTTCATCGTAAAAGAGGTCTTTGGACCACTGAGCGACGGTGTTTTGAGTAAAAAGGTGGTTTGAGTTAATTAGCTGATTAGAGTCTTCTCAGGTCGACATGGCTGTATTATAAATTCTTTATTCTAATATTTTTGAGATACTGGATTTTTCCAGTATCTCATTTCCATGAGCTGCAAGCCATAATCATCAATATTAAAACAAAAAAAGGCTTGAAATATTTCACTTTATGTGTAATGAATCTAGAAGATATGAAAGTTCCAATTTTTGAATTAAACTTTGGGGAAAAATGAACTTTTCCACGATATTCAAATTTTTTGAGATGCACCTGTATATATAATATTATGTTCTAGGCAAAGGTATGAGGCAGAGAAAGTAGAGACCAGCTCAGTGCAAATGACAAGGTGTACAAATATAGAAGGTGCATTGTACAGAGAAATGATGTGTGTATATATATATATATATATATATATATATATATAAAATGTCCGGTGACCATTAGGTAAACATACAGGTGGCATCATGTAGTAAATAGTCAGTAATGTGCAGAGAGGCAAGGTCGAGAATGAGGTGTAAGGGCAAGTTACCATATCAGATATATCACATGAAATTCATGTTAGTATAGCGAGCATGGATATTAAGTCTCGCATTAAAAAATGATTGAGTTATGCATTATACCTTTTTTATAACTATAGTAATGTTATGTTCTACTTTTTTTCCGCTCTGCAGTTCTGAGTGGAAGACGCGCGCGCGCGCGCGCACACACACACACTGACACCTATTGGCTGCTCCGCCGCGACGTGGAATCAAGTTCGGTTGAAATTCAGCATTCAACTGTGTGCTCCACTTTATTCTTACCGCTGTAAATCGGACAGATGTGTACAGTTGTGCCCCCCGGTATGGAAAAGATATCTGGACTGGTTGGATAACGTGTTCTGAATCCTGACGTATTTTCCTAACTTCACTTCCGGGTTTGACCTCCTGGCTGGACTTGTGTGGCTGAAGTGTGGTAAGAGAAGCGACTGAAATGAAGACACCGCTCTTTGAACATGTCCTCTCTAATCTCTGAGCTGCTATTTAAACGTTTATTAGCTGAAAGAAGTTGTTTTCCAGGCTGGTAAAGCATAAACAGACACCACACATGACACTTTTCCAGACTGGAAGTTGAAGGGGGAAAAAAAGAAAAAGATTTCAAGTAACAGGCGAGAGAAAGCAGGGACATTCCTGCAGTGGACAGAAAGTAGGCGTCCCTGTTACTCCAAACTGAAGCAACTTCTTGAATTCGGCCAATAAAGTGCGCTTAGCTTATCTGACTGACACCTGATCCTATTTATTTTATTTATTCTGACACTTTTACTTAAAGTGATGTACAGTTTAGGCAGAATGCAGTCCACAATGCTGAGCGGTTCAGGCTTAAAGGCCTTGCTCAAGGGTGCAAAAGCAACTATCAAGCAAGCAGTCCTGAGATTTGAACCCGCAACCTTCTGCTCAGTAGCAGATGCCCAGCTTAAAGAACGTTAGGAAACCACAACTGCCTTATCCATTAAGGGTACATATAAAGTTTGCTTAGTATATTTAAGATATCTGATCATTGAGGCAGCCTCATGTTTGTGGATGAAGTGGTGGCTTAAAATGCTGCCCATATCCAGATGATGGAAAAATTAACCAATGTGTTCTTTTCAGGTCAAAAATGAGGGGGCACAATGGCTTAGTGGTTAGCACGCTTGCCTCACACTTTCAGGGTTGGGGTCTGGATTCCCACCTCTGCCCTGCGTGCACGGAGCTTGCATGTTCTCCCCGGGTTTCTGTGGTTTCCTCACCAAGTCCAAAGACGTGCGCTGTAGACTGATTGGCGTCTCTAAAATTGTCCGTCGTGTGTGAGTGTGTGTGCAATTGTGCCCTGTGATGGATTGGCACCCCCTCCAGGGTGTCCCCAACCTTGTGCCCCGAGTCCCCTGGGATAGGCTCCCCCACAACCCTGTGTAGGATAAGTGGTATAGAAAATGGACGGATGAATGGAACCACGATAAAATGTTCTTCTTACAACGTGACATTTTATATGCTTTATATGCTTGCTTCTCTAGGGAACATGAAACGGGACACATTTAACTGCTACCCTTCCCTTCATATTTATATTACACAGGCTATGTCGCAGATTATTTTGAATAGATTACAAAATATGGTGAAATGTCAACTGTCACCAGCTTATAAAATAAAGATAATAGATTAATTCAGTCTCTGTTATCTTACCCCCTTCTGGTAGAAGCATGGAAGCTTCCCCAAGCATGAGAAGTGGTTTTGTTTGTTTTTACTGTACCCCAAAAACATAGATGTGTTCAACATTGGTCCTTTCAAATATTACAATCTCTGTCAGCTGCTCAAAAACAATATGACCCATGAACAGTACAAACCAGTGGCTCTGTTATGGTGTGGGAGGCATTTTGCATGCACTTGTCCCCTTGAACTGACATGTCAGACAGCACTCTCCACCACTGTTTTGAAACCACCAACTGACAAATGATCTTTTTTTAAGAATGGTGTTTATGCCTCCAGCACAGTTAGAGAGCCTTGTAGAATCTATGAAAATGTGCATTGAAGCTGTTATGGTGACTTGTTTTGCCGCAACGTCTTAAGATGCTTTTAATTTGTCATCCATCTGTAGATATTGAGGCAGGCGTGAATTCAAATAAAAGGTTTAGGACAGATATGCAAAGAATGAAGAAAAGCAATCTATAACTGCTTGCTTGGCCTGGCCTGGCATGCATATTTTATAAAATGAGGTGTATTTGGCTCATGCAAAAATTCCACATATTAGGTACTGAACTGGTAGAGACCACTGAAAGCAGGCTGCTCTGCTCCTTTCTCACACACTGTGTGTGTGTGTGTGTGTGTGTGTGTGTGTGTGTGTGTGTGTGTGTAACAAAATTCTCTTCAGGTTGCCATGGAGTCATTTGGCAGGCAGGAGTTCTTGTGGTTTCTTGCTGAAGGTTGTGTTGTGCCTACTGCTTGGCAAGGCCTGGAACAGGTGTGGCAGCTGCTGCTTGTCTGCTGCCTCTGCCGCATTATCTGCAGACTGGGTGAGTCGCATTTGCATTTATTCTTTTTTGGAGACACTTTTACCCAAAGTGAGCAATTAGGGGTTAACAACCTTGCTCAGGGGCATAACAGTGGTTTTCTGGCAATCTTCAAACTCATAATCTTCTAATTACTATGGACTTGAATAGACTGACTATTCTGTTTTTATTTTTTCTTGCATTAAAATCGCGCTTTCAAAATACTGTTTTAGAACATGTACACCAATCACACATAGATTAATTTCTATAATGGTAGTCCCAACTATCTAATGTCCAATGTTTCCCAATGGAGTCCTCTGATACCCCAGACAGCTCACGTTTGCTATCATTTATCACTCTTCTCCAAACCAAACTAAAATTCCCTCCAGATTTACAAACGTTTTGGTTACATCATATGTTAATGCCATTGGCCTGTAAATTACTAAGTGTGTTTATGGCACAGCTGATTTACATTTAGTTATGCCCACAAAACTCCATATAAGAATGGCAAATGATGACTAAATGTGAAAGTGGCTTGCACTAAACCTTCAAAAAATCAACTCCGCCGTTGCAGTTCACCGGCCACCACAGGCACACACTAACTCTATGGTGGTATTACATTTGTTCTAATTGAATAGCTAGTCTTATTTGTCTTCATTTATGGATTTCTTTTTCAGTGCTTTCAGGTTATGAATATTAAATGGCTGATTTTCACAAAACTTTCATTAATTCCTTGTGTGAAACTGAAATAAATAAGCTATTTAAACTTGACAAAGTTTAAAGTTTCGATACATGTTCAGTTGCAGTAAATCATGCCAGTTGTAACATTTGAAGTCTACCAGTTGAGGTGTGCATTGGTGAGTCTCCTTATATGTAAATTCACAAAACCTCTTGAATACCACATTGCTTGTGTAAATGCTCCTATGAAAAATGTTTGTATCCAGCTTGATGAATGAGGCCATTGTGTGCATTTTCTTGATTATGTGGTGCAGGTTTGTTGAGAGGTGGATTATTAATTTGTATGGGTGTGCACTAGACTCTAATTGTATTTTTCTGCAGGTTTTTCAGTTCATGTGAAGCATCTGAGTTCACTGGCAGGGGGCCTTTATGTGCTGTATGCGTTCTTTGAGCTAAACATGATATGGGTGATCGCGCTCAGCCTCGTCTGCTACCTCATCATCTTCCTCTGCCGAAGGTCCAGCAACCGAGGAGTTTTTCTTTCCTTGGCTATCCTCATCTACATGCTCATGGGGTATGTCCAATGTTGTTGGAGCTTTATTCATTATTTAGAATGGCTAAGAGTGATGTTTATGCTAATTTCTCACACTGCCTTGACATCGTCTACTTATAATATTATTTTGTTGAAATGCAATGACTTTTTTTTTTTTTTTTCTCCCTCATAGAGAGCTGCATATGATAGATGCGGAAACTTGGCATAAGATGAGAGGTTAGTAATACTTGCATCTGTTGGTGCGTTATGAATCAATTCATATAATTTGCCTGGTCTAAGAAAAAAAGGGACCCATGAAATATTTTTTCCCATAACACTCTATGCTGTATGAATTCAGGCTCTCAGATGGTGGTGGCCATGAAGGCCATTTCTCTGGCTTTTGACCTTGACAGAGGGGTGGTGTCCTCTTTTCCTACAATCCTGGACTTCCTTGGCTACATATGCTTTGTGGGAACAGTCATCTTTGGCCCATGGATTAGCTTCAGTAGCTACAGAGATGCTGTGGATGGCCGTAAAATGGTAATCCCTACCTCACTTATTTACTGTTGCATAAATGTTGTGCTAATATTGGAACGTGTGAAGAGTTTGGATATTGGCAGTAATGTGGTTTTTAAATCCCTGCTTTGCAGGATGTTGCCTGGTTTGCGAAAATCGCTCTAAGCTTTATAAAGAGTCAGGTTTGCCTCGTCATCTCCACCTGCATCGCTCCATATCTCTTCCCTTACTTCATTCCCATATATGTCTATGGGCTACCTCAAAGGTCAGTTCTTGCATTGTTGTGAAAGTACAAAGCACTGACAGAAGATATTGAAGAACTGCTGTTTAAAGAAATATTGTTTTTGTCATTAGATGGCTTCATGCCTATGAGAACGCTGTGTCCTTCCACTTCAGTAACTACTTTGTTAGCTATCTGAGTGAAACAACCATGGTTATGGCTGGGGCTGGATTTTCTGAGCAAAAAGACAACCTCAAATGGTCAGTGAAAACAGTTTCTTTCTCACTTTCAACCCTCACTTACAACATCAAGTGAATCTCTGTGGACTGTTGCTAGTCATCTAACGGCAATAAAAGGAAAACGAGTGCCTGAAATGATAAATATGCTTACAGTGAAACATTTGTGATGTGTTAGACGTTTAATAGGAGAAAAAAATCTCAGGGATCTCAAATGTAAGGGATAACAGACAGGTTTTGCTGTTCGCTTCTAAAAGTAAAAGAGCAAGTGCTTCTTTTCTCACTTATCATTTCCCAGTGATGTTCAATGTCATATTAATGAGAAATCCAACATAGCTCCAGTGGAGGCATCAAACAACTTCCTTGTATCTGTTTGAGTAGAGTGTACAAATGAGGAGGGTCGCGTGCTGAACAGACTAAAGGACTAAAGCACTGCTGCATCACATAGCATGTAGTCAGATGGCATCAGCAGGTAGTCAGATGGCTCTGTGGGTAATGTAGGAAATCGTAACCAAAGTGAAAATAGACCAACATGTCAATGAAGTAAGTTTAAACCAAATAGGTTCATTCAGAATTTAATAATCAAATAAACTGTTTACGCTATTGAAGATCACATATCGATTATAAATATTGATAAGCAAGTTGTTCTGGGTGGATTTTTCCTTTGACGCATTCCACGTTATTTTTACACTACCACGTCCATAATAGCACTATCCGGAAAATACTTTAATAAAAGCTTTTAAGACTTTACAAGGTTTGTAAAAACGTTTTAAACTTTAAAGATTAACCAAAGCTTTTGGTTAATCACAATTAAGAATCACAAGCACAGTATTGGTCGCTTTTATTTATTTATTTTTGCCATACTGGAGCATGATTTAATAATATAAAAAATGTGCAGTTTTAATGTATGTATGATACAGACAAGCTGATTTTAATGGCAAAATAATCATTATAATCAATATAATAATCAAAAATATTCAAGGTCATTATATGTATTTGTAGGGATATTACAGTGGCAAAGCCTCTCAATGTTGAATTGCCTAGATCCATGGTGGAAGTAGTCGCTTCTTGGAACCTGCCTATGTCTCTTTGGCTGAACAAATGTAAGTGCTCCAATAAGCTCATGACTGATTTGTTTTTTAAAAAGCTGTAAGATGTATGTCGTTGTTGACACACTTGATGATGCTTTAGAAAGAGGGCTTTTCACTTATTGACCACTTGATGTTAATTTGCACAGATGTCTTCAAGAGTGCACTGAAACTTGGTACTTTTCCTGCCATTTTGGTGACGTACACTGCTAGTGCTCTACTACATGTGAGTATGGAATCAGTTCTTATTTTAATAATTAACATACTGATTGTCAGGGTTATCGATGGCCTAGAGGAGCCAAGCCCCCCCTGTCTTTCAAAAATCAGTATAAGGTTTCGTTTTTGGCTCTTCCATTCTTCTTATTTGCAGTTAACAAATGTTTTAAAGAGGATTATTGTGGGTTTTTTTGTTGTTGTTTTTTTTTTTTTTTTTTAAACCGAGTAAAACACAGAATGGTATATAGCAAGGCTGGCGGCTAACTGTAAAGAGAATGGTGTCTCTGCAGAACAAAAAAAGGCGTTTTCCAATTATTGGGCGTTTTTCAACCTCTACCTCTTCTTTTCCTTTCGGCTGTTCCCTTCAGGGGTAGCCACAGCGAATCATCTGCCTCCATCTAGCCCTATCCCCTGCATCCTCTTCTCTCAGACCGACTACCTTCATGTCCTCCATCACTACATCCATAAACCTCCTCTTTGGTCTTCCTCTCGGCCTCCTGCCTGGCAGCTCTAACCTCAGCATCCTTTTACAGATATATTCACTCTCCCTCCTCTGAACATGTCCAAACCGTCTCAACCTGGCCTCTCTAACTTTGTCTCCAAAACATCTCACATGTGCTGTCCCCCTGATGTACTCATTCCTGATCCTATCCATCCTCGTCACTCCCAAAGAGAACCTCAACATCTTCAGCTCTGCTACCTCTAACTCTTCCTCCTGTCTTTTCCTCAGTGCAACTGTCTCCAAACCATACAACATCGCTGGTCTCACTACTGTCCTGTACACCTTTCCTTTCATTCTTGCTGGTACTCTTTTATCACACAACAGACCTGACACTTTTCTCCACCCATTCCAACCTGCCTGCACACGCTTCTTCACCTCTTTTCCACACTCCCCGTTGCTCTGGACTGTTGACCCTAAGTACTTAAAATCCTGCACCTTCTTTATCTCTTCTCCCTGTAACCTCACTGTTCCACTTGGATCCCTCTCATTCACACACATGTATTCTGTCTTGCTGTGACTAACCTTCATTCCTCTTCTCTCCAGAGCAAACCTCCACCTCTCTAGAGTTTCCTCCACCTGCTCCCTGCTCTCACTACAGATCACAATGTCATCCGCAAACATCATAGTCCATGGAGATTCCTGTCTGACCTCATCTGTCAGCCTGTCCATCACCACCGCAAACAAGAAGGGGCTCAGAGCCGATCCTTGATGCAGTCCCACCTTCACCGTGAATTCCTCTGTCACACCTACCGCACACCTTACCATTGTCCTACTGCTCTCATACATATCCTGCACCACTCTAACATACTTCTCTGCCACTCCAGACCTCCTCATACAATACCACAGCTCCTCTCTTGGCACCCTGTCAGACGCTTTCTCTAAATCTACAAAGACACAATGCAGCTCTTTCTGACCCTCTCTGTACTTCTCCATCAACATTCTCAAAGCAAATATTGCATCTGTAGTGCTCCTTCTTGGCATGAAACCATACTGCTGCTCACAAATGCTCACTTCTCCCCTTAGCCTTGCTTCCACTACTCTTTCCCACAACTTCATTGTATGGCTCATCAGCTTAATACCTCTGTAGTTTCCACAACTCTGCACATCTCCCTTGTTCTTAAAAATCGGCACCAAAACACTTCTCCTCCATTCCTCAGGCATCCTCTCACTCTCTAAGACCTCATTGAACAACCTAGTTAAAAACTCTACTGCCATCTCTCCTAGACACTTCCATACCTCCACTGGTATGTCATCAGGACCAACCGCCTTTCCTCTCTGCATCCTCTTCAAAGCTCTTTCAACCTCTTTCAACCTGTTTCAAAGGTTCTTTTCAACCTCTACCTGATTTGTTAAAAGAACCCTAACCATAACCGTAGTTGATTGGATGGTTGAAGATCACCTGTCCAGTCTGAAGACGCCCACTGATAGGACAGATCGACACACACCCTTGATCTGAGCTCCAATGGGCTAATATCTAATAGCCCGTTTTGGTGAGGTTTCCATAATACATCATCAGTAGGTACTTTACAGACGCACTCACAGGTGTAATGAACATGAACGAGGTGGATCATCATTCTTCCCCTTTGGAGGATAAATTAAAAATGATAGATTGACACATTGTCCAATCGAAGTACAAATTACACAAAAGGACAGAACACAGAACCATGAGCTCAGTGTTTTTTGGTATGAATGAAACTTTTCTGTTTATCATGTTTGCTATTCGGAGGAAACGCAGCATGACTGGATTGAAATATAAAAAAATATATAAATCACTACTCCAGCTAATGCTCTTTTTTTTAAGTAAATATGTGTGTGGTAATTTGCCACAATATCATTTACATTTACAGCATTTAACAAATGCTCTCTGGATATAATGTATTGGTTAACCTTAATAGTTTCATTGTCGGGCTACTGATCGGTATTAGATTCTATGTATTTAATATCTCCACCAGCTGTCACTGCTAATTGTATTTAAGTTACATTCTGTGGCAACAGGGAAGTCAGAGCAGAGTGCCTATTTAACCAGTAGTTCATGTAACTGATAAATGACATTGTGGTGTGTGTGTGTGTGTGTAGCTTGGTGGTTTCAGGCTCTTAATACATAAGAAACCAGTGATGATGACATGAAATGAAAGAGAGGCTTCGCGAAGAGTCGTGACTTAATGTTGCACTGTCTGACGCATAGTTAGGTTTCACAGCTGTGCAGCTAGAGACTCCTAGTGGTGAATTTTCAGAATTTGCAAAAGCTTAAATGTCATAATCATAACCCTGTTTTACTACTCTTCAGGGCCTCAGCTTCCATCTAGGAGCAGTGCTCTTGTCTCTGGGATTTATCACTTACGTGGAGCATGGTAGAACCCCTGCTTTATTCGTTCTCTTACAAATCAAATGCTGAGTATGCTGCATACACCAACATGACTGCTACTTTCTGTCCTCCTTTCAGTTCTTCGAAAGAGACTAGCAGCCATTTTCAGTGCCTGCATACTGTCGAAGCGCTGTCTAAATGACTGCCAGCATCAGAACAAAAAGGTAAAGTGCCGTTTTGACACACTGAATGTTGATTTGTGTGTGGATTGTGCAGTGGATTGTGAGTATGGATTGAGAATAGGGTATGACTGCATAAACCCTCCGAAATAGACATACTTTTCCTTTCTGCTTGGCTGGTGCCATAAATGGGGTACCAACGAGGTATCTTTTTATACCTTTAATATATGTGATCAGTTACCTCTGGTGTACCTTTTAATTATCTTTTAAGGTCCAATTATGTATCATAAATGATTTTTGTCTAAATCTATTTTTTTTTATCCAATCAAACAATAATATAGATAATTAAATAAATACATAAATACATTACTTTTAAAGGTATAATAATAAATACTAAAGGTACACCCCAGCAGCAAAGAACAGTACAGTTTGGTTCCTTTATTTCTGAGAATGTACCATATAATCTAAAACATTTTGCTATAGTGTGAATGTTATTCTGTATCATTATAAATGACAGATTGTTTCCAGATGTGCTGTATCTCTTACAAGGTTTTGGTAACATTTTACATTTAGATACTGCATTAGTAATAATTTTGGGGCTTAGTGGTTAGCATGTTTGCCTCGCACCTCCATGGTTGGGGGTTCGATTCGTCCCTCCGCCCTGTGGGTACAGAGTTTGCATGTTCTCCCCGTTTCCTCGGGTACTCCGGTTTCCTCCCCCAGTCCAGAGACTTGCATTGTAAGCTGACTGGCATTTCCAAATTGTCTGTGTGTGCGACTGTGCCCTGTGATGGGTTGACACCCGGTCCAGGGTGGTCCCCGCCTTGTGCCCCGAGTTCCCTGGGCTTGGCTCCAGGCTCCCCACAACCCTGTGTAGGATAAGCGGTACAGAAAATGGATGGAAACCATAAACCTCAGCATGTATGTGTTAACTGTAGTATAATTAACACATACATGTATTAAATGATGTGTGTTTAAACGTTAAATAAATACCCGTGCATTACCTAATGATCATTTCATCCATGAACCAATACAAGTCCTCATAACATTTTTTTATTGTAAGTAAAATACAACATTACTAAATCTTAACAATCAACTAAACTATCAACTAAACTCACATTGGAACCCAACATTTAGAACCTGTGGGATTGATTATTTGTTTATGCATACATGATATATTCATTTTAAGATCAATTCAGTTGAATGTGATTTTTTTTGTAACTGTCTTTGTTCACTCTTGATGTACACGTGTCTGTTCCTTGGGCCATGATGTTTTGTCCTTGCTCATGTTTATTGTCCTATCTTAGCCTTGGGCATTATCTGTACGGTCTAGAGCATGTCCTCTTGCACGCACACATCAGCATAAACGTCGACTGTGTCCAACTTTTGTTCAAACTATATGAATTATACCTGCTTTGCATTTATTCAGTAATATTGATCACTGTAGACTTCTTTTCACTCATGGGTGGAATAGCATTGTTTGACTTATTTGGGTTATTATTGAAAAATATCAATGAATGCAATGTATAACATGATGTATTAACATGTTAACATTTATGTAAACAGTTAACATAAAAGTTTATTGTTTGTTAATATTAAGAAATGCAGCAAATAATTTCAGTTAAGTGATCTTAATGGGGGGGTGTTTTTAAAAGGTGTTTGCCTAAACAGATTTTTGAAAACTTTTGTTATTTGTTGCATTATTTGCTATTTAATGGTCTGACTTTGTTTTACTGTAACGTAAAAAGTTGAAGAAGTCCTGCTATGAATCTGCTATGAATCCCTAAGTACAAGTTTTTCAAGTGACTGATTATTTCCTTCCCTTTTTTTTAAAAAAAAACTCATTTCACTTTAGCTGTGTGTGTGTGTTGTGCTTTTCTCTAGGATGTGTGGGTGTATGGGATTAATCTGTTTTTCAGCGCATTGTCTATATTTCACCTGACCTATCTGGGCTCACTCTTTGATCTGGATGCTGAGGATGAAAAGGTTCCATCTTATCTTTTTCTTTATTGTCTTCTTTATAATAACTTTTACAAAACAGCATTGTGAATTTAATTATGATTTACACACTCTGCATAGTAGTAATTAAGGAAGAAGGATAAATCGCTACCAAGCTATTGAGAAATATTCTGTAAATAATTGATCCTACTTCGTCTAAACGGTCTGACATTTTATTCTTTTGTCTTTCAGGGATACTTGGCTAGTCACACTATTCAGACATGGTCAGAACTAAACTGGGCCAGCCACTGGGTGATGCTAGGCTGCTGGGTCTTCTATTGGCTCATTTAAAGTGATGTATGAAAACCTGGAACATTGTCATTACAGATGTCTCAGCAACCTGAAACTTTTCTTTGGTTTTTTTTTTCTTTTTTCTTTTTTCTTTTTTCTTTTTTTTTTTTTTTTTTTTTACACCTCTTGAGTTACCATGAAATTTGCCATTCTTCTTGCTTTCTTACTTTATTCTGATATGGTTAAATTCTCTAAGTACTGTATATTTTAGGCATAAGACATCATTAAAATGCCCTAGTTTTTGTTACATTTTATATTTGACCAAAAATAGCTTACAGTAGTGTAAAGATATTGTTATATTTTTTTGTTATGTAGATGTTATTATTTTCTAATAAAACATGATTGTTCATCTGCTGATTCCTTGATGTGCTTGATTTTGCAGCTTTGGGTTGGTAATGCTGTGTATTGAAGGACTCATGAAGCCCAGTGCTCAAACAGGTGATATGTACATAGAGGAACATATAGATAATAGGATCACATGCCACTTTTAGATGTGCGAACATATGCAAAAGTGCATTGATAAATCCTGTGAAACATTGTATATGCAAATGTTCAACAATTCACACAACTTATGAGATTGTATATAAGCTGGGGGAGAGAATATTTCCTAGAGTGCAGAAGGGAAGAAAAACTTGGGAGCATCCTGTCTTTCAAACCCACAAACAATGTAGGTTAAATTCTGCAAGAAAAAAAAAAAAGTGATGCTAAACTATATGGCCAAAAGTATGTGAACACCTGACCATCACCCCCATATGTGGGTCTTCCCCAAACTGTTGCCACAAAGTTGGAAGCACACAATTGTATAGAATGTCATAGTATGCTGTACCATTAAAAAAAAAAATTCACTGGAACTAAGGGGTCCAAACCTGTTCCAGCATGACAATGCCCTTGTGCACAAAGTGAGGTCCATGAAGACATGTTTTGCCAAGGTTGGAGTGGGAGAACTCGAGTGGCCTGCTCAGAGCCCTGACCTCAACCCCACTTGAACACCTTTGGGAACACCTATAGGCAGCCAGCAGTGGAATTATTTTGCTTCTTTCTAGAAATAAACACTTGACATAAGCAAAATTATCTTCCAATAGAATAAGACAATTTCAAGCTTGAAATGAGTTATAAGTATCTACAAATAGGCTTAATAATCTTATATTTGCTGGAAAACAATCTAATAAAGAAATTTATTAGCTAAATTGACCTATATTCAAGGTATTTTTACTTACAAAGATTTGTTTTTTTTTTTTTGTTTTTTTTGCACTGCTCCGTATTAGTTTTCAAGCTTTTCGTTCAGGCTTATCTCCATTAAACATGAATTCTGAAAAGTTCTCAAATCGACACACTGACAGCATCAGTGGGAATGGATAGTCTCCAAAACTCTATACAATCAATACACTACATCTGATCTCAGAATAATCCTCTTCCTGCATGATTTATATGTTCGTGTTAAACGTTATCTGCACTTAGAGGGTCATTAAGTTTGATTCATGTATGTTTAATGTTCTAGTTAAAGCATACCAGTTCTGAATTTGGCCAGGTGCTTGCTTTATGCTTCACTGTAAGCTTCATGCTCCATGGTGTTTAACTGATTGCAGCACTGAATTAAAATAAAGCTGGTGATTTGAGGGCAATTACCGTTTACACCATTACCTGAGGTGGGACTTAAGCCAGTAGAAGAAGAAACAGGCACTTCACCAATATCATATGTAACCGCAGTGAACCTGTTTACTGGGTAAAGATTCAGAATCAAATGAATCAAATTGAAAAGTTTTTGTCACACTTCCAATTTAACAAGCAGTTCAATCAAATTGTCTTGCCTTGTAGTACACACTGTCTCTATTTTTTCCAACATGCACTTAAGTACAGCCTAACCTCTGTAAATAAGCATCACACAATCTCACTTTCTATATGCTGTGAACTTTATTTACATGGTCTGTACAACCTTGAAAAGAAGGTTCTTTAAGAAACTAAAGTAAAGGTGCACTTGTCAGACCATTTTTGCAATTCAAAATATGTTGATAATGTGTACTTACTTCCATGTACTTTTTTAAATCAGTCTAAAAATGGAACAAACATATATACAGTGCCGTCCACTAATATTGGCACCCTTGGTAAATATGAGCAAAGAAGGCTGTGAAAATTGTTTAACCTTTCGATCTTATACTCTGCTCTCATGGATATCAAACAATTGCAATCACAACACAGGTTTATTAAAAAATAAATCTTTGTTAAATATAGGTGTGCAACAATTACTGGCACCCCTATGAATTCATATGAGAAAAATATATTTGAAGTATATTCCCACTGATATTTTAATTTTTTTTTAGTACACCTGGGTGACTAGGAACAGGAACTTGTTCAACCATGATTTCCTGTTTCACAGGGGTATAAATATGAGGTAACACATAGGCCAAATTCCCTTTGTCATTCATAACAATGGGTAAGACCAAGGAATATAGCTGTGATGTCCAGCAAAAGGTTGTTGAGCTTCACAAAATGTGGCTATAAGAAAATAGCACAAGCATTGAAAATACCCATTTCCACCATCAGGGCAATAATTAAGAAGTTCCAGTCAACTGGAAATGTTATGAATCAACCTGGAATTGGACGTGTGTCAAGCGTCTTCAGTTTGCCAGACACTACTGGAACTTCAAATGGGATCGGGTTCTATGGTCAGATGAAACCAAAATAGAGATTTTTGGCAATAAACACCAGAGGTGGTTTTGGCGCACACAGAGAGGTAGCCATATGGAAATGTACCTCATGCCCACAGTTAAATATGGTGGTGGCTCTTTAATGTTTTGGGGCTGTTTTTCTGCCAGAGGACCTGGACATTTTGTTAGGATACATGGCATCATGGACTCTATCAAATATCAACAGATATAAAATGAAAACCTGACTGCCTCTGCCAGAAAGCTTAAAACGGGTCATTGTTGGATCCTCCAGCAGAACAGTGATCCAAATCATACATCAAAATCAACACAAAAATGGTTTACTGACCACAAAATCAAGGTCCTGCCATGGCCATCCCAGTCCCCTGACTTGAAACCCATAGAAAACCTGTGGGGTGAACTGAAGAGGAGAGTCCACCAGCGTGAACCTCAAAATTTTACCAAGGGTGCCAATATTAGTGGAGGACACTGTATGTGACAGTAATATATGGAACAAACATATATATGTGACAGCAATATGTTTTTCAAAGCAAGATACAGACATTATTTTAAAAATGATGGTGAAGTTCATAGCGTGTCACAGTGATGTGATCACAGTGAACTCATTATTATGTTTTATACAGCAGTTAGTTCTGTCCACTAATTTGATTGGACAAGTGAAGTTTCAAGAGTTCTGATATTTACTATAACACCACTGGTATATTTCACTTTTTGTAAAATTCCAACTCTAGCAATAGTTCATTTCATTAAAACTGTTACTACACTTACTACTGGCTGTCAGTCAGGCTGTGTGTTGTATGGCAACATGCAGCACTCTTCAGCTGTGACTTATTTGGAATTTTTTTCATTGACAGAGCAAAAATAAACAAAATATTTGCCCATATTGTGTGAAATGTCAGATTTATTTCTTGTTTATAGAACTGTTCTATAAAACTAATATCACACTCACACACCGTAGCAGTTTTCCTCATATAATAACTCCCACACAGTGACACAGTGACAGATCTTCTTTATCTTATGAGCTGAGTTATGAGCAGAAACTGTTATATATTTAGTAGGGCTTTTTTATTTTTTTGGATAAATATTTGTGGGGTTTTTTTATGTAGAACCCATAGGCAATTTTACAGTTCAGTTATGCAAAAGAGAATGGTATTACTGGAGAACTTCCAAATGGGAGGGATATAACTCCAAACAGGAGGAACCTGATCCCAAATGAGAGTGACAATTCCTAAGGGGAGGAACCTGACTCCAAATGGGAGGGATATAACTCCAAACAGGAGGAACCTGACCCCAAATGGGAGGGACATAATTCTTAAGGGGAGGAACCTGACTCCAAATGGGAGGGACATAATTCTTAAGGGGAGGAACCTGACTCCAAATGGGAGGGACATAACTCCAATTGGGTAGAACAGAACTCCTAATGGATTCTATGAGTATTTTGTTATTGATTGTTAAGAAGTCTGCTGGGTTTTCTGCCAGGACGGTAGCCTTCCTAATCTATGTTTTCCTTGTCCTGTCCCTTTTCACTTGTATTTCTTAATTAACATCTGTTTATCATTTTAATTTTGTTGGTGTAGATGTGTAGATGTTTTATTATATTGGCTGTATATAAACTATTGTTTAGATTAAAATTTTCTGTCTACAATAGAATGAGGAGGAGTGATCCAGGCCCCACAACTGGGGCAGGTCCATAATGAGACATTAGAACAGTGTAGCATTACAATGAGAGATTAGTCTTTGCATGTTAAGTTTTGCATGTTCCCCCCTTGTACGCCTGGGTTTCCTCCGGATTCTCTGGTTTCCTCCCACCTCCCAAAAATATGCCAGTAGATGGATAGTAGATAGACTCTGGATTCAATGCCTCCCTGACTAGGATAAAGCGGTTACTGAATATGAATGAATATTAATTTAGGTGGTGAAATTTTATACACAGCAACTATAGATTTTATTGCTTTTATAGGAATATAGGACTTTATTGAAATTGAAACACCTACCATTTAGAAGAGGAATTGTGATAGTAATATTTATTTTATGCTTTGGCCACATGAATCTCTTGAACCAGTGTGTTGCCCCTGAAAGAAAGGTTTTAGGGGAACATTGGGGCAAAGGGAACAACACAAAGGTTTGGAAACAAAAACAGAGCTGAACAATGTAGAACTGCAAATTTTACGTATTTTCAATTTGCTAATTTTAGTAAGTCAAATCTTAGTAAGTGAAAGTAAATTCTCTAGCAGCTCCTACATGCTGCATTTTTGGTCAAAGAAACTGCTAGAACATTATTTAATGTGGTCCTGTTAATGCAATACAAGAACAATACAATATGAACTTGTAGCAGATCTCCAGTAACACATCATTCCTTTAACTTTTGGTGATATCATTATGTATTCTTTTTTTAAAAAATTCCGATTGACCAACCATGAGAACCTCCAACCACTTAGAATGTCAACAATTTGAATCTTCATCCAAGTCTTTCTCATCCTCTTGAGGCTCTGATCACAGAGTTTCTCAAAGGCAAGTGTGCCAAATGTCTGCATTTTTTTTTTTTTTTACATTTTTCCCTGCTGTAGTTGTAATTTCTTCACCAATGTTCTGTTTCTGTTCTGTTATGCAGCAAAAAAAAACATCAACAGGAAATTCAGTATATATCATTATATATTCAGAAATCTGAGCGGAACACGTGCTGTTTCTATTTAACGTTTATTTTTCTTAACATTACCGAACAAATTCAGTTTAACCTGCTTTCGGGTAATAGCATGAGCAATATTAATACCAATATGACAACTCATAGCTAGTTTCATGCAATTAGGGCAAAGGTCTTTTCAGTAATACCTACTACCATCCATCTAGTAATACTAGACAACAACAAAAAAAAACATACATTTTATATTTATGTGATCATGGTGCATGTACAAAAATAAATTAGCAAGATTGTGGCAGTGTATATCCTCTGTGTTTTCGTGACCGTGGGATAATGTGTAAACGTGGGTTCCCTTAAAAACCGAGTTTGTGCAGTCGAACGCAGTGACATTTTCATAATGACATATAATTAGACCTTACATACAGATTTTATAATGATTTTTAGTGCTAGAAATAACCAGTTGGCTGACAGAACATACTGGAAATATACAGTATTTATATACATATTTCATATACATTTCTGTTCAGGGAGTTAAATAGTTTTGAGACTGGAGAAGTCATTATAAGTTGCATCTTCAGCTGAATTTGGGGAAACCACTTGAAGCATCCGTTGTGTTGAACTATTTCAGTTGCTTTTGTTTGATTTGTTCATTGCAGACAGCTGAAAGTCTGTACATTTTGACAATAAACCTGATTTGCAGTGGGGGTTGAATAATTTTGATTGCAACTGTATTTGACTGTTATGTATAGTGACTATTTGAACCTGTAAGTATGTTTGTGAATGTTACTGTAAAAAGTTATCTGTGTGACTATTTGAGTCTCTATATATACATATATACTTGTGCATTTTCTCTGTTTTATATATACTGAGCAGCCCGCCGTCAGTACAGCAGAATCTCATTAAACCTGATGCGCGAGTGTGAAATATCGCGATAGTTTCCCCTCCGTCTCACTACGTAATGTGCCGTGCTGCTTATGGCGGCGCTGGTGACAGTGCTGAAAGCTGTTGGGGTGAGTTTTTTTCCCCATGTTTTATTAGTTTAACGTCAAATTATACGCAAAAGAACATGCAACTAAAAGGCAATATATTGTATGTATATCAGTTTAGGATGGCGTGCTGTTGTGTTTCAAGTATATGTTTTGTTTTCACCCAAGAGGGAAGGCCTGGGGTGGGGGCACCGCTCTACACCATATGATTCGCTGTAGCTCTCTGGCGTTTTAGCTAGATAATTTAATAAACAACGGCCGCGATTGCGTTTAGCTAGTTGGGGCTTTTGTTATCTGAGACGTCCCCAGTTTTCGGATTTACGTATGGGTTGATATATATATTTTTTTTCTTAACTGATAACGCGTCGTTGCTCCAACCAATTAGTTGTACCAACGTGGCTTGCTAACTGACGATTTATGCTAAGCAAGGCGTTTTATGTAGCCAGTTATCAATAGCTAGCTAAGTTAGCCAGCTAGATAGCTAAGATAACGGTGCGCTCGAGCACTTTTTTTTTTCCAGTGGTAACGTTAGTCGTTTTCTTTGTTTGTCGGTTGACATTTTCTTCGAACAAAAAAAAAAAAAAAAAAAAAAAGAAATGTTTAACAACACGAGACACACACACGTGTCGTGTGCTTTTTGGACACGCAGTAGCTCAGCTGCATTGTGTAACGGTAGCTGTAGCGCAGTGAACAGTCGTGTGTGTGTGTGTGTGTGCGTGTGTATAGCTAGCTAGTTAGCTAATTGCGTATGTACATCTTTCTGTAAAACAGAATAATATTTCTGCATAACAGACGCAATTTAAAACAATTCATAAGAATGTGAAGTCGAGTATACTAGTAGCAATACATTCTCACACAAAAACGGCATCTTTTGTACTTTTATTCCTTACCCATGGATGTGAGGGGGGGAAAAATACAAGCAGGAAATGTGTGAAAATAATAAAGTTTAAAAATGATTTTGCAAACAAGATGTAAACACTCGGTCGGGGGCAACAACCAGATCAGTAGCTTACAAGCAATGCGAAATGATATTCATAGACATTAAAGGACAAAGGGTTTGTGTCGGAGGTTTTTTTTTCCTCTCTCTAGTGCTTCCATTTGACATCTCTAGTGTCTTTTCAAATAAATATCTTCTTGAGACAAGCATTAAAAAGAGTATTACATTTACTCATTAGAGTGGCTGAATCCCGGCTTCTCAGTCTGTTAAATGAATGAGGGCACATTTGTCTGGATTTTACAAAAATCCTGATACGCTGTAGTCATTTTTATGTGAAGTAGGCAGATCAGTGATCATGATGAATGGCGCTGAATGTCTACGTCCAACTGGCACCAAAAGAAACCAGTGTAAGAAAGTGACGGATTAATCCCCACTTCTCCAGACATGTATTTCCTAATATGTTTACATAGCTGCGCATGAAGCTGAACTCTTTCAATGCTCGACAAGGACGATGTAGCGAAACTCTTCACCGCGATCGTTTCCACTGTAACGAACACTGTACCAGATCAAGCCTGCGATTGGTTGTTGCACGTGAGGCCCAAACTGAATCACTGCAAGACGGAGACGTTTCTGTGGTTGTGGAAATCTTGATCGAGCTTTCTGAAGTCCTGGAGGACTCGTGTGATGGATGATACGAAATCGCAGAGAGTTACAGAAGAAATATTTGGAGGCGCTTGCGAAATTTTTTTATTTTTTAAAAAAAATTTTTTTCGAAATGAACGCAGATTTGGGCCGAGACGCATCACGTGACGTCATCACAGCACGCATTCGGTTAAAGCCCTCTTCGATTCACGTGTCGAACGAGTACAGCTAAAAGGTCTCATTTACCAACGAACATCACTGCGAAAGACCGTGCGAAACAATTTACGATTGCAATTTCACCAATTCAAGTAGTTTTCGACAAAAAAAACTCCATCGTGAAATTTGAAAATGGCAAAATCGAGCATTTTTAGCCCGCAACTATCTAAAAAAAAAAAAAAATCATGAAATCCTGTACGGACTGAGGTTTTTTTTTTTTGGTATACAGCTTCCCTATGTTAAGTATGCTGAGGCCATTATATCTGCCCTCCTGTTATAACTCTGTGCAGGCGACCCACAACTGTCCACACACGACCCAAATATATCTGAAGCTGGTTAGCTAATAATAGTCATGAAATTTCTTTAGTTAAAAAAAAAGAAAAAAGAAACTGCATTATTGCAGGCATGTCGGGCTTCTCCTCTGTATTTCATGCAGTTGTTAGCTGCTGCACCAAAGGACTGAGACACCTCGGGTTTGCTTCATCTCTGTTGCTTTGGGTTAATATCTTTTTTGTTGTGCTTGATTTTCCTTTGTACCTCTTAGAGAGCTTTCCTGTGTATAAGAGAGTTCTCATCATTCAGCAGTAAGGACTAAAAGCCCGATCCCTGATGAGTCTATGTGCGTCAGTTCCATAGAAGTGAGCATTACACAGGCCGCTCCTTTCTTAGAAAGAGCAAGTGGTGTCTAAAAGTGTATTAGTGGCACTAGAAGTAAGGTCAGGCTGAATGTGGCACTGGTATATAGAGAGTAACTGCTGGCATGCACTTCTTTTGGCCTCCTCGGTCACGGCTTCAGAGCACATGCTGTACAGTTCTCATAACACATTGGAAACTCATTTCATAGGAATTGTGCTCTGTACATATGTTGAATGGTTTTTGTTTTGTTTTTTTTCCTTCTGTATTCCTTGGTAGTGTGTCTTTATCCCTAATACTAAACTGTGATTATCTTCTAAAGGAAAGCCACTGAGTTTGGCTTCTTTTAAGGAAAGTGTGCTTTAAAGCTTGCCCTGTTGATGTGCTTGTTTTTATGAAGGTCCCACCGTTCCCTAAGATAGAACCTGACCCATTTGCAAAACATGGCATAACATCACAACGAGCTCATTGCAACATGCAGTGACTCTGAGTGGCGTCAGATCTGTGGGAAATGTACAGTAGGGTCAATCCCTGACCTTGCAGTTATCTAGCTATGCTAACACGGTCGAGCCGCTGTGCCTAGCTACCTCATGCTAACGATGGCATCATGTAATATTTTTTTACGTCTGCCCTCAGTGATAAAACTCTCACATTAGAACATCAATAAAATTACCACAGGAGGAGTTTCTAGTGGGTTTTTTTTTGTTTTTTTTTGTTTTTTTTCCCCCCCTTTCTGTGAACCAGGATGTTGTCATACAGTATGGACACACTCCATTCACAACATGGTGTCGAGGAGACGCTGGCTCTTATCAGTTTGGGGCGGACCAAGGTTCCAGCAACAATTTTGAAAATACCCATGTTTGATGTGAACGTTACCTGAAGCTCTAGACTTGTATGTACATGGGTTTTTTTTGGGGGGGGGGGGTTTGGCACTGCTGCCACATGATTGGCTGATGAGAGCATTAGATAGGTGTTCCTAATAAAGTGGACGTTGAGTGTAAATGATGAGGTGGGTAACGGGTAAGAAATCGGCCTGGATGAGATGGCGATCTAGATATCGTGATAAAATATGGCACGTCAATCTTTTCTGAGATCATCTGTATCTTTAAACTTATTACAAATTAAATGAAAGTAGCTGATTGTGTAAAAAAAAAAAAAAAAAAACAAACAAAAAAAACCCCTCACTCTTTAAAATTGAATATTTCTGTGCAGATTTTCAGCGGTAGAATGAATGTCATGTTTGTAGACAACTGTTTAACAGTTCTGTCAGTTTTAATGCAGCACTTGTGGTTTGCCAGAAGTTCATTGGCTAAATTGTACATCCTGATTCATATTATGTATCGTACCTGATATTCAGGATATTTTTAGGCACATTGCCCTAGTATGACGTGAGCATAGCTGCTTTATGTTGACACAGGGTTCATATTAGTGAGCTAACAAAGGAGATTTGATGCTCAGCTGTTCCTGTGGTTCTTTGTGTTCAATGTTGAAAGGTTGTGAACCACCTAAACAGACTATAGGACCACATCTCAAGCGGGGCTACAGATACAATTAGAGGTTTTTAGCCTGTGGGGCAGTGTTTTCCAAACCAGTCCTCAAGCCCCAGAGACGGTCCACGTTGTTACTCTCTCCCTGCTATTATAACCGCACCCATTGGTGGAGAGTAATTTATTAACCAAATAAACTGGCAGAACTAGGCAGAGATGTGATTACAGCAAGAATTGGCACAATATCATTTTTTTTTTTTCTAAAAATTTTCTGATACTGAGACTTGTATTGAGATATTGATATCCATTCGATATTTCTTTAAAAACAATTAAGTTTTAAACTGTATTTGTGTAAAAAATTTGAAGCTCTTCTTAAAAAAAAAATATATATATATATATATATATATATATATATATATATATATATATATATATATATATATATATATATATATATATAAAATACAATACACACACACAGGAAAAGATACACGGGTTAAAAATAGAGGTCGACCGATATTGGCTTTTACCGATAACTAAGTTGGGTAGTACCTGCTGATATGATTAATCAACCAATAGTTTTTAATATTGATGCTGAATGAAAAGTAAAATAATGCTGAACTCTGTTACAAAAATAAACAGTACTGTCTGTACCATGAAAATGTACTGTACTTTTTAAAATGGAATAAAATAAATATATATATATATATATATATATATATATATTATATATATATATATATATATATATATATATATATATATATATATATATATATATATATATATATATATATATATATATATATACACATACACACACACACACACACATGGTACTGTGCAAAAGTTTTAGGCACATGCAAAGAAATGCTGTAGCACAAAGATCTCTTCAAAATAATGAAATTAAATGTTTCTATATTTTTAGAAAAAATATCGTAAAGAGCAGTAAACCAGAACATCTAGGGTCATTGGCTGTATGCTGTGCAATCAAATTGCATTAAAACTCGAATCATGATGGTATTTTTTATTTTTTGTTTTTTTTTTTTTGTGTGTGTGCAGCCATTTAATCGGGCAGTAAACCACCTCATGTGTAGTAGTGATGTGACCTCTAGTGTAACTATTGCTAGGTTTTATAACTCACTCGGGTTGTATTGAGCTGTAAATATAATTAAAGCTTAATTTATAAGTATTGGAGATTTAAATGTTTATCCTGAACAGTGTGCCAATAAAGAGCAGGAATGACCCCAAAATCATAGACTTTAAAAAAACAACATTAAAAAAAAAAAATTATTTATTTATATATATATATATATATATATATATATATATATATATATATATATATATATATATATATATATATATATATATATAAATAAAATGTATATAATTTTTTTTTAAATAAACTGTTTTGATTTTTTGATTACAACACTTTCCACCAATAAACTTGTCAGTCTAAGCTACTATGTGACTCAGTGTTAAAAGGACTATCCAAGAAGCCAACTGCAGTTGTCCATTTGAATTAAGCAAGCTTGAGATTGCACTGCTGTTCCATAAATACACGTATCTCTAGGTATGTGCCGAGACTTGTTGATCCACCGGACTGGGTACAGTTCAGTCAGCTGCCTTTGCCACATGTGCACAGTGGCAGCTGAAGAAACTGTATTCTAGGCCTATGAGCCTACGGGCAAAGAACATAAGGATGCGTGCATCCTGTCAGGGACGCAATTTTCAGATGTGTAAACAAGTGAACAAATGATCAATTCATCAGCTAGCCGACCGCGCAAGTAAAAGCATCACACCATGGCGAAGTGCATTACATTTGCACACCGCTGCATGCCAAATGAGCGTTTTTGGTGCGTGTTCTCCAAGGCTTTATGTAGCTGTAGTCTTTAGCCTCTCCTGATGGTGTGTCTGCGGATAAAGAATATATAGCATGGAAAGATCTCATTGGAGTCTGGCAGGAACAGATAATGAAGGTTTAATGAAAGCCATAGCATTTATGATTTTTGACATCTTGTTACAGCGATTATGGGAGACACCTGATATTGACAGTTTTCTGCTATTTAAAAAAAAAAAATATATATATATTGTTTTTGTGGGTTTTTTTTTTTTTTTTGCTGAAGCAGCAAAAATTTACCCAGCTGAAAATCCAGGTGGGATCTTGATGGGAAAGGGCATGAAGAAAAATGCATTTGAAATGTGTTTATTTATTTAAAATTCATCATGTTTGCTTTTTATTCATTTTATTTGATTTGGGTGAACTTTTGACGTGTATTCATGAACCAGTAGAAAACAAGATTGGACTTTTGCTCTTTTGCTGGTTAAAAAGCTGCTAATAAGTAGTGGTCACACTAGACTTTTGCTTTGCTATTTCCTTGCTGTTGCTTTGTACACATCTGCCAGAAATATCAGTTATTTTCATGACCAGCAGGTTATTTTTATTGCCAGAAGCACAAAATGCTAATCCAGCATTGCAGCAAAAGCACAAGGATGCATAAGGGTAGTCACATTCATTGTAATTCACTTAGTGTTGATGTGTTATGTTTCGTGTTGTATTTCATCTTTTGAGACAACAGACTCAAAAACAGCAAAATTTAGTGTGTTTAAGTATCAGGTTCGTTGCACAGCGCTTGTCTAATTAGTTGGATCCCTATTTTCGGAAAACCTACTCTGCTTGTGTTAAGATGTAAAAAGCCACATTTCTCAAATGTTCCTCCTGGGTTTTTTTTTTCCCCCTCAAGGTGAAATATTTGCTCTTCATTTTAATTAGGCTATTTCTGTGTTAAACGTCTCGCATTAAAACTGCACTTTGGTGTATGAGGGCTTATCCCATGTGCCTTGGCTTAATCTTTGGAAAAGTGGCCCTCCATGGAGGTCTAAGGACAATGTTTAATCGTTGTGTCTCTTTTTCTTTCTCTCTGCACAGTATGAAGTGAAAAAGAACTGACTTTTGTACCATCTGAAACTCCTACTTCAAGTTCAGATCAATCGGAAGAAACAAATCAAGGAAAAATAACAAGGAACACGCCTGAAAACGACCCAATGACGCACCAGTTTTGAAGAAAAGCCCAGACAGAACTTCAACCACAACGAACAAACTAAGCAACCAAAGAATAAAACGGCTCCGCCCGACGCAACCGACCATCAACGTTAACGGCAAAGACGATTTGTGATCTGAGACAAGAAGTTTGTGCCTACTCAACAGCTTTGACAAAGCACACGTCCCAACGCTGCTCCAAGCCCTCCTTATCCTCCCCGCACTTCCACTCCACTGGGGTGCGGAGTGGGCTGCTGTCTGCTAGTTTAACTTTCTTTCTCTTCCTGTTATTTCACGCTGTTCATCTTGTCCCAGCCAGTGTTCTCACACCTGCATTTGCCTTGTTTCTTTATTTCTTTTGTCCCTTTTTATTCTTCTTATTATTATTATTATTTTTTGGAAGCTTTTTTAAAAATTAGACCGCGTTCCAGACACCTGAGGAAAACAAAAGCGTGTGTGTGCTTAAGAACAAAGAGATTCAGTCTTTGGCTCAGTGTTGAGTGCAACGTCCATACAACATATCAAGCCATCTAAGCAAGGTGGGTACTTATATCTTTGTTTGTTCACTTTTGTGCAAAAAATAACTTTTAAAAAAAATCACATTACTGGAACCCACAGCTTGTGGACAGTGATCAGCACAGTGCTTTGTGAATGAATATTATTTTTCTATTGTTCTATAAACTTTTTTGTACAGGTGCATCTCAAAAAATTTGAATATTGTGGAAAAGTTCATTCCCCCCGCCTGTAATTTAACTCAGAAAGTGGAACTTTCATATATTCTATATTCATTAGACATAAAGGGAAATATTGCAAGCCTTTTTTTGTTTTAATCTTGATTATGGCTTACAGCTCATGGAAATAAAAATAAAAAAATCCAGTATTTCAAAATATTAGAATAAAGAATTTATAATACAGAAATGTTGACCAGAGAAGAGCTCTAATCAGCTAATTAACTCAAAACCACCTGCAAAGGTTTCCTGAGCCTTTAATCTCTCACTCTGTATCAGTATACACAACCACAATATTCATGGAAAGTTGAATGGAAGGGAAAAGTGTGAAAGGAAAAGGTGCTCAAGCGACAGGGATGACCGCAGCCTTGAGAGGATTGTCAAGCAAAACCAATTCAAGAACTTGGGGGAGCTTTACAAGGAGTGGACTGAGGCTGGAGTCAGTGAATGAAGAGCCACCACGCACAGATGTGTCCAGGAAATGGGCTACAAGTGTCGCATTCCTAGTGTCAAGCCACTCCTGACCCAGAGACAATGCCAGAAGCATCTTACTTGGGCTAAGGAGAAAAAGATCTGGACCGTTGCTCAGTGGTCCAAAATCCTCTTTTCAGATGAAAGTAAATTTTGCATTTCATTTGGAAATCAAGGTCTCAGAGTCTGGAGGAAGAGTGGAGAGGCACAGAATCCAAGTTTCTTGAAGTCCAGTGTGAAGTTTCCACAGTCAGTGATGATTTGGGGTGCCATGTCATCTGCTGGTGTTGGTCCACTCTGTTTTCTCAAGTCGAGAGTCAATGCAGCGTCTACCAGGAGATTTTAGAGCACTTCATGCTTCCATCTGGAGAAGCTGATTTTATTTTCCAACAGGACTTGGCACCTGCCCACAGTGCCAAAACTACTAGTAACTGGTTTGCTGACCATGGTATTACTGTGCTTGATTTGCCAGCCAACTCACCTGACCTGAACCCCATAGAGAATCTATGGGGTATTGTCAAGAGGAAGATGAGAGACAGCAGACCCAACAATACAGACGCGCTGAAGGCCGCTGTCAAAGCAACCTGGGCTTCTATAACACCTCAGCAGTGCCACAGGCTGATTGCCTCCATGCCACACAGCATTGATGCAGTAATTCGTGCAAAAGGAGCCCCGACCAAGTATTGAGTGCATAAATTAATATAATTCTCAGAAGGTTGACATTTTCTGTATTATAAATTTTTTTTAAATCTAATATTGTGAGATGCTGAATTTTTGATTTCCATGAGCTGTAAGCCGTAATCAAGATTATAACAAAAAAGTCTTGAAATGTTTCACTTCGTGTAATTAATCTAGAATATATGAAAGTTCCACTTTTTGAATTAAATTTTGGAAAAAAAATGAACTTTTCCACAATATTCTAACTTTTTAAGATGCACCTGCATATTCTACAATGGTTTAACAATAGTTAACGGTGTCTTACAGTGACAGAATTATTGAACAGTGATCATTCTCTGCAGGCTGTACACTGAGTTGTATAGTATTTTGTGCTTTCATATTCTACATGTCTAACATTTTTAAGTGAATATGTAGTCATTAAAATTTGATACCAAATTGATTCATTTTACATATGGCTAATTTGCTCCTGGTTTTGTCCATTATTGATGTCAGTGGCATAATTAACCCAAAGGCAGAGGTTAACATGTGCAAGTTGGAGGTACTATAGAAACTTGAATATGTTTTGCTTCCAGACCGAGTTTAATATAGAATACAGTCTAGATTAGGTTAAGTAAAAAAGCACATTTCACATGTTATAACCTGAAATATAGCAACAATTGTTTAACTAAAATTACTGTTACTGTCGATGTCCATTTTTCTGAAATTGGTGATCTACCAAACTCATCAGAGTTTGAACATGGGACATTATTGGGTTCAAATAATACTAAACAAGAATTTAGTCAAATCTCTTACCCACTTCCCCTCCTGTGCATCTTTGCCCCCAAACCTTAAAAAATATCTTCTCAGCTGACTACTTTTTGTTACTCCACCTGCCCCCCCCCCCCTTTTTTTTTTCTTTTATCACACTATCACTTCCTCCTTTTCACATTTGCAGATATGTTATCCAAATATAGAGAAGGGGGGGTAATTAAAAAAAGAAATCTGCAAAGTCAAATAAATTGAAGCCCAAAATGTCATAGAAGTCAAAGCTAATTCAGGTGTGGTAAATTTGACCAGGGTTGTATGGGAGAATAATGGGCAGTCCCTGGAAAGGCTTTGTAGAGTTTACCTTGCCTGCGTCGCCTCCTACTGCATTTGTTAGCGCTGAGCTGAGCAGCACCTCTACTGTCGGCCTCAGCCTGTCTCCATATGGCAGATCCGTAAGTGCCGCCCGTCTGCCTTTCACCCCACTGTCCTTCCTACCCCACCCTCCCTCTTCAGCTCGTCTTTCCATCCACACCCTACTTTCACTTTTCTCCGCGCTGTCCAGTTTAACCTTCTCATAACCCCATTACCCAGCCTCCAGGCTCAGAGACTAGCTTCGGCTCAGAGACGGTCCGAGAGGTTGCAGGCAAGGCCAGGGACATTGTCTTGCTTTATTTGTCAGTGGGGTTTTTAAATTTTTTTTTTATTTTATTTTTATTTTTTTTAATAAGTAGTCAGGGGGCAAGAAATTACCATTAACTTTTAAGGTTGGAATAATGTTTTTGTTTATTGCGATCACATTATTTCTTTGAGCTCAAATGATGCATGTCAGATAGTGATAATTCCAAACTGGTTAATTGAGTTCTTCACACACACCTGAGAACTTGACGTGCTTCCGTGCTCTGCTTTGCCTCGATGGGGCTGATGTATTGATACTCAACCCTGTTAAGCAGGTCAGTGACTTCCTAATGAGAATGATACCAGGCACAGATTAGTTTAATGTAGCTATCTGATGCTGAATATCATGCTTAGACTATATTTCGCTACTTTTTCTGCCAAGTTTGCCGCTTTGAGTTCTTGAATTAATACAGTTGTGTCCATGTGCTATTTTTGAATGAAGTCAGTCTATTCACAATTGTCACCCTTCATAAAATGAGCAAACATTTATATATATAATAATAATAATAATATTATTATGTTAATGACCACTATGTAAAATATGCACATGCACTCTAAATTTGGAGTTTGAGAAATTATTTTGAGAGACTTTTTTAAAAAAATAAAATTTTGTATCAGTTTTATTTGTGTTTTGACAAATTAAACACTTTGGATTCACTATTGTAAAGAAAAAAAATCTTCCTCCCATTCTATAAATGTGAAAATGGTATGTTTTTTTTTTTTTTTTTTTTTTTTTTGTTTTTTTTTTTGTTGGGGGGGGGGGGTGCGCTCTACTTGCTACTGCTTCGTCCGTCATTTTGAATTTGCAACTGTAATGTGCTTTACAATAGCTGCTGTACTTACTGTTGGTTGTTATGGTAACTGTATAGCTCAGAAGCGTATGATGGCATATCTTTTATAAATCATTAGGCCTACGGAATAAAAGTGGAAATAAAAGTGATCTTTGAGATTGTTTTATTATAATTACATATGTGTTTCTGTTTTATTTGCGTGTATAATCCCGGTGTGTGGAGGCGGAATTTTAAGTGAGCTCCGGCCCTCGCTTTTCAGCACACTTTCAAAACTCAACCCAAAAAACCCCACCACAACAGGAAACGGGTCCATCCCGGACTCGCAGCTTTCAGGTTTAAGTTCACGCTTCTCGAAAGCTCTGCTAAGCAGTGTGTCTCTCTCTCTCTCTCTCTCTCTCTCTCTCTCTCTCTCTCTCTGGTTACTAGAGTCACTCGAAGCACGAAGGGACAAGTGTAATGAGCTCCCCTGATTTACAGTAAACTGATACTTGATTGTGATATTTTTAATTTTTTTTTTTAAATAAATAAAATTATAGTTAACTTTATATTTGCAACCGGATTTCACTTATTAAACAGTGTATAAGACTCAGTTCACCTCTTGCAGAGGTCTGTTTGGAGTGCATTTTCTAGTAGAAATAATTGACAACTGTACATGCAGTGATTACCATTCCAAGTACTGATTGAGTATATATTGGTCATTTATGGTGGTGCTGACCTGCAGTACATACCAGTGTGAACGTTGCGTTTGCGTATAGAGATGTTTGCAACCTTGGTAAGTTCGCTAAAAAGATAAAGCCAAATTAAACAGTTATTACTGCCCTCAACTGCCTCGTCAATCTCCGATGGTGAAAAAAGTTCTCTGGTCACAAAATAAGTCTCGCACTTATTTGCAGCCATGCCTCTCGTTTAGTCACACACTGCACGCACACACTGCTCTGCTGTCACACGTCGACGCAACTCAGGAAATACAGCTCCTATTAAAACGCTGTCATTCTTAAAGTATCAGTATTAATAAAATGAGTAATAGTACCGTTTTTATCAGCCGGGTATCGCAATAGCTTTCTAGTATTGGTATATCGTGCAACACTATCCTGTAATGTCCAAGTTTGCCGACATTTGGAGAGTGGTTTTGTGCATGTGGACCTCCCTCTTTAATTCACACCTTCTCAGTAGGGTTCAAATCCTGAGGCTTGCGATGGTAATTGTGCAACATTGATTTTGTTTCTTAAACCATCTCTCTGTTTATTTGGAAGACTGTTTGGCTCATCATTTTGTTGAAAGCTCTAGTTATGGCAGAGGCAACCAGGATTTGTGCTGAAATATCCTGCTACTTGGCAGAATTCATGATGCCATCATTCGCAAGAGCCCCTGAGCCGCCAGCCACAAAACAGCGTCCCAGAAATAATTGCGATAAACAATATTCTCATTTTAAGACCGTTTTATGCTCCTGATTATATAATGATAATAGCATAATAATGCAAGTACACCCTTTCAAAGAGCAAAGTACTTAATTCTTAGGAATATTTAGACATTGGAATTGGAATGTAAAATTTTTATATCATGAATAAAACAAATAAATAATAAATAAACCTTTGTTAACAAAGGGGTCATATTTGATCTTGATCACATCTGTAATGGTGGAGTAAAAGGACAAAAGTCTCTTATCTCCTTCAGGATGTGGTCTTTCACTTTGTTGTACAAGGCTGAAATGGCAGTTTAGGAGATGGTGGGTTTTTTTTTTTTTTTTTAAACTTTGGCAATTCGTACTGTCTGTCAAAAGTTTTCAGCATGTTTTTAAATGCTGGTTTTTCGACCATGTTTAATGGCTGCATCTCTGGCTATATAGTGAGTTATGCTATCTGTGAGTGTGCACCATTTCGCGCCGTCACGTTTATATTTGCACTGTCGGGCAAAGGCATCCATAATAGCTGTCGGGAAGACCCATCTCCAACTGTGGTTTTTGTTCCCAGCTCGAAAAACTGGGTAGGATGTTTTTAATTTTTATAAATAAAGGTTAGCTTTATTGCCTCTTTTCGTTGCCACCATTTTTAAACAGTCAACATATCGACTCTGCTCTCTCATTCGGCTAAAAGGCAAAGTTTTGAAATCAAGTCCATTTGGCTTCCAAACTGGCTTACACACTATATCAACTGTATGTCTAATGACACTTGGTGAAGTTCAGGCGTTGCTCTCAGGAAGGGCTTCTTGCTTGCAATGCTTAACAGTTGCTTGTTATGAAAGTTGATACTGAAACTTGAATACCACAAGAATCAACTAAACTTTGCAATTCTAAAAACTAATTTTGGGTTCTGTCGTGTTTTTTTTTTTTTTTTTTTTTTTTTTTTTTTTTTTTTCTCCCCCCCCCTGTTTTTTTCTTTTCTTTTCTTTTTTCTCTCCTTCTTCTTCTTTTCCATCCTCTTTATTGTGTGTATGTACAGTGTGCTCATGAGTCCAATCACAGCCAAATTTCTAACTGTTTCAGATAACTAAACTTCATGGTATTGATTTGTGCAGGGAACATCTCTCTCTCTCGAGGAGAATTTACGTGTGCGCAACTTCCTGTCTATGTCCCAGGTAAACAGGACATGGTCAAAAGGCAACTGAGGGCAAATGGCAAAACAAGTTTTTCAAGATAACAAAAAAGTGTTGGCGGTATCCGTTTTGGCACATATATATTTTTGAGAGAAACCACAATTATTTAAAAAGTAGTTGTAATGGAAAGTTTTTTTTTGAACAAAGGTCTTTTATAAACATTACACACAAATCAAAGTTGACGATGATTTTTTGCTCATTTTATGAAGGGTGCCAATAATATAGCTCCGTAGTGGAAACTAAGAACTAATCATGAGCGCTGTTAAACTATGGATATTTTTAAATGAAACTGAAGTCTCATGATTGACTGCATGAAATAGCAAATTGTGCACACACTGATTTCATGACTAAGTAATTATGCACATGGTATACCATGAGTATGATTTAGTTTGTGTAAATGTCTACTGTATATCTATATTCCAGAGAGGCAGACTTAATCTCATATATTAATATCATAACATAGTTCTCAGAAAGCTGCAAGATCAGTTACAAATATAAAATTGAGGTTCTGGATAAAAGTGAGTTAATTTAAGTAAATATGGAGCAGATTACATATTGTGTATTGATGGTCCCAGCCCAAAAAAAAAGTTTTCCTCACTATCAACAAACCTGATCCAGCTAACAAGGGCTTGATGATGAGCTAGAGCAGTTCACGTCAGTGATGACTTGAAAACATGAACAGTACGTGTAATGTTTTTCACTGAGAAGGGTTCCTCCATGACGGTCTTTATTAGGAGTCTAGACAGCTACCTGCAAAACATTCCACAGCAAGTGCTCACTATGTAGTGCAGTCCCTCACAACTGAATATTGGCACAAGTTTAATTTCGTTTTATTGATCGGGACATTTTTAAGTCATTTTCTGCAAGCTGTGTTGCTTTTGTGATTTGACCCATTGGTCGAGGCTGGTCAGTCTGTGCAGTTTTGTGATCAACCATTTACCATTGCAATGTTAAGTATTAGCACCTCATGCAGCCTCCTCATCTAACTAATGCATTGATCTCTAGAACACAATAACTTGTAAAATAATTGTAGTTAGCTTGAAACTGACCATCATTATGCAGTTGTGCTTTTTATGGTTTTATTTCTTTTTCAGTTTTTCTTTCCAGCTCTTAGTCTTAAAGCCCTGCATGTGTAATAGTTTACAAATAGATCAGTTCTGGTAATTACATTCACCCATGTTAAGGTTTGTGCCTTTCAGGTTGATCAGCTTAACATCCTGTGGTATGGCAATATTTTTGCCATCTTTGGAGGATTTAAAAAATTTTCCTTTGTGATGGCAAATTAATCATCCAAGATGCTTCAGACCATCCCTGTGTTTGGCATGGGTTTAACAGGTTCTAGATATATCAGTGCTAAGAGCCATTTTCCTTTTGTGAGTTTGCTTGAAATCACGTTGTATCAGGAGGTCTTTTTGTTATGCCTTTTTTTTTTTTTTTTTTTTTTTTTTTTTTTTTTTTTTTTTTTTTTGTAGTTGGAAGTGGAATTATTATTTAACCCCTTTCAACCCCTGTGTTAGTGCCCTTCAGCCATGAGCGCTCCAATAAAGATGGGGAGAGTATATGCTGAATCAGCTGCCCCCACTGTCGCTGCTTCTCTCCCCTCCGCCTTCAGTCAACCTATTCCCCGCTCTGCCTCCGTTTCTTGCCACACTTCTCGTGTGGCAGGGGGCAAAAAGCAAAAGCGGACCCCTTTGTACCAGAGATCTGTAAGTGGGCATGTTGGAGTTTTGCCCCGCCAGCCTAACTGATGTGAAACTTGTTTTTTGCTAACTGCATGTCCTGAGATGGATTGAGTTTGAGCATTAACCAGTAGTGTAGGCTGCTGTTCAAACGGTGTTGAGAGTTGCATTTGTTAGGTTTAATTACTAATATTTGCACTTGTGAAACGGCAAGGGTGTTGAAGCCCTGATTAGGTACGTCCTCACTGAGTATGCTTCCTACATTAGTAATAGCAGGATTTGCTTTTAACACTTGATCTACATGGGTAATTGGACACAAACCTAATTCACATGCCAAACACGCATCGGGGTGTGGAGATTTCATCTCATTCCTGCATCATTTTTCACTTGTGTTTATGAAATCCTTTGAGTTTACAATGTAAATATATAAGTCATTATGAATTTTAAACACTTGCTCCTATCTATTTCCATATAGATGAGTTTTGACCCAAGCCTACTGCATAGCAATGGCTTTGCTAACGGCACTGGAGTGGGCCTCCGGGAGACTGGTGTGGTGGAGAAGCTGCTTAGCTCCTACGGCTTTATCCAGTGTTCGGAGAGACAGGCTCGCCTGTTCTTCCACTGCTCCCAGTACAATGGCAACCTGCAGGAGCTCAATATTGGAGGTAAGAGAGTGGATGTGCTGCAGCAGCAAAAGCACAAATCATTTAGGCTGGCTCTTGCATTTGAGCAGCCCATATGACAACTCTTATTATTTGGAAAGTGCTGGCATAATTTCAGTGTCACTTACACGTTTTTCACTACACTTTTTACTAAACTTTTATGTGGCTCTGAGACTAGTTGAAAAATAGACTAAGGAAATACTCCAGTGCAGGGCCTTTTGAACTCATATTGATGCCATCTTCCCATTATGTCGTGTCTTTCAGATGATGTGGAGTTTGAGGTGTCGTCTGACAAGCGCACAGGCAAACCAATTGCCGTGAAGCTGGTAAAGATCAAGGCCGAAGTCCTGCCCGAAGAGCGAATCTCTGGGCAGGTGGGACCAGACTTGCACGCCTCTCCCTTTACTATGCTGCATGGTTATATACATCCAGTTAAGGAACACATTTTCTCTTTTTTTGTCCATGTCTCATCAGTGTGTCTCTCTCTCTTTTTTTTTTTTTTTTTTTTTCTTTTTTTTTCTGGCTCATTTTAAACTCACTTGTGAGGCAATGTTTGCAAGCATCAGAATCCTTAATTAATAGCACATAAAATATAAATTCCACTGAATAATTGAAGTTAATTCTGGTTCACTGCATTGATTTACCATTGTTTTAGTGGGTTCACAATGGGCCTGAATGTCTGACGTTTCTATGTGGTGTCAGTGTGTTCTGAGCCAATTGAAATTTTGTCTTACTTGTCAGTAATGTATTTGTATCCACTTCCATGTTTCATTTAATTATTTGAATAAAATGCATTTTGGAGATTGTGTTATTGGTTGTATATATTTCACAAATGCCTTCTCTAAATGTGTGTGTGGTGGTGTTTAGGTTGTCTCCGCCATCCCCAACCACCTGGATGGAAGGTCTGCTCCTGGCCAGGTCCCCACCGGCAGTGTGTGCTATGAGAGAAATGGGGTATGATGGGCAATTATTTTTCTCTTCAGCTTAGTGTAAACTGTAAATCCTTTTAGAAGTTCACCTTGGTTCCTCATTATGTCTTAGCACCCATGTTCTATATATTGTGTGGTGACTGTATTATGTTCTGGAAACCCATTTCTATCTTTTTTTTTTTTGTTTTTTTTTTTTTTTGTTTTTTTTTTTTTTGTGTAAACTATTTTTTTTGGGGTGAACAGATCCATGATAAATCCTTTGTATTCAGAGTGACCATCTTAATTGATCTAATTAACCAAAAGATGCTTGGTTTATAAATGGGTGTTGGCTGAATAAACCTGGCAACCAAAGAACGACACAAATTATAGGAGAAAATTCTGCTTGACTAGCCATTGGCAAGTTTTACTACTGTGATTCTTAAACTGGCTGCTAGCTATGCTATAGCATAAATTGTAGGTAGGTGCTAAGACTGGCAGTGATAGCCTAGAAAAGTTTCGACAGTAAAGAAAAAAACAAACAAATGATTATATGTCTTGAATGTTGAAGTGAGGGCCAGTGGGCAAATTTGCTTTTACTCCCAGTGTAGTGTATTGATTTATAGCGTAGTGATTAAATGTTATTCATGAATTGATGAAATGGTATCATTCTTTTGATGAGGGGACAGTTCTGTATACAAATTTTACATTAATTGTCTCACAGGAGGTGTTCTATCTCACCTACACCCCGGATGATGTGGAGGGCAACCAACAACTGGAAACGGGGGATAAAGTCAGCTTCTACATGGAGACTAACAAGCAGTAAGTCCTCTCCTGTTGACAAAAACACACTACAGTACGGTACTAGTGCATTTGGGGTTCAGAGGAGCTGACCGGGGTCTGTGGTTCCTGGTCTCTTTGGTCTTTCAGTACTGGAGCAGTCAGTGCCCATAACATCATGTTAGTCAAGAAGAAGCCACTGAGGTGCCAGGGTGTGGTGTGTGCCACTAAGGTAAGTGTAAATGGCTGTGTGTGCTCATTTGTGTCTAATATAAACATAACTGTTCTGTAAGAGGTTCGATTCTATCCATAGTCACACAGTACTATGTTTTTTTTTTAAAAAAAAAAAAAAAAAAAAAAAGACCTTGGCAAATTGAACAATTGGAAACATCTTAGAAATGTGCATATGTAGAGTCTGTTCATTTGGTGTTTAGTCTAATTAAAGATGTTTTCTCCCCATAGGACGCATTTGGATTTATTGAGCGAGCGGACGTGGTGAAAGAAATTTTCTTTCATTACAGTGAGTTCAAGGGTGACCTGGAGGCACTGCAGGCTGGAGATGATGTGGAGTTTTCCATTAAGGACCGAAATGTATGTTTTGGCAGAAATGTCACTTACGTAGTTTTCTGTCCCAAAGACAGACCATTTGGAACATCTGCGGAGCTTTGCTTTGAGTATGCTCTGAACTCTTCCTCCTCATCTCCTTTTAGGGGAAAGAGGTTGCTACAGATGTTCGTCTGCTCCCCCCAGGTACGGTTATATTTGAAGATATCAGTATTGAACAGTTTGAGGGTACGGTCACCAAGGTTATCCCTAAGGTTCCTACCAAGAATCAGGTATATATGCAATATCTCCTGCTTATCTTGTTTATCATATCATATAGAACTTTTCTTTAGTTGGTATTTGGAGTAGCAGCATATATCCTGCCCTGTATTAGGTAAATTTGATTGCCGTTTTGCTTTGTCACAGAACGACCCATTACCTGGACGAATTTGTGCAAGGATAAATTTCAGCCAAAAGGAACTTCTGTTTGGGGAGAAAGACTCCAAATCCAAAGTGACACTTCTGGAAGGAGACCATGTCCAGTTCAACATTTCCACTGACCGTCGAGACAAACTTGAGCGAGCTACAAACATTGATATACTGCCTGACACCTTCCATTTTACTAAGGAGTCTCGTGAAATGGTGAGAAACTAAAGTTTAGAAAAATTCAAAAGGCTGTGTTTCATTCAATATGATCACTATATGTGAAATTTTGCATAAATATATATTGTAGAATTATTATTATTCCCCAATGTAAAATGGACTTTCTTATTCTGTCATTCTTACAATCTCTGATTCTCTCTAGGGTGTGATCGCTGCAATGCGTGACGGGTTTGGCTTCATTAAGTGTGTAGACCGTGATGCCCGAATGTTCTTCCACTTTAGTGAGGTTTTGGAGGAGAGCCCACTGCACATTTCAGATGAAGTGGAGTTTACTGTCGTTCCTGTAAGTCATGGCGGGGGGGGATTTGGTACTTCTTGCAGGCCTATTTGATCCAACGCTTCTTTGGTGCTGTTTATCAGCATTTAAATGCACTAATACAGTGCCCTCCACTAATATCGGCACCCTTGGTAAATATGAGCAAAGAAGGCTGTGAAATTCTTTGTTTAACCTTTTCGATATTTTGTTCACAAAATTCATAAAAATACTCTGCTCTCATGGATATCAAACAATTACAAACACAACACAGGTTTATCCAAAAAAAATTCACAATTATTGACACCCCTATGAATTCAAATGAGAAAAATATTTGAAGTATATTCCCATTGATATTTTACATTTTATTAGTACACCTGGTTGACTAGGAACAGGAAATTGTTCAACAATGACTTCCTGTTTCAAAGGGGTATAAATATGAGGGATCTTCCAAATTCCCTTAGTCATTCAGAACAATGGGTAAGAACAAGGAATACAATTGTGATGTGTGGCAAAAGGTTGTTGAGCTTCACAAAATGGGAAGTGGCTATAAGAAAATGGTACAAGCATTGAAAATACCCATTTGGACCATCAGGGCAATAATTAAGAAGTTCCAGTTAACTGGAAATGTTATGAATCAACCTGGGATTGGACGTGTGTCTATATTGTCTCAACACACTGTGAAGAGGATGGTTCGAGTGGCCAAAAATCTCCAAGGATCACAGCTGGAGATTTGCAGAAGTTAGTTGCGTCTTTCGGTCAGAAAGTCTCCAAAACTACAATCCGAAGTCACCTACATCACCACAAGGTGTTTGGAAGGGTTTCAAGAAAAAGCCTCTACTCTCATCCAAAAAAAATCTCAAGCGTCTTCAGTTTGCCAGACATTACTGGAACTTCAAATGGGATCGGGTTCTATGGTCAGATGAAACCAGGTGGTTTTGGTGCACACAGAGAGGTAGCCATATGGAAAAGTACCTCATGCCCACGGTTAAATATGGTGGTGGCTCTTTAAGGTTTGGGTCTGTGTTTCTGCCAAAGGACCTGGACAATATGTTAGGATACATCGCATCATGGACTCTATCAAATATCAAAACACATTAAATGAAAACCTGACTGCCTCTGCCAGAAAGTTTAAAATGGGCCATGGTTGGATCTTCCAGCAGGACAATGATCCAAAACATCAATAACAACACAAAAATGGTTTACTGACCACAAAATCAAGGTCCTGCCATGGCCATCCCAGTCCCCTGACTTGAAACATATAGAAAACCTGTGGGGTGAACTGAAGGGGAGAGTCCACCAGTGTGGACCTCAAAATTTGAAGGATCTGGAGAGATTCTGTGTGGGAGGAATGGTCTCGGATCCCTTGCCATGTATTCTCCAACCACATCAGGCATTCTAGGAGAAGACTCAGAGCTGTTACCTTCGCAAAGGGAGGTAGCACAAAGTATTGACTGACTTTTGTTTTAACTATGACAAAGACAACTGGTCAGTGACTGACTATTTTGTATTTGTTTTTATTTATTTATTTATTTTGAATTGCTGTTCACCTAGAAAAGTTAATCCCTAGTATATACATATGTTAACTGAGTAAATTTGTCCAGCTCTGCAGTGGATGTTCCTGAAATCTTAAAACACTTTTTAAATATATTTTAGAAAGTACTTTTTTTTTTTTTTTTTTTTTTTTTTTTTTAAAAAAGATAACACCCACCAGCACCGAGTTCTAACATGGCGACTTTTTCTTTAGGACATGCTGTCAGCCCAGAGGAACCATGCAGTGCGGATCAAGAAGCTGCCCAAGGGCACAGTGTCTTTCCACACACAGTCTGAACAGCACTTCCTAGGTGTTGTGGAGAAGGAGGCCACAGCTGCCTCCAATGGCAAGACTAATGCCAGCCCCAACAAGGGTAAAGAGAAGGTGGGAGATTTCTTAAAATATTTAACTCAATCCTATTTGACCATATGTTTCTATTGCACAATTTGAGGTCATTTGAACTCTTCTTTTTTTTTTTTTTCCTTTCTTTATTTAATCTTTTCTTCTACTTTGGCTCAAGGCCCATGTGTATGTTTTTATTCATTCCTTTTTACTTTCCTGCAAGTTTTCTTTCAGGCAGTTATGGGGACATTTTTAAGCCTTTTTTTTTTTAGTTGTATTTTTATCCCCTTTCTAATCGTTTTTTTGTATTTTTTTTTTTTTTTTTTTTTCATTTTCCATTCTCCTTTTCAATCCTGCTCTTCATTAGAAAAAAGATAAGGTAGGCTTCTGTTTTTCTGCATGCAACCAGCTTTAGATAACATGCAGACATTTAGGATTTAAGCAACTCAAAATTAGACTCTCAACTAGTGTATTTTACAAAACAACATGCTCACAAAAACTGTATTAATAATCTACAGCACTGAACATTTGCATCACACATTTTACTTGATCAGTGATGTCCTTGGATTTTTTTTTGGTGGAGACAGACTAAAGTGGCAGCATTTGCTCCTTTTGGTGAACTGGTTATTACATGTACACTAATTATTTTGTCAACATAATGGCTTCTTGAAAATGACGATCTAATCATTCTTTCCATTTTTCAAGGCTAAAGTTGAGAAGGTTAGTTGACTTGAGTTTTTGTTTTTATAATCTAACATTGGCATGCTTCTAAATTGTGAGTGTCATCCAACTAATGACACAGGATTGACTGCTAACATACCACTGACTCCATGCCATGTTCAACTTCTCACCTTTCATACAAATTCTGCCATCTACACATTACTAATGACCGTATATGTGTAATTTAATATATTTTGCTCATTTAATTATCTAGATATGTTCCTTAAATTGCATTAGTCTTTTGCATTGCCATTATGCATTGAGTGTGTGTGAATATTGAAACCTAATTAGCACTAAACTTTAGGGGTGTATCAAATTATATATGATACGGTGGTGTCTTATTACAGTACATTTTCAATACAGCAAAAATAAGCCTTGCCTGAATATGTGCCTTAGGTTTCCATTTTCACTTGATTAAAACATTGAGCATTAAAAAAAAAAAACAATAACAAACTTAATGACACTGTTTTTACATAATCCATTCAGACACTTAGCAGCATATAACGAAGCACAAGCTGTGCATTGGAATGTAACAAAATTAAACATGAACATTTTGCATTTGTTCAGGGTGGCAAGGGCGCAGCAAAATGTCCACCGTAACTACTTCTCAAAAACACCTGACCTGACACTTTTGGGCATTGTAAAAGGAAGACGTATTTTTCTTTGCACCTCGACTGACTTGATTTTTCTTCGTCCGTGTGATGTCGCCGCAGATGCAGCGGTATTAGTGCCAGCTAATATGCTAAGTGAAAACAGCATGCTTAGGAGGAATGTGGTGTGTGTGGGTTTTTTATTTTTTATTTATGTATGTAATTATTTTTTCTTTATTATTATAACGTTGGGAGAGGGTGAGGACTCAATTGTAAATTCTTATTACACCTCATGTAATATGTGGTATTTTATGACTAATAGCTTACATATTACTGCAGGCTTTTGAATGTATCGTCAGTTAAGCCTTGTATTATATGATATAATACACCCCTATTAAATATGCTAATTAGTGCTCCCTTATTTGGTTACTAAGAGTGGGGGCATTGTGCAGATTGGTTGATGTTTACTGTCTCTCTAGTGTATAATTTGTAAATGTTGAGCATCATTTGTGTTTGAAAACTGCATCTGAGAATAGACCTGTACTAAGTCCTACACTAAATTTCTTCCAGCATGCAGTTCATTTCTGTTTAGAATTATTTGTTAAGACTAGACTTCATCACTGTCTGGAGAGCTAGCCCTTCTTGTCCTGTGGTCTGACAGAGCATGTATGTGTGTGTAGGAGGCAGAGGAAGGCGTGATTGTGTATGAAGACTGTGGAGTGAAGCTGACTATACCCTATCATATCAAAGACCTAGAGGGTGGACTGCTTCCTCAGCTTGGTGACAAGGTACTGTAACCTAGTTGCCCTAATTAGTGGGCCAAGCACCAAAGGTGCATAGGCACCCTATTGTTCTACCTTTTTCTTCTTATTATTATTCTTCTGCTTCTTCTGGCTAGGGTGTCTATGGCAGCCCATAGAACTTTAAAAAAAAAAAAAAAAAAAAAAAAAAAAACCATTGTGACATTTGGCACACTGATTGGGGAGGGTCTAAGGAACATTCTGACCAAATTTCGGTGCTGCCAATGCTCTAGTACCACCGTCGGGTCAAATTTGGGCCTAATTTGGAAGTGTTTATGGCCATAACTTTTGAACCGCATGTCCAAAATTTAATCTCTGAATTTCCTCGGTTGAGACGAGTTCAACGCATACGTCAATGACGTAAATTTCCACCTAATTAGAATTTCTGCCATCTTGGATTTTGTTAAAAAAAATTACCTATAGTTATGACAGGTGGTCACATGTAGAATGTATGTAGTGCACTACCTGCTCAACAGAACGGCTTTTGAGATTCAGACACACAAGATGCAACTCCTTGTGTTCTAGGAGAATTACTGTTATTTTCATGGGGAATTGTATGTTGTTGGGAAATAGACACCACTGCTGAAGTAGGGCACAGATAGTTCTGGATTCAGATTAGTAATTGTGCCATGTGTTTTGGTGGAGATGCACAGTTAGTGTCCATGGAGTGGTAAGGTGCATCTCTGTCAAAGAATCCCTATTTGAAGTTGTCTTCATGAAATTAACTCATTAGTTATGTGTAATGTTTTTTAGGTGGAGTTTGCAATCAGTGAAGTAAAGCGTACTGGCCAGCAGAGCGCTGTCTCCATCAAGATCTTAAACCGCACCACTAACACCAAGAGGCTCCTGGGCTACATAGCAACACTTAAGGACAACTTTGGCTTTATTGAAACTGCCAATCATGACCAGGAGATCTTCTTTCACTTCAGGTACTGCAGGTCCCAATCAGGAGGGTGATGCAAAGATTTCCTCCTATAGCTACTTCAGAACTACTTTTTATTTATTTTATTATTATTATTATTACTGCCATTTCAATTGTCAGGGGCTTGTTCATCTTTGTTTCTCACATTGTATGTTTGTCATGTAGTGAGATGTGTGGTAACATGGACAACCTGGACCTGGGAGATACGGTCGAATACACTCTATCTAAGGGCAAAGGGAACAAAGTCAGTGCTGAGAAGGTCACCAGAGTCCCACATGGTATGAAATGGTTTTTTTTTGTTGTTTTTTTTAAAACCATAAAATGCTATCATTTAAATTAACTATAATTACATAGCCTATGACTGTATCTACAGTAGAGCGCTAACATCAATACCTGAAGGTTTTAAGTTTCATGTTGAAAGTGTTGTGTATGTGTTTTAAGTGAATGGGCTGGGTGAGGACATTGGCAGTACTGTTTTTTCGGGAAAGGTGGTTAGGCCCCTGCGTAGTGTGGATCCCTCTCAGACTGAATACCAAGGACTTATTGAGGTAACAGAAGAAGGTAAGGAACCAGGCTTTTATTATTATTATTATTATTTTATTTATTTATTTTCTCTCTGATACCTCACAGTTTATTAAAAAAAAAATATATTAAAATTATACAATGGAGATCTTACTGACACGGATGCTTAAGAGAATCCCTTCGTCAGCTCACATGTTGAAGCCTTGAAATAATAAAAATGTTCAGACAATTCTGTGATTGAAGTTTTTGAGCTATAAAGTTTAGTTCCTTAGTAAGGTCAAAACAGATACAGATTTGAAATTATATGTAGCAGCTTGGTAAACACCTTCTGACATAGTGTACCGAAATAAGGTTTTATTATCTATAATGTACTTTCGCCACTCTCTTTTTAGAAACTTTTCAACAAAACAATATGGAAATATTTTTATTTGCTTTCTAACCTTGTATGGACTATCTGCCTTCAAAGGGGGTAGGTATGCCTAAAATTAAACTAAAACTTTTTCTAGTGAAATGTGACTTCCTCACACGTTGAATGTCACGATTTGGTCAAGTTATTTGATGGGTATGTGCTGTAGTCAGATGGACAGAAGTTTGGTTCAGTTGGTAATCGGATGCTTATTCAAAATGCACCTACAGCGTCATATTCGGATAATAATTGGTTGTAATTGTCTTGGCACATTTTAATATTATCCTAAGCTGACAAGCTTTAGCAAGCAAGTGTTTCTACATTTACAGCCAACTATTTTATGGAGAAGGAAAACGAACAAGTAACATTTTATCCAAGAATTATAAGTTTACAAAGGGAGACAAGTAATCACTTTGACCATCCTCTACACTTTGACTGATCACTGCCTGCTTTTCTTGCTTTGTCTGTCACTTATACAAAATGTGTAAGCAAATTTCTCTGGTTAGGTCATGTGACAGATGCATCATAGATAATTTGACAGCTAGTGTACAGGCATTTTACAAACTTAAGTGGATGCATTTAGTCAAAATCGTGGATAACTTTGATTTTGACCATTTTTTTTTTCCCCCCTATGCTTATAACATACCCCGAGATATGTAAAACAAGTACATCACACTAAACATGGAAATGTTCAAAACCTTGGTGGCTGTGTGCCTGAATTCACTCACAGTGACTTTTAAAATTTTAGACAATATTTTGGTGTGAAGCATCCTTAATATATTCATTGTCCTGTAAATACCATATTTATAGCAGTAAAGTCAGATGGATCGATTATAATTCCTAGTATGATGCTTTTCATATATTAGGAAATTGTTGATTAGATACTCAGGTTCAGTCATAATTTTGTTGTCCTGATTGGCTTGTACTTTCTGTTTGGATCCTGTAAGACTCCAGTAAAGGTCAGAATTACCCATTCGGAATCGTTAGCATGACCAGTAAACGAGACTGCCTGCAGAAAGGGGAGATGGTGAAGTTTCAGCTGTGTACCGTGCCTCAGACAGGACAGAGGCTGGCATGCAACGTCGTTCCACAGCGTAGAGCTCTTGTGGAATGTGTTAAAGATCAGGTAATAAATTGTTTGTATATATTCATAATGTTAATTAACCAGGTGGCATAAATATTCTTTGTACTAGCTGTCATGTCATAGACCTAATGTATAACTATCTGATGTGATTTATTTATTTTTTTACCCTCCTAGTTTGGTTTCATCACATATGAGGTAGGCGAGAGTAAGAAGCTGTTCTTCCACATGAAGGAGGTGCAGGACGGCTTGGAGCTCCAGGCTGGAGACGAAGTGGAGTTCTCGGTTATCCTGAACCAGCGCACGGGGAAGTGCAGTGCCTGCAATGTCCGCAGAGTCAGGTCAGACATTAATCATAATTTATCTATCGACACCCATTAATAATCTGATTTTTGTGGTGGATCTCAGAGTATGACCTTTCTTGGCTGTGAATGCTATAATATAGATTTTCTACACCATCTCTATGCACATAGTTATAGCAGTAGAACATGCTAACTTTTGTTGCCATCCCTCTTCCATTAAATAGGCATTTCACAATAAAATTGTGTGTGTGAGACTGGTGTGGTCCAGTTTTCATGTATTTGGAATATACTGATAAATACCCATTTCACTGCCTTTGTCGGTGACCATTTTAAATCACTAAAACATTTGTTAAGAAAAATCATTAAGATTAACATGGATAGAAACCTGGCTTATGAATGTTTTTAGACATCGAGCTCAATTAACTTTCTAACAGTCAAGTCAAGAGGACTCCAGTCTACAAATCCCTTTAAATCTATAGCAAAACCACATGATGGCACAGTATTCTTAACTTATTGCTTCTTTCCTATAACCTGCATTCTTGATGTAATTGCCTTCTCTAGTCTCAGTAAAGCTCACAGATGTGTACATGTGTTGTAGTGAGGGTCCTAAAGCAGTGGCAACACCTCGGCCTGACCGCCTGGTGAACCGCCTGAAAAGCATCACCCTGGACGATGCCAGCGCCCCGCGTCTGGTGATCATTCGACAACCCCGGGGCCCTGATAATTCAAAGGTTAATGCACAGTAACCCTTATTTTGTGGATATAGTGACTAGACTATACAGTCATGCCAAAAGTATTGGCAGTGACATAAATTTTGTGTTTTGCAAAATTTGCTCCTTAAGTTGTTGTGTTGATTCACGTTGTTTCTAGATTATTGTGCAAAATGATCAGATGCATTTTAAATAATTGCAAAAAGCTTCATTGGCCAAAAAAATGAACTTTATCACAAAAACCCAAATTTCACTGTTTTTTGGCCCGGGCACAAAATGACCAGCTAACATCATTTGACTAATCGTATCATCAGCACATGGGAAAGTGTGAACGAATACTAGTCAGATAAAATCACTATCATTCTGATTGGATTAGAAGAGCAGACTGATTGCTATAAAAGGAGGGGAAAAGTGCTTTCAATCATTGTGTTCTTGTTTGCAATGGTTACCTCCAAAGAAAGACATGCAGCCATCAGTGCTTTGCATCAAAATGGCCTCACATGCAAGGAAATTGCTGCAAAGAATATTGCACCTGAAAAAACCATTTACCAGATCATCAAGAACTTCAAGGAGAGAGGTTCAACTGCAGTGAAGAAGGCTTCAGGACCTCCCAGATTGTCTAGCAAGCGCCAGGACAGTCTCCTCCTGAGAAGTCAGCTATGGCATCGTGTCGCCACCAGTGCAGCGCTTGCTCAATACTGGCAGCAGGTGGGTGTGAGTGCATCTGCACGCACAGTGAGGCGAAGACTTTTGGACAATACCTGGTCTCAAGAAGGGCAGCAAAGAGGCCACTTCTCTCCAAGAACAACATCAAGGACAGACTGAAATTCTGCAGGAAGTGCAATGATTGGACAGCAGAAGACTGGTGCAAAGTTTTTTCTGTGATGAAGCCCCATTCTGACTGTTTGGGACATCTGGAAAATCGATTGTCCGGAGAAGAAAAGGTGAATGCTACCATGAGTCCTGTGTCGTGCCAACAGTGGAGCATCCTGAGACCATCCATGTGTGGGGTTGCTTTTCATCCAAGGGAGTGGGCTCTCTCCCAATTCTGCCCAAAAACACTGCCATGAATAAAGAATGGTATCAAAACGTCCTGCAAGAGCAACTTCTCCCAATGATCCAGGAGCAATTTGGTGATGATCCATGCATTTTCCAGCATGATGGAGCACCATGTCACAAGGCAAGAGTAATAATGAAGTGGTTTGAAGATCATTACATTGAAATTTTGGATCTGTGGCTAGGCAAATCCCCGGATCTTAATCCCATAAAGAACCTGTGGTCAATCGTCAAAAGGCGAGAGGACAAGCAGAAGCCCACAAATAGTGATTAACTCTGAGCACTAATAAGGCAAGAATGGATCGCCATCGGTCGGGATTTGGCCCAGAAGCTGATACCCAGCATGCCAGAGCTAATTGCAGAGGTTATGAAGAACAAGTGTCAACACTGCAAATATTGACTCTTTGCATATATTGCATGTTTTTGCCAATAAAAGCCTTTAAAACTTATGAAATGCTTATCATTGTTTTCCAGTATACCATAGAAACATGTGGAACAAATAATCTACAAATACTGAAGCAGCAAACTTTGCAAAACACAGAATTTATGTCACTACCAATACTTTTGGCCATGACTGTATTACTTGCATTAAATCATACAAGTACTGTCATCTTCATTATTAATGGACTGTTGCAATTCTCTAAGGTCGTAGTTTGTCCGAAAGTGTATTTCAGAGAACTAACTGCGTGTGCTTCATTCCTCCAGGGCTTTAATGTGGAGAGGAAACCTCGCCAGGCCGGCGTGATTGACTGATCTACTATTTGCTGCTCCTCCCTCTCCACATTGACAACACCTCAGAGAAAAGAAGCAATCAAGAATTATGGACAGGGAAGGGATTTGCACTGTTATAAACATAAACATCAATAAGACACATGAAGCAACATACACACACCCTCACCCTGTCCCAAAATCCCTTCCAAAAGAATTGATCATCTCTGACCTTTCATATTAGTGTTTTTTGCGCATTTGTCATCAACGAGAATTCCTTGGTTGTGTGCGTGTATGTGTGCATTCTGTGTGAGTTATCTCAAGTATTTTTTAAGAAAATGTAAGAGAAGTGCGTTGAAAGTGTTGGAGAAAAATGGGATTTGGTGGTTCTGCCACCTGATGATGGCTTACGTGTTTCCATCTCGGCTCAAAATGAAATTGTGTGGAATTCCCCCGATCCTATTTTCCCTCTATCTTGTGAAAACCTTCTTATACTTTTTGAACATCTGTTTATTCGCTCCGATCCCTTGACACCCACTCACCATGTTAAACAACTTCCCAATCAAGGGTTTCGCTCCGACAGAAGTTGCGTTCATGTACCTTTCCTTTTTCTTCTCCTGCTCTGTTGTTCAGCCCATCTTTTACAACCACTCTGGTCTGAGATATCACTGTGCTTAAGATTGCTCATGTATACCATTTGTCTGAATGGTCTTTTTTTTTTTTTTTTTTTTTTCTTTTTTTCTAAGTGAGTTTATTTTGCTCAAGTTCTGTGTGTTTGTTTTAATAGCTGTGCTTGCTTTCACACCCTCCTTCCATGTTTTCTTCTGCTTTCAGGTGCAGAATTCCTAATAGCTTCTCATATTTTGCAGTCCTTTTTATATTTCCTTTTTTTTCCATTGCACACATCTTTTGGCTTTTTTTTTTTTTTTTTTTTTTCTCTTTTTTTTAAAAATTCAGTTTAATATGCTTCTAACAAGTAAAATAAAAGTAAGATTAAGGTGCCTCAAGACTCTAAATAAAACAAACCCAACCACACAACAGAGGTATACTCTGTTCCGGACACTTGCCAAAAAAAAGTATGAACATCTACAATCTTAGGGTGGCTTTTTTCCAAGTAGATTTAATACTAATCTGCATCCCCAAGACCTGTGGAAAAAGTATACTATATGTAATGTGTGCTATTTAGTTAGTGGGAGGTTTAAAAAAAATTTAAAAAAAAAAAAAAGTCTGCATAACCTGTGAAATACAAAGGGGGAAACGATACAAAAGGTTCCATTCAAAAACTATAAGATCAGGATTTAATGTAGAGATTATTTGCTGTGCTCATTACTGAAAATCAAAATATTACTGTTAAGACTTTTTTTTTTTTTCTCTTTTCTTTTTTTTTTTTTCTTTTTTTTTTCCCTGGAGATCAGTGGGTTACTGCTGAGCCACTGGTTCTCCTCTATACTTTTGTTTATGGTCTTGAATGAAACAATTGAAATAAATGTTTTATGAAAACAAATTCCTGTGAACTGAAGAAGTTTGATTTCCATATTGCAAGTTTCTTTAATGCAGTGCTTAAATACTTGACAGTCAGCTTTAATACAGATATTCTACGTAAAGGTTCGTGTCGATGCTAAACCCTTGTGCCTCGGAGGTGGATCATCATTTCAGAGCGGTGCACAACTTTCGGTGTAGACCCTGAGGTAGTTTTCTGAGCTTTGGTCCATCGAGTCCACCATTCTCTGAGCTCTGACGGGCTACTTAGCTGGGCTTCTGTTATCTCATTCGCAGTAACTAAGATGTAAGGGAGTTTTGATTCCACTCTAGTGATTACCATCTTCTCCTTACTGTCTCCCTCTGGGACAGCAGTGGTTATTTTTTCTTCAGTCACTGATTTCAGACATCCTGAAGTACAATCCAACTCCATTCTAACAGAGAGATCATCATCATCAGGCTTGCTTTGTTGGCATAGAGACGGCCTCATGTTTGCGAGGTCCATCCTCTGCAGCTTGGTTTTATACTCTTCTAATTTATTTTTGCACTCTGTGGCTTTCTCCTTCAAATCTAGGAATTGCATCTGCAGGACTTTCTCATAGCCCTCTTCTGCCTTCAGCTCATTGAGCCAAAAGTCGAGCTGTTCTTCCTCATCATACATTGATTCTGCTTGCCGCATTTCAAGTTTAAAAATTTGCTCATCAGTGGTGTCTATTTTGAGCTTGAGTGCTCTCAGATTAACCTGTTGTTCGATGATTAACTTTTTCAGGTTCTCTTTTGGGTCAAAGGCTCCCTCATTTTCTGAAAACCCAACCTGCTTTTTAGTGACAAATACTTCTTTATTTCTTTGCGTTTTGTGTTCTGTTGTACTTTCACGTAACTCTTTTTCATCATCCTTTTCTCTATGCTTCCATTTCTTGTTTTCTGTTCTATTTCTATCTCTTCCTTCTAATACGCTAGAGGCCTGGGCTTGTTTATCTGGCTTGGCTCCTATGTTATCCAGTAGTCGTTTTCGTCCATCCTTCTCTTCATTTCCCCCCTTATCTCGTGTTAATTGCTGTTTCCTTCCCTTACCCAGATTCTCCAGCCAACCCCATGCTTCCTCCATCAGCGTTAATGATTTCCTCTTGGGCCTCTTCAGTTCTTCAGGAGGAGTTTTGGGATGGAGATGGGAGAGTGCAGGGAGGCTCTGCCGGTGGATGATGGCTCCTGCGCTACTCCTGCGGAGTTTTCCTCCTCCCTCAACTCGTCTTAACTGAACACGTGGCTTGTTTGGCCAGTCCACTGGAGAGGGCCCTAGATGATGTAGGGTGAGCTGGACCTCCCTGGCTTGTTGGCCATACTTCGCCAGGGATTCCAGGAGATGCTCGTCAGGGGTCACATTGCGCTCATAGCCTTTGAAATTCTCTCTCAGGGTGTAGCGACCTGTACGACCTATGGACGAAGCAAAAATGTTGCACAAGTAAGAAAATTGCGGCCGCATTATGGGAGCATGTTGCCTAAGATCAGCAGTAAGTTGTTGAAGATTGACACTGGAACAGATATGTTCAGGACGAATGAACCGACATTGAGTTTTGGTACGATTTTGCGCCACCGTGAATATCTTCAATAAGCTTTGGCATTTTGGATTCTACAAGTCTCTGGTACTGTACTCGACGGATGGGCACCATTCTTCCAGGAGCAATTCCTTCATAATCAAAACACCAACTGGTGCTGGAAGGCACTAAAGTTGAGATCTGGTGGCTGTGAAGGCCACAGGATATGATTTTACTGTAATGTTTATATACAGGTGCATCTCAATAAATTAGAATGTCATGGAAAAGTTCATTTATTTCAGTAATTCAACTCAAACTGTGAAACTCGTGTATTAAATAAATTCAATGCCACAGACTGAAGTAGTTTAAGTCTTTGTTCTTTTAATTGTGATGATTTTGGCTCACATTTAACAAAAACCCACCAATTCACTATCTCAACAAATTAGAATATGGTAACATGCCAATCAGCTAATCAACTCAAAACACTTGCAAACGTTTCCTGAGCCTTCAAAATGGTCTCTCAGTTTGGTTCACTAGGTAAGCTACAAACATTCGTTGCCAAAGAAGCTGGCTGTTCACAGAGTGCTGTATCCAAGCATGTTAACAGAAAGTTGAGTGGAAGGAAAAATTGTGGAAGAAAAAGATGCACAACCAACCGAGAGAACCACAGCCTTATGAGGATTGTCAAGCAAAATCGATTCAAGAATTTGAGTGAACTTCACAAGGAATGGACTGAGGCTGGGGTCAAGGCATTAAGAGCCACCACACACAGACGTGCCAAGGAATTTGGCTACAGTTGTCGTATTCCTCTTGTTAAGCCACTCCTGAACCACAGACAACGTCAGAGGCGTCTTACCTGGGCTAACTAGAAGAAGAACTGGACTGTTGACCAGTGGTCCAATATCCTCTTTTCAGATGGGAGCAAGTTTTGTATTTCATTTGGAAACCAAGGTCCTAGAGTCTGGAGGAAGGGTGGAGAAGCTCATAGCCCAAGTTGCTTGAAGTCCAGTGTTCAGTTTCCACAGTCTGTGATGATTTGGGGTGCAATGTCATCTGCTGGTGTTGGTCCATTGTGTTTTTTGAAAACCAAAGTCACTGCACTCGTTTACCAAGAAATTTTGGAGCACTTCATGCTTCCTTCAGCTGACCAGCATTTTGAAGATGCTGATTTCATTTTCCAGCAGGATTTAGCACCTGCCCACACTGCCAAAAGCACCAAAAGTTGGTTAAATGACCATGGTATTGGTGTGCTTGACTGGCCAGCAAACCCACCACACCTGAACCCCATAGAGAATCTATGGGGTATTGTCAAGAGGAAAATGAGAAACAAGAGACCAAAAAATGCAGATGAGCTGAAGGCCACTGTCAAAGAAACCTGGGCTTCCATACCACCTCAGCAGTGCCACAAACTGATCACCTCCATGCCACGCCGAATTGAGGCAGCAATTAAAGCAAAAGGAGCCCCTACCAAGTATTGAGTACATGCACAGTAAATGAACATACTTTCCAGAAGGCCAACAATTCACTAAAAATGTTTTTTTATTGGTCTTATGAAGTATTCTAATTTGTTGAGATAGTGAATTGGTGGGTTTTTGTTAAATGTGAGCCAAAATCATCACAATTAAAAGAACCAAAGACTTAAACTACTTCAGTCTGTGGCATTAAATTTATTTAATACACGAGTTTCACAATTTGAATTGAATTACTGAAATAAATGAACTTTTCCACGACATTCTAATTTATTGAGATGCAACTGTAGATTAAACCATTCAGTGAGCCCTCATACCTTGTGTGTGGGGAGAATTGTCATCCAGGAGGAGATCACTACCAGTAGGAGGGAAATGTTTCATAATATGATATAGGTGATCAGTCACAACACATGTATTGGAACACTTTTTGGAGGTTTTCTATATTTAATATACTTCTAGCGCATGTATCCACTTCAAATTTACACACGCAATGCATTTTGTCTTTGTACTTATAAATACGTACCCAAAAAAAGTATGTATTCATAATCCTAAAGAAAGATATGTTTGGAAAATGAAAAGTATTTAGACACTACAGTATATTTTAAACTATATGTAAAGGTTAAATAAAAAAAATAAAGTTCTAGATATAAATACTATAGCAAAAATGCGATCTGGCATATTTTCTGATTGGCAATGACTCGTCCCTCTAGGAGAGAAGTGGCTAAAGAATGCTAGCAAAATGCCCCCTACTCCATGATCTCCACTGTTTTTTCCTTTACTTTTCCCACGTGTCTGTATCTAGGTTTAAAATCAGGAGAAATATATCTATGTAGTGTATTTTGAGATCCTGTTAACAAATCTGGGTGTGTTTGTGCCTTAACTTTCAACATTCCAGATGTATAATGAATTGTGAAATTCATAAGGTTTTAAATGATATTAAGGCAGGCCAATTTTCAAACGTCACAGTTTGTCTTCTGTAATACAGTTAATTAACTTACCCAGAGCTTGGGCTAAAGCGATGACTACTTCTTGACACGTTGTCATTTCAGTTACACCACAAACAATGCGTTGGACTCCATCAACAGACACTTTAATCTCCATTCTGAGGAGGAAAATAATATGAAAAGTTATCTACACTTAAGCACTTAAGTATGCTCAGTAGTTTTTATGGCAGGTATGATTATACGGCAGCCTAAAAAATACGCCACCAAAATTTCTTAGTGAATGAAGCACCTGTAATGAAACTGTTCATTGTGTCTATTGCTTAAATTTGAGCTTAATGTCAGCATTATCATGAATTAATCACCCTGGCCCAGTAAAAAGACTGTTTAAAAGTATTGTTTGTTAAAATTGAGACTTCTTGCTAGACTCGTGTGAAGGAATCTCCAAGTACATTATTTTTTAAAAATGTTTTCAAAAGGCAGGATTTTTATAGGTCCATAATAGTTACTACATACTAAAAGGTCATTACAGTAATATGGATAGAAATATGTACCTGTCTCTTTAGTACTGGTCACCAGGTGTGTGAAATCCTCCAGTCTGTCGCAAAAAACCCTTTGGTTGAGGAGACGGTTATAGCAGCGGTGATGAGAATGTGTACATCTGTACAAATCAACATGGAGCTCTGGCTTTTTTTGGTTCCCCACCACTACACTCAGAGGTCCAAGCCCTTCCTGTCAGTAAACACTCAGATCATGGTTGATAAGCTGGACAGCAGCTGGATCAGAATTAGTCTATAACTATAGAATTGTTTTTTTTGTTTGTTTGTTTATAACAGTAGATTAGTAAAGGTAATTTGTATTGAGAATAGCTAGAAAATATACAAGCTCCTAACCTGTACCTGCATGATATTATGCATTGCATTGTTGCCACATGATTGGCTGAGTGGGTATTTGCATGAATGAGCCAGGGTACAGGCGTTCCAATTAAAATGACTGGAAATAGTATTTCTCATTCTGTTATTGTTGAGCAAACTTCTAGCTCACATCACAGCTGTGTTTAGAGAGCAGGGGGGTATTCCAGAAAGCAGGGTTAACTTATCGTCAGCTAAGCCCTGAACTCTCGGTTGATTAACCCAAACCTTGCTTACTCAAGATACGTCGGTTCCAAAACACCTGAGAAGAGTTAGTTTAATCAACCTCCTATTGGTAACCGAGAGTTAATGGGCGCGCTCGGCGAATACATAAAGGCATTTTCAATGGATGGCCGAAATCAGGAGTCACCATGGAAACCAAAGATGAAAAGGAAAGGTCAGCGTATTTCACCGAGGCGGAGTTGGAAGTTTTAACGCTGGCCTACGGGGAGTACAAGCCGATTATAATGAAAAGAAGCGATACGACTGCATCGGCGAAGGAAAGAGAGTCGGCGTGGCATAAAATAACCGACAGTTTGTAAGTGTACAATACAAATAAAGTCAAAATAAAACCACTGTTTAAATCAAACCGTACCCTGTTGAAATTTGTTGCACAAGGATGACTCTGAAAATTCTGGCATCATGTACAGCTCCTGGCCATTTGGCCTCAACATTAGTGATGAGGCGGGTCATATCACATATGACCTGGTTAATGGGGACTGATAATGACTTGAATGGTTTAACACCGAAAGGTTTAATGATTTTAAAACTACATTTTCTGTTGTTACCTGCACATTGATGCTGTGGACAGACTTCCTGTTAACACAGTCTCCTTCACTGACAGAAGGAGCTTTAATAGGAATGTGGGTGCCATCAATGGACCCAATCACATTCGGCAACCCTGAAATTAAATGACAAAGCCTGACATGGATATATCCATGCAGTCTGAATAGATGGATCGATATGAATAGGAAGTTAAGATGTGTTAATATGTCTGTCATAGATTTTTATAGAAAGGACAAACCTGCCACTCTGTGAAATTCTTCTTTTATAAGGCGCACCGGTTTATGGCCAGGAAACAGTACACAAGTGTGTAGAAACCGCTTCAGTGCCAGGCATACTGTACAAACGGCTCTACACACAGTTGCTTTTCCTACATGCTCTGCATCGCCCACATTGTACAGAAAACTCCCTGTCGCAAAAAAACGAAGAGCAATGCACAGATTGTGTTCTGTGGTAAGCGTTGACCCGCGGTTTGTCACGTCTGATATGTGTGGTTTCAAAAGGTTTGTTAAATAAATTAACGATTCTTTTGAAAACCGGTATCGCTCTCATTCATTTGGATATGAAAACACATCAATACGTGGCCTTATCACCCTCTCACGGCGAAAAAAATCCTTGTATAATCTGTGCTTCCATGTCTCTGAAACAAACTGCTCCGGAGCAGGTTATCTTCAGAGAGCAAGTTGCCATGGTTACTTACATACCCAGAAAGTTACCTCCGTTTTTGGAACCGAAAGTTGAGGTTATCAGCTAACTTACCCTTAAACTTACCTGGGTACGTCACATAACCAGCTTTCTGGAATACCCCCCCAGGTTTGGTCAGCTCACCACCAGTGCATAAAGCCTGACTGAGTTGCGCTTGCACAAGCCGATGCTCCCAACAACCAATCACTGATGTCGATTTTGTCCCAACGGCGCTCTTTTCTTAGGTATGGAAGTAATACAAGTGAGTTATTCAACCGGTAACTGTTTTCCCTGTGTTCTGATTATTCACTATCACTGCATCATTTTGTATGTGTTCTTGATTAGGTTGTGGTGCCATGACCAAAGATGACTTATTTCTCAGTCCTTCCAGGATTTTACGATTGCAGGAATTAACGCAAAATCAAGCAAACTCCTCAATATTTGGAGGAGCTTGCAATTCTTCAAATTTACTGCAGATTTTGCTCAGATTTGGGCCAAGACGTCACCACAATGTGCATTCAGCCCAAGCCCTCTTTGATTCATATGTGCCGAACATGAGTACAGCTAAAAGGTCTCCTTTACCAACAAACATCACAGCGAAAGACCAAATTCGCCAAATTCAAGCACAAAAAAACCTCTACAAGCTACATAACAAAGATTGAAAAGAGCCGCAGCAAAATCAACCATTTTTGTCTGCAACAATCACAAAAAAACTCTGTGAAATCCTGTACTGACGTTTCTTCTATAAGAAACGGTATTATCTATTATTTTCTATTCTGATCAGTTCTATTCTGGTCTATTAAGTGTCTTCAGAAAACCGTCCTTCTTCATGTAACACGTTTTGATATGCAAATCATCACGATGATCCAACGAATATGCAAAAAAATATGCAAAGTATGGCGTCATCCAGTGACTTTTTTTAAGCATGCATTTACTTTCCCCTGAAAGGAGTTGGCAACACTGGTCACCAGGATGCTCAGATTTCCGTGTTCGACACCTGTAAAAACCACAGCTGTCAGTTTTCTCAGTTATTTCTGTGTTAGAGACTTTTCTTAACTGCGATTACTTACGCACTGTAATGTAACTGCATGTACTTTCCGGATGCTGCTATAGTTAAACCCTTTTGATTGGATGGCTGCCATCAAATCAAAAGGGTTTAACTATAGCTAGTATATAGACTCAGCTAGTCTTGAATATTGTAAGTATTTGGCTGTGTGTTGGTTAGAAACAAGATGACTCAAGGAGCATAATTTACTACCAAATCACACAATTCCTACAAGAACGAATATTTGTCAGATCTTCTGACAAATTGTCTTATCTATCGCGATGTCTGAAAGGTTCCTGAGCATGCGCCCTTCACTTTTGCCCGCCCAGAAAGTCATGCTTCTTCATGTATTTGAATGCTGGAGGCATTATCTAATCTTAAAGTAGCCTATCAAGATATTACACATATAGTTTTATGTTGGAACTATTTTCTGACAAGGCAATTTACTATCAAAGCATGCTGCCTATAGTTTCCTGCTGGAGGCATTTTCTTATAAAGTGGACAAAACAGCACAATCCTTGTGGTATTGTTTTACGAAGACCTGTAAATGTGCAAAGTTTGATAAGGTGGGATAAATCATTAGAACACAGTAGCTTGGATTGGATTAGGTGTTATTTCTAATTAGCATAAGAGATTGCATCCATCATTCGAAGACGCCAATTGATATGCGCGACCCACTGGACAGCGTGGCGCAGGTGGGCTTTAAACATGCTGTGTGGACCAGTTTGGACCTCCCAGTGTGAGCCACGAGACCTGAGTGACCCAGTGAGCAGCACAGCTAGTTAATTAGTAAATCTTTATTGTCCCTAAAACGAGCAATTTCTATTGCAGCATCTGGTGACCAAAATAGAACAAAGACAAAATAACTAAAAATAAAATAAATAACAAATAATAATACAGCACCATAAAATAATCATCATATATCTCTATACATATACAGGTGCATCTCAATAAATTAGAATGTCGTGGAAAAGTTCATTTATTTCAGTAATTCAACTCAAATTGTGAAACTTGTGTATTAAATAAATTCAATGCACACAGACTGAAGTAGTTTAAGTCTTTGTTCTTTTAATTGTGATGATTTTGGCTCACATTTAACAAAAACCCACCAATTCACTATCTCAACAAATTAGAATACTTCATAAGACCAATAAAAAAAACATTTTTAGTGAATTGTTGGCCTTCTGGAAAGTATGTTCATTTACTGTACATGTACTCAATACTTGGTAGGGGCTCCTTTTGCTTTAATTACTGCCTCAATTCGGCGTGGCATGGAGGTGATCAGTTTGTGGCACTGCTGAGGTGGTATGGAAGCCCAGGTTTCTTTGACAGTGGCCTTCAGCTCATCTGCATTTTTTGGTCTCTTGTTTCTCATTTTCCTCTTGACAATACCCCATAGATTCTCTATGGGGTTCAGGTGTGGTGAGTTTGTTGGCCAGTCAAGCACACCAACACCATGGTCATTTAACCAACTTTTGGTGCTTTTGGCAGTGTGGGCAGGTGCCAAATCCTGATGGAAAATGAAATCAGCATCTTCAAAATGCTGGTCAGCAGAAGGAAGCATGAAGTGCTCCAAAATTTCTTGGTAAACGGGTGCAGTGACTTTGGTTTTCAAAACACACAATGGACCAACACCAGCAGATGACATTGCACCCCAAATCATCACAGACTGTGGAAACTTAACACTGGACTTCAAGCAACTTGGGCTATGAGCTTCTCCACCCTTCCTCCAGACTCTAGGACCTTGGTTTCCAAATGAAATACAAAACTTGCTCTCATCTGAAAAGAGGACTTTGGACCACTGGGCAACAGTCCAGTTCTTCTTCTCCTTAGCCCAGGTAAGACGCCTCTGACATTGTCTGTGGTTCAGGAGTGGCTTAACAAGAGGAATACGACAACTGTAGCCAAATTCCTGACACGTCTGTGTGTGGTGGCTCTTGATGCCTTGACCCCAGCCTCAGTCCATTGCTTGTGACGTTCACTCAAATTCTTGAATCGATTTTGCTTGACAATCCTCATAAGGCTGCGGTTCTCTCGGTTGGTTGTGCATCTTTTTCTTCCACACTTTTTCCTTCCACTCAACTTTCTGTTAACATGCTTGGATACAGCACTCTGTGAACAGCCAGCTTCTTTGGCAATGAATATTTGTGGCTTACCTAGTGAACCAAACTGAGAGACCATTTTGAAGGCTCAGGAAACCTTTGCAGGTGTTTTGAGTTGATTAGCTGATTGGCATGTCACCATATTCTAATTTGTTGAGATAGTGAATTGGTGGGTTTTTGTTAAATGTGAGCCAAAATCATCACAATTAAAAGAACCAAAGACTTAAACTACTTCAGTCTGTGTGCATTGAATTTATTTAATACACGAGTTTCACAATTTGAGTTGAATTACTGAAATAAATGGACTTTTCCACGACATTCTAATTTATTGAGATGCACCTGTATATCTATATACACACCCATACAGTATCTCACAAAAGTGAGTACACCCCTCACATTTTTGTAAATATTTTATTATATCTTTTCATGGGACAACACTGAAGAAATGACACTTTGCTACAATGTAAAGTAGTGAGTGTACAGCTTGTATAACAGTGTAAATTTGCTGTCCCCTCAAAATAACTCAACACACAGCCATTAATGTCTAAACAGCTGACAACAAAAGTGAGTACACCCCTAAGTGAAAATGTCCAAATTGGGCCCAATTATATATACACACACACACATTATTCCCCTACTTACTCATACACATATTCACCTATACCTCCACATCCCTACAAATAACCATTAACAGCTGACACAGCATTTGCAATAAAAGATCAAAATAAACTGGGCAAGACTAAATAGATAATCATTTGATTACTTACAGCCATGCAAATAGGCTTACAGTTACCTGATCCTGCTCTTTAAAAATAAACAATCTGAATATGACTACACTTTAGTGAGATCCACTAATCAGTGGGTCGCGCAGGTGTTGCGGCTCGAGCTGGGAGGTCCAAACTGGTCCGTGCAGCACCGTCCAGTGAGTCAGGTATATCAATCGGTCCACTCTGCACTTTTTAGGGGTTCACGCTCCGCTACCCAGTGGGTCACACAGTTACAACTCTATTGAATGAGTTACTCATGTAAAACGAAATGTACTAGGATACAGTTCATTATTGCTATCGACAAAAGCAGATAGATTTTAAAAATTCCTGTACGTTCATGTAAATGAAAATGAAAATGATAATACACGATTTGCATTTCCATTTGAATTATGTCACAATTTATGCATCCACAACTCGGAAGTGCAATTGCAAATAGAGTTTGCAGTTGCTTTTGAATATTGTCCGTAAAATACTTCCATACGCACAGGTATTTGGTTCGTGCTGTGTGGTTCTTCGGAGTAGCTCAGTTTGGACCAGCTTTTGAGTTGTTTGGCTTCCCATAGGTTTCAGTAAGAAGAGTCTGAAAAGTCTGAGGAGTTTTCTGCTGTGTGTCTATTATTTGTTTCTTTCAAGGGCTTTGTCAATTCCGTTAAGCATTTTAGGACTACTTAAAATAGTTTCAAAATATTCTCCTAGCCCTGTTTGCCATCTGTTATAGAAACTGTTGATGTCGTGGAAAATCACCTTAGCCAGAATAAAAATCTCTCAGAGTCCAGAGATTTTGGATTTCAAGAATGAGACTTTTATTGAAGAAACAATCAAAAAGCAGAGATGTCTCAGGATCATCTGATGAGTACAATCAGTGTTCATGCTTTTATACAATACTAAAACAATGAGCTCATTAGGCTGGGTGTTCCCATGTGTTCTTTTGATCACATTTCTGACACAATTATGTTTCTTTCTTCATATCTTATCTATAAAGGGGGCGCAAGTTCAGTCAGCTTATTTTTCAAGAAGTCTTCATTTTACCGATCTACGTCATGGATTTCAACAATACATCTTAAGAAATCCCCAACATCAAACTGCCTTTAAAGATACAGACTTGAAAAGACAGAGTACAGACTCGGTGTCTTCATGCAGGTGCAGAGGGTGATTTTTCTGGGAAATAACAGAGCAAGCCTAGAAAAAAAGATACTTTTGCAACACACTGACACACACATGCATATCCTTGATCACTGGGGCCTCATCAGAACTTGCACATTTGGGCACACAAGCATTTGTGTACGACATTCTGTATTCATCTCACCTCTTCAGTTTGAACAGTGGCCCACACATAAAGCTTTGGAAATAATAGTGGATACATGCTAAGAAATGACAGATAACAAATTAGGGAGCTAGGAAGAAAACGATACAGACTGCGAGTGAGAAATGGGTGCTCGGTAATTTCCAACAAGCTGGAGTTACATCAGCTTGTCCTGGTTTCTTTGATTAATACACATGAATACTCTCTTACATATACATTGATTATACTTTTGATTGCTTGACCTTAACATACGGATTTACTCAATGATTTCTTTAATATATACCATTTGCTTTAAAAAAAAAATATATATATATACCATATTGATAGCAGTAGTCTAAGTATTTTAGTATTTTAGAAGACAAACTGGTCTTCTTCCGAGTTGCTCAGTTTTGGCCAGCTTTTGAGTTGTTTGGCTTCCCATACGCCACACAGGAGCTCGCGAGAGTGACGCCAAAATGAGCTCGACGGAAATAACGGATGCGCAGACTTCCGCGAATGCGATTTCATTCTTTTGACAGCGTCAACCGTTTTATAACACCGGGCTGTACATTGAACAGCTATAATTCAGGGAGCAGGACCTGCGGGAAGTAACGATAACTAAAGCGCACCGTCGGTCGTCCGTGTTTACGGCTTTTCCTGACTATGACAGCAAGCGCGCGCTTTTAAGATCTCGCGAGAAGTGATCTTGTACGCTTCCCGCACACAGAGCTGCGCGCTGTCGGTGGTGTTTTGTCTGCAGTCCAAAACATGAAGATTGTCACTTGGAACATAAATGGCATAAGAACCTTTAAAAACGGGATCAAATCGGCGCTTGACTCGTTCGACGCTGATATAATATGCGTTCAGGAAACCAAAGTGACGCGTAAGTAAGAGCGGAAACGACAGCAAGAACATATTTCAGTGTGGAGCCATATTAGTGTGTCAACTATTATAACAGACTAGGTGCACACCTTTGCCACGTTTTTAAAAGGAAATTCTCCCCCATGCTGTTAGGCGACCTGCTGGACGAAAGGACTGCAATTGTGGATGGATACAACTCTTATTTCAGCTTTAGCCGAGGACGCACTGGCTACTCGGGTAACTTTAGCTTAACGTGCTCGTGTGGAGTGGCCTGGTTGTAATAACGCACGAAACTGAAAATATTATTACCGTTTTGGTTTATAACTCAGAATTTTTAACCTTTTGACTCTTTGTGTTCGCATGTGCGGAGGAAATTGGTGTTCTAGTTTTTTTTTGTCGTTTGTTTTACCATACTTTACCTCAACAGGCGTCGCTACGTTTTGTAAAGACTCCGCCACACCACTGGCCGCAGAAGAAGGACTGACAGGTCGCCTTGTCAACCATGGAGAGGCTGTCGGTTGCTATGGTGATCAGGGGGACTTCTCCGTAGAGGAACTCCAGTCACTTGATAACGAAGGACGAGCCGTAATCACCCAACACAAGTTCAAGCATTCAGTGTAAACCTCTACTGCTTTTTTAACATGGCCTCATCTACTTGCTCTTGTCCAATGACCTTGGAGGAATTCCTGTCACCATCTTAAGTATAGTTCAGTAGATGCCTCAGCTACACTGTATGGGCAAATGTATGTGGACACCTGACCGATCACACCCATATGTGCTTGTAGAACATCCCATTACAGATTTAGCTATTAAATAATTAAAAGCTATTAAATCAATTTAAAAAAAACCTAGTAAATAATTAGGTAAGTATATACAGGTGCATCTCAAAAAATTAGAATATAGTGGAAAAGTTTGTTTTTTTCGAATGTGTAATACAGCAATGTTGACCTTCTGAAAAGTATGTTAATTTATGCACTCGGGGCTCCTTTTGCACAAATGACTGCATCAGAGGCAATCAGCCTGTGGCATTGCTGAGGTGTTATGGAAGCCCAGGTTGCTTTGATTGCGACCTTCATCTCATCTGTATCGTTGGGTCTGGTGTCTCATCTTCCTCTTGACAATAACCCAGATTCTCTATGGGGTTCAGGTCAGGTGAGTTGGCTGGCCAATCAAGCACAGTAATACCATGGTCAGCAAACCAGTTACTAGTAGTTGTGGCACTGTGGGTAGAGCCAAGTCCTGCTGGAAAAGGAAATCAGCATCTCCATAAAGCTTGTCAGCAGATGGAAGCATGAAGTGCTCTAAAATCTCCTGGTAGACGCTGCATCGACTCTCGACTTGAGAAAACGCAGTGGACCAACACCAGCCGAAGACATGGCACCCCAAATCATCACTGACTGTGGAAACTTCACACTGGATTTCAACTACTTGGATTCTGTGCCTCTCCACTCTTCCTCCAGACTCTGGGACCTTGATTTCCAAATGAAATGCAAAATTTACTTTCATCTGAAAAGAGGACTTTGGACCACTGAGCAACGGTGTTTTGAGTTAATCCGCTGATTAGAGTCTTCTCAGGTCGACATTGCTGTATTATAAATTCTTTATTCTAATATTTTTGAGATACTGGATTTTTCCAGTATCTCATTTCCATGAGCTGTAAGCCGTAATCATCAAGATTAAAACAAAAAAAGGCTTGAAATATTTAACTTTATGTGTAATGAATCTACAATATATGAAAGTTCCACTTTTTAAATTAAATCATGGGAAAATATGAGTGTTTCCATGATATTCTAATTTTTTGAGATGCACCTGTAAGTAATTAAATATGTAAACAAGGAAGTAAGCATGTAAGTACATACACTATATGGCCAAAGGTTTGTGCACACATGACCAATCACCTTTGGTGTTATAGTGTAAATCTGCCAATGCCTAGTTTGTTAAAATCTTCTCTACATCCCCTATAGTGTTGTAAAGGACCACTGGCATCACATAGATGCTATTCCAAGACATAGAGGGGAAACTGATGAGGGGATGCTGAAATCCTAATAAATTTTAGGCTTAATCAGTATAACTGTATATTTTTTTTAGCATTGAAAATTTGGTCTACATCAAGAAGAATGATTTCCTCTGATTATACTGATGTACAAGACTGTCACAGCTTTGAAAATGGTTTGCATGGTAATTATTTTCCACAGGGAAGCAGAAGGATCTGAGACACTGACTGTCATCAATGTGTATTGCCCACGTGCAGATCCAGAAAAGCCAGAAAGAAAGCATTTTAAACTGCAGTTTTACAAACTCCTACAAAGCAGAGCTGAGGCAATTGTGGGGCCTCGAAGGTAAGCAAGAATTGATCCAGAGCAACATTATTTTTGCACTTTAAGCCTTACTAGAATTGCATCATTAATATCGCACTGCATATCTTGATTTGAAATCTTAATTGCTATTGTTCTGTCTAGTCATGTGATCATATTGGGTGATATAAACACCTCTCACCGGCCAATAGACCACTGTGACCCAGATGATGTGGTACGTGTTCCGGAATACTACAATACACATAAGGAGCATGCAGTGATTCATTGCCTTCAAAATGTGATAAATATAAGCTTACTTGTTTGTTGGTCTGAACATTAAAACATTAAAACCATTGTTGTTGGCCTCTTAAAGGTTATGAATAATTGGGACTATGGGACTCGTGCTATTTCCAAACTTTGTCTCATTTTTATGTTCATGTCACACAGGAGAACTTTGAGGACAATCCGGGCAGAAAGTGGTTGGACAGCTTCCTGTTTGGGCCGGCAGAAAACGGGAATGATGAGGAGGAAGGTTCTGAGCCTTCCCAGAATTGTGTGTCTGGTGGTAAATTTATTGACACCTTCCGCTATTTCCATCCTACACGTACCAACGCCTTCACATGCTGGTCTACACGTACGGGTGCTAGGCAAACCAACTATGGCACCCGCATCGACTATATCTTTGCCAACCGTTTACTAGTTGAGACAAACTTACTGAATGCAGATATCATGCCAGAAGTGGAGGGTTCTGATCACTGTCCCATATGGGCTAAATTAAGTTGTACATTTGTACCCAGTCCTAGGTGCCCAGCTCTATGCACCTGTTATATGCCCGAGTTCATGGGGAAGCAGCAGAAACTCTTGCGCTTTCTTGTTAAGGTTTCTGAGCAACAAACAGATGGCAGTGACATTGAAAAACCTTTGCCTGGATCTCAAGAGGCTGGGGAGATTCGTGAGAACCTCAATCCTCTAGCAGCAGGTGTCTGTTCTGGGAGCAAGAGACCTTCAGATGGACTACCAGAGTCCTCTACATTCAAGGGGAAAAAAAGCAAACAAGCTAAAAAGGCAGCTAAACCTCAAGGCAGTCTCCTGACCTTCTTTAAACCTAAACTGACCCCTGTGGTATCTTCAAGCCAAAGCCTAAGCTCAGGTGAGAACACTGAGACAGGTTTGAAGAGTGAGGGGGTCATGCCTGAGATCCACGAAGGTACAGAACATGATGTCAACAGCTGCATAGCAACCCATAGCATGCTTACAGAGTGCCACACTGAGGCGAACGTGAAGGGTGAAACAAGTAACTTCAGCATCACAAAGACGAAGGAAGATGAAGAGCGTTGTCAGGATCAGATCCAAAGCAACACCACACTCAATCAGGAGACCAAGAAAGGATCCTGCCCAGACTTTTGGAAATCGGTTTTGCACGGACCACCACAGCCGCCACTGTGTAATGCACACGACGAGCCGTGTGTGCTGCGGACTGTGAAAAAACCTGGACCGAATTTGGGCCGACAGTTTTTTGTATGTGCTCGTCCTCAGGGTCACTCGTCCAATCCACAGGCAAGGTGTAATTTCTTTGCCTGGGTGGACAAACGCAAATAGAAGCCAACTGAGGTATCTGTAAAAAGTCTGTTTATATGGTGCTAGAAGAATGTTGAATTTTTTAATTTTTTTTTTAATGTTTTATTTTGTACAAATAAATGATTTAAATATTTCATGATGGTGCATTCTTAGTCTGAAGGCCAAACACACCTGACATTGGACGTTAATGCGTATTAAACACTTCACATACTGGTAACATGACCAAAACATTACAGTGACTATACTATAATGTAATGTAAATCATGACGACTGAACTATAATGTATGTAAGAAGATTTCTTCCGTTCGTCGTTTACGTTCATGTTTACGTTTGGCTTGGAGTATTTTATTTTATTTTATTTTTTTTAAAAAAAGGGGGGGGTTGGGAGGAACACGCACTTCCGGTCGTTTTATCTGAAAGTTCCTCAGTGTTTCCGCTTTCATACGGCTGAAGGAAAAAAACAAAAAAACATACGTGTTAACATTTTAGGTCGTTCTTCAGCCTTTTTTGTTTGTTTGTTTGTTTGTTTCTCGAGTGGGATGCCTAATTATATTCACAATGCAGAAGTAAGTCAATTTCCTATATCTGCAAGACAATTATAAGATGAGTCATTTATAATATCGCGTAGATGAAATGGCGCTTGTTTCGGTAGACCTAGCTAGTGATGTAGCAAGTCATACCGCTAGCTCCATTTAGCCAAATTTAATCGACACCGCGTCTTTCCAAACGTGACAGTGACTTTTAAAAAGATGCAGGTTATAACCCAGCTGACGTTAGTTAACAAAAAGGGGGGAAAAAAAGTAATTACAATGTGTTATTTTTCACTGACTGGGAATGAGCTAGCTACGGATACAATTCGTTAGCTAGCCAGCACGAACTTAAAGTAAACTACTGCTAGTTCGCTAATTTACGTTTCACGCGTCTACATGTAGTTTTTATCGTTTTAATATAGATATCCGTGACTGTACTTTATGAGGGACGTGTCCTGTTTTACTTCATTAATCAGTTAATTTTAGCTTTGCTATTTCAGAGTCGGATTTCACTATGTATTACTTGTGTGCGTAGAAAAGTAAATGTCGTCAGTAACCGGCTGTGTACTGCGTTTATTTACGGGTCAAAGACATTTTATTATCCTATATATAACCTATTATTTACCCAATACATCAGGTATTACAGTTAATTTACAATCCGAATTTTCAGGGTATCAATATACAGTTCTGTGAAAGTGTTTTTGTGCATCTCATACTAAATAGTTTTAGATCTTCAAACGAAATACAACATAAAACAGGCAACCTGAGTAAACATACAATGCAGTTTTTTTTTATTTATTTTTTTTATTGAAGCAAAAAAAAAAAAAAAAAAATTATCCAACACCTATCACCAATGTGAAAAACCATTAAACTTAACTCTGGTTGTGCCACCTTTAGCAGCAGTAACTGCAACCGAACGCGTCTGGTAACTGGAGATCAGTCTTTCACAGCACTGTGCTGGAATTTTGGCGCACTTTTCTTTGCAGAACTGCTTTAGTTCATCCGCACTGGAGGGTTTTCGATCATGAACTGCCTGTTTAAGGTCCTGCCACAGCATCTCAATTGGTTCAAGTCAGGACTTTGACTAGGCCACTCCAAAACTTTAATTTAGCTTTTTTTTTTTTTTTTTTTTTTTGAGCCATTCAGAGGTGGACTTACTCCTATGCTTTGGATCATTGTCTTGCTGCATAATCCAGTTGCGCTTAAGTTTCAATTTACAGACTGAAGACCAGACATTCTCCTTTAGGATTTTCTGATAGAGAGCAGAATTCATTTTCCCCTCAATTTTTCCAAGTTGCACAGGCCCTGAAGCAGCAAAGCATCCCCGCACCATCACACTGCCACCACCATGCTTGACCGTAGGTATGATGTTCTTTTTGTGGAAGTCTGTGTTTGGTTTACACCAGATGTAACGGGACCCCTGTCTTCCAAACAGTTCCACTTTCAACTCCTCAATCCACAGAACATATCAGTGGTTTTCACCTCACCACACTTCAATGGATGCCATTTTTGCCCAGTGTCTTTCTGATAGTGGAGTCATGAACAGTGAACGTTATTGATGCAAGAGAGGCCTGTAGTTCCTTTGATGTTGTCCTTGGCTCTTTTGTGACTTGCTGGATAACATTATCATTTAAAAAAATTTATTTCGTCTTTACTCAAGTTGGCTTTGTTTTATCTTAGATTTAGTTTTAATTTCTGAAACAATTTAGTATGAGATATACACAAAAACAGAAGAAATCAGGATGGGGCAAATACTTTTTCAGATGCTACTATTGAGATTGTGCATTTAATATAATTGTAGTTTCAAAATCATCATTTGCATTTGGTAATGACCTTTTTTTCCCCCCTCCGCAGTGGAACAGGAGTTTACTACCAGGCAATGCCTGCAGTGGGAGCTGATGGGAAAAATGTGATGAAGTTGATTCCGGTTAAGAAAGTGGACGGCCACTTTGTTCACACGCAGGTTCTTCCTTCACGAAATGTCTGTGTACCTGCTCACACATCTCCTGTGCCTTTACCCCAGAACAGAATCCCAACACTTCAGCCAACAGCAGATGGACGTTTCATCTTAAAAACTCCTCTGGAAGTGAATACAGTATTTAATTCAGTGAAAAGTCAGCACAGAGGATCTAATGCATTATTACAATCATCTGCCAACCAAGTGCATGTCCCACTAATAACCCAAAACATGGCACAAAACACATTACAATCACCTGTTCAACCCAGTAACAAGGCTGTAATTGTTACCAACAGTACACAGCTGCCAAACACTGTGAAACCACCCGCACTGTCGAGTGGACATTACCTTCAGATCCCATCTAACGCCACAGTTAGAACCCTCCCTGCTTCTGCACTCCCATCGTCTATCAAAAACAGAATATGTCACTCCACAAATGACTCCAGCCCTGTGAAGGGATTACCAATGGTTCTGTACGTGTCTCCGGTCAGCTCTCTGAAAGTAGACCAACAAACGCCATGTCTCAAACCCAGTGAGCTTCCCCAGACTTTCACTCGCACGTCTACTGTGAGCGCTGTGAAAAGCCCAGAGGAATCTCCTAGGAACAATCAAGGGAGCACCACTCCAATGAAGTGGGTGGTTGAAGAGAGGGCAGGAAGCAGGGCTCCATACCTAATACCTGTGACCTCACCCAACATGTCCTCAGACATCTTAAAGGCAGTCAAGCATATGGAATCGTCAAGGCTTTCAAACCAAATCGCAAAAGAACCCGTGTCTACTGACATCAGCAAAGAAACAGTTACTCCAGGGAATGACAATGCCCTTGTGATGTGCAACGGTAAAGTGTACTTTGTGGCTAAAAGAAATTCTGAAGTCACCAAGGATATGATTACTAATGCAGAAAGCAAGCTGCACCCCAGAAAACCTGCCCCGTCCCCTACCACTGCATTAGGTACAGTTACTCCAAACCTGAGTCAAAAGCAAGACCCAAAAAGCCCGGCAGACAATAAAATGCCCAGTGATATCATTGATTTGTGTGATGATGATGAAGAGAGCTCAACTTGTACATCATCTGGGAGGCTAATTATACCAAATGATACAGCAGTTGAGCATGATGAAGACTCTAACGTGATCTTCGTGTCATACATTCCACCAAAGTCATCAGAGACTGAGACCAGCAAGGAAGTCACAGAGACGACATCTCTGACCAGTTGTGAGAAAGATACAGACAACACAAAATTAGACACAGAAAGCATGGAGACAGGCGGCGAACTGAACAGTACCTGTAGCGCTGAATCGGGTGCGAGTAAATGTGATGCTGTGCATGTCAATGGACCTGCTCTTGAAGGAAACGAAGCACCGTCAGAAAAACCGGAAGTAGTTTGTGGTCAACAAACTGATGTTACTGTAAAGGTACAGCAACTGTAATGTCCTTATAAGCTAAAAGGACTAATCATAATAGTTACCTATTGTAATGTCTTCTCTTATGAGTAAGTACTTATCTAGCCAAAAGAAAAATATTTATACAGTATATTTGACTACAGTGATTGGACATGCCAAGTTGTACAATCTCATCTAATTTATTAAATGTGCTTGCAGTATCAGCACTCACATAGTCCTCATGCAAATCACTGGCAAATCTTTTTTTTTTCATGGTCTATGATTGCGTTTAATATGAACATTGCAAACATGTAGAGATATAATGGCTTTGTATTTTGTCTTCATTCTTCAGTCTTAAATGCATTATAATATTACAGTATTTGTAATTTAAAAGCAGACTAATGTCACCAGGTAATTGTTCATGTGTGTGTGTATGTGCTGTGCAGTTCTTAATTGTTTTTCATTCGTTTCTTTCTCTCACTTTTTTTTTTTTTTTTTTTTTTTTTTTAAACAGTCTTTTGAGGAAATGGTTCCAGACCAAATACATCAGCCTAAGAGTGATTCTGAACTCAGACGGACTTTTGGGATTACCTCTGATTTGAGCGTTTCCTTACAAAAGATAGATGTGTCTAAGGAGGCACAGGAAGGTCACACACAGAACGAGAAAAGGTTAATTAACAAACGCACGCTAGATGGCATCCGCAAACTGATTCGCGACTCAAAGATTGAGACAAAAATCAAACAGCTGATTCAGACACAGGTGAGATTTCTTCTTGTGCTTAAGACCAAATCAGATAAAGCTATATCAGGTCACAGTCAATAAAAATGCTTCATTAAATTTGACGGGGTTTTATGCTTGTTGTGTATGTTTTTAAGTAAGTTAATAAGTGCTGCCATATCAGTAATGTCTCAGAAGAAGCCTGTAGATCGGATTTCACCGTGTGTTAGTTGTAATATACATTCACCAGCTGCTTTAATAGGAACACCTGTACACCTCATTCATGCAGTTTTCCAAGCCACCAATCATGTGGCTGCAGCACAATGCATAAAATCATGCAGAGACAGCTCAAGAGCTTCGGTTAATGTTCACATCAAACAACTGTTCATTTGGCAGATGTTTTTATTCAAAGCTGCATGCAGTTGAGAGAGGATGTAATCATTTGTTTTTCATGATACACACCCACACACACACACACACAAAGTAATGTAAGTAAATGCTATATGAAGTTTTGTTTACTGGTCATTTGTCGTGGTGTCTGTCTGTAGGTGCCCGTACAAAGTGGCAAAAGAAAACGGTTGGAGAGAAATCGCGAAAAAAATAGCTCGGATACCGTCTCATTAATTGACGCACATTCTTCACTTCCATCTAATGGTTTAGTAGAATGTGACCATGAGATTCAAAGTGCGTCAGCTGAACAGAGTACAGACAGACGAGTCATTCAGACCTGTCAAGGTGCCGAGGAAGAAACCCCATCCACCAGTGGTGCTTGTGATGTATCAGACATGACCACCAATCATCTCTGTTCCTCCTCCTCGCTCGAGCCTGTACAAGCTCATACTGCCAAGTGTCAAAGTGACAGTCCAGCTTGTTGTTCAGGGTTACGGAAAACCCTGCCTCGTTCGAGCAAGGGGTGTGGGAGGGTGTGCACAGCATGTCCTTGTGGAACTAAGGTAGGAGTGGCTGGAAATTCAGCATCTAAACCACGAGAGAAGCCAACTCCCTGTTCTAGCATTACTTCATCTATAAGAGTTTCGAGTGAATCAAGCGGAGATGTGATTACAGTTGACAGATTGGCAGATTCGGTTTCAAGCTCAACAAACAGCAACAGTGCATCAGGAAAGTCAGGAGATGAAACGACACATGGCAGCCAATCGCATGTTAGTAAGGATGGTAAAGGTACTTTCCCCACTGCTAGCTTTTCGACGAGTCTACCAGCAACGACAGGAACACGCAGTAGCAGTTCAAGGTGCACACAAGACACGACTTGTGATAAATCTACAAGCAGCCAGTTAGAAACAGGCACTCCGAAACCAAGCAAACTGAACGGGGTGAAGACGAGCTCGACCTCATTTCAACAGTTATCCTACACGACTTACAAAGTACCTAGCGAACTGTACTCCTCTGTAGTGCTGGACCCTGAGGAAATAAAACGACAGGAGAGAATCAAACGCCTTAAAGACCTTCTGCAGGAGAAGGAGGCTGCACTCGAGAAGCTGAGGAAGAGCATGTGAGAGCGGCACAAATCCGATGTATCCGAGTATATGTAGAGTAGATCAGTGAAAGGCAGCATTTGGTTATGCATACTAACATTTTTGTGATGTACTTCAGCGTCAGTATGTTTCTTTGAATGTATTTATATATATATATGTTGATATATTTACCATTCTCTGTATGTTTTCTAAACTTAAATGTGTCATGTTCATGAGTTTTGTTAAGCAAGAGAATATGAGACGGGCTAGTACATGGCTGAATATGACATCATTTTGCATTTCTAAATGATTTAACGTTTCAGAAGACCTGTACAGCTTTGTGATTTAGAAACTTTATACGGTATACATGTTTCTGATGGCTTGTCTCCACATCTTCACTACAGGGTGTCCCAAAAGTCTCCATACGTAGGGGAGATGAACACTTTTTAGAGGAATGTCTTTCAGAAAATGTTTTCAGATAGCCTTTAAAAATGCATTTGGCAAAAGAACGTATTGAAATCATTCTCATGGCTAGATGCAGAAGCTGTCTCAAGGTTGCAATGGACTTTAACAGGAAACATGGCAAGCACCTCACACACAGCAGTGTTGCCAAACTGGGAGCCAAAGTTGGGAGAGGCAACTGTGTGTGTGTGTGTGTGCGTGTGTGTGTGTGTGTGTGTGTGTTTTTAAACAAAGAAATGGCAATCACATAGAGAATGTTTTGTAAATAAAGTTACATTTTGCTAAAAAGTGTTAATTTCCCCTTTTATTGGAGACTTTTGGGACACCCTGTACATTTCATTTTACATAAAATAAATATTGCTAACGTCATTTTTGCTTGATAGCAGCATAGCTGATTTCAAAATGAACTTCATTCAGAGTAGTAAGGGATTAACTTCATTCAGTTTGTTTTGCACAGGTTCTGAGTTGAGGATGCTTTGGGATTGTTCTACAGCTTCATTACCCCTTTCTTAAAATGTCTATTAAAATTCCTGTTTTATATGTCTGTGCGGGGTTTTAATGCTGAGCCTGAGATATTCTTGTCAGTGGATATTTTTTAGTTTTTACATAGAGTCCTCAAGTTAAAAAAATAATTTGATTAATATAAAACTGAATATAACAATCAGCTGATTGAGAAGCAGATAATGGGAAATTGCCACGTTGTAGGCCATTAAAGGATGGCAGGATGTAAATCACATTTAGGATTTTAAGTAAATGTGTAGTTAAATTTTTACAAGTTTTACATCACAAGTGGGTGAACACCAGCATGTGGGAGATTTTTATATCCAAGGTGAACACTCTACATGGGTCAAAGTCACAGGTTTCCAACCCCGGTCCTGCACATTGTAGTGATTTTCTCTGCTCTAACTTATCCAGTTAAACTCGGGAAAGCCTGTTAATTAGTTGATCAGTTATATCAGGTGTAAAATTCATGCTAATGAACAACTCGGGTGTTGAAAAATGGCTCATATAAAACAGTAAACTATGCTACAGATAGCTAGGTTTAATTTAATCTTGCTATTATTTTCTATAAGAGATTTTCTAAGTGCCAGCTGAAAGACAAACCGCAGGTTTATTAATGCACTCATTCTTGTACATTGTTTCTATAGTAACAGCTAACTCATGGCTTAATAACAGAATAAAAATATGCTATTTAACAAAGAAAAATTTATAATAATTGATATGGTGAAGCTTTCTGTATTTAGGCAGTTATTTAATATTTTTGGAAGGAGTCTCCAATATCAGTGCTTTGTAATATTGTGGTGAAGCTGTTTTTTTTTTTTTTTTTTTTTTAAATGTTTTCTACCATGGAAAAGTTTTCAGGACAGATGACTGTATTTGGCAGTTTATCAGTAACATGACAAGCTGCACATTTGAATTCTTGACTCTTGATTTGGTTAGAACGTGTGCATTTCTGTATAACCGCATGGCTCGGAAGGTTTTTCTGGCTGTAACACGAATGGTAGAGCTATATTAATTTTCAGGACAGAGGAGTTTACAGTTGCAGTTTCTTTTCTTGTTAACTTTGAGAGAGAATCCAGGAGAAACTGGTGAGGGAGCAACTGTTTATAACAAGTGATAAACGGAACTAACTTGTTTCGCGGGTGTTCCGTGACATTAAATGTAAACGGTTAAAAAGTGCGATATGTCGAATTAACATTGTAATTGTTGGCTCACTGTGGTATAACTGGAATAATACACTCTAGACTGTGCTGTTATATGGAAATAATCCACTTCAAGGTGGATTGTTTTCATATAACAGCACGGTGTGCAGTGTTATTCTTTGCATGTACTATAAACAGTTACAAAATATAACAATTTGGACACAAAACCTACAATGCAAGTCTCTGGACCGGGGAAGGAAACTGGAGTACCCAGAGGAAACCCCCAAAGCGTGGTGAGAACTCTACGCACCCCAAGGTGTGAGGCAAACGTGTTAACCACTATCCCTGCTGTTCTGTACATGTAGATTTAATAAAATAATACAAATAATAATATCTTCTGGACTTTCCCAGTAGGAATCCCGGGCCGAGGGGGCGTTTTCTTTGCTTTTTCCTAGTTGGAGCTACGAGGTTTAGTTGAACGCAGAATAAGGAAATCGTTAAATTGTTGTTGTACTTCACCTACTTAACCACTAGAGCTCCAATCTTCACTAATCTTCACTATTCAGTCCCTCCAGTTTGCAGTTTTTCGAAATTACCGCAGATTTGGGTCAAAACGCATCGTGTGACGTCATCACTACGCGCATTCAGCCAAAGCCCCCTTCAGTTCACGTGCGTCGAACATGAGCACAGCTAAAAGGTCTCATTTACCAACGAGCGTCACTGTGAAAGACCGCGCAAGACAGTTTAGAGCAACTGCAATTTCGCCAATTCAAGTAGTTTTACACAAAAAAAACCCCAACAAATTACATCATAGAATTTTTTTTTTAAAGTCGCCGCACTGAAATCCTGTACTGACTGTTTAACTTACCGAAAGGGTTTTTATTTATTTATTTATTTATTCACCTGCGGTATCTGCAGTTGATCGCCAGAGGGCGCACACTGCATTAATAGTGCATCACTGGCTGTTCCACATTCCTCCCGAAACGCTCTCTAATGACACTCATTACAGCCTGGATTCCTCATTTCCAGCCAGCGTGACTAACAAGGCGAAAAAGACCCGAGCAACTTTATAGCCGTTACCAGTAGTTATTTATCATCAATGATGACAGAGAAAAGAAGGAAGGTGGCGCAAACAAATAAAACTCGCACAGAGCAGAATGCGGATTAAGTAAGGAAATCCTCTCTCTCTCTCTCCCCCCGCATGCCCATTCTGAGTGTTTGGGTTTGTTCAAATGCGGAAGTTGCCGCCCATCAAAAGCACTGATAGCGACAGAATGATGCTCACGATGACAGGCGCAGCTCGGCGCTTCTCCACTGTGGGTTAAATCCCTGTGAGTGTTCCTCAGCCCCGCTCCCCGATGGCCTCGCTGCCGGAGCGCCGGGCGTTCGCGCTCAAAATCAACAGGTAGGCTGTTCTCTGCCTTTTTTTTTCCCCTCTCCCCCCCCATGACTGACCATTGACACGTTTGCTAGAAGTAAATCTCAAATAGTGCAAGTGTGCTTGCGCTAGAAACTTGAAGACGCCGCGACAAGAGATTATATCACCCATACAGGTCCAGTAGCGCAGAACTAACAGACACGTCGCTTGACGCCGCACAGCTCAAAGCTCACAGCGCGCGCGCCTGCTCTGGACTCTGAGTCGTGAACAACTTCTCCTCCTCGTCAGCTTCACTCGTGGAGTTTATTAGGAGGGAGTTTCACACCGTAGATTCCACAGCAGGCAGCTACACGTCCTGAACGTGAGGACTAATGAGAAAAACGGACTACAGGCCAACTCTTTCAAAACAGAATTTCAACATCTTCGGGGGGGAAAACGTCGGGAAGAGGTCACGGCTTTTGCGCATGCGCTATTCCTTTAAACGCTCTTATTAGTTGTCTAAATTAGATCAGTTGTCAATGACTGGGGTTTTTTGCGTGTGAATAAGCAAAAAGCTGAAAGTTTCGTCAAGAGCAAAAGAGAGAGAGAGAGAGAACAGGTGCTTATTTGAAGAATTATCCTCTTTTATTCTCTTTCTCTCTCTCTCTCTCTCACACACACATACACACATCCCATTGCAAACAATGAGATCTTGCCCAGTCTATCATTTCCACAGTGCTGATGTCTTCCTGATGTGTTGATCCCTTCCTGATGTGTTGATCCTTTCCTGTGCGGATCTTTTCCTCCTTTTCGGTTAAATAAAAGTCAACAGTTAAAATCCGGTTAAGCTGGAAGTTATTATTGTTCCTTCTTTTTACATAGCAGGTGGTGAGGAAGTGCAAGATCCCGTTGTGCTTGGAGGAGGAGGAGGGGCGGATGTGCACTATTGATAATAACTATACTATACTAAGCATAAATTCTGTTGTGAAATATCTCTGTGGAGTTTATATGTAGGGAATAAGCTGTAGCTTCGTTCTTGTAATCTTACATTTACCATTGACATTAATGGGCTCTTGTTGTACTTGAACGACTTACGTTATGATGATCCTACTGTATAAAGCTCTTCTGCTTCAGTTGACAGAACACGCAACGTTACACAACGTGATTATACCACATCAGGAGCTTTGAAATCTTTCAGGGACTATAAATATGTCTGTCAGCACACACAGTTTCATGATCACTCAGGATGTTGAACCTATATGTCTGTAATAGTCATAACAGTGCTTATATGAAGCCGGTGCTTTTTATAATCCCGCTTCTTTGTGAGACCAGGAAAGAGCATTCGAAAGCAAAGTAGTGGGGTTGCAATGCCGCAGTGGGGTTATTCTTACTAATTTCATGCACACTGTTTCACTTCCTCTTTGGTGTGACTCAAAAGGAAATGAAGCTTGCTCACTTATAGACAAGGAAAAAACTTAACCAAAAAAAAAAAAAAAAGTAGAGAGGTAGACGTCCGGCTGGATTTTCACCCTCACATTGGTCACTCTTATGAGTATGATTATTGTACGGTCTGCATAAGCAATCAGTCGGTTATGTTTCATTATCCGTCGAGGTTTGGCAAATTTGTGGTAGTTCAGATGAGGATGAAGCAAAAATTCAATGCGTTCTAAGGAAGACAGTGCTTCAGAATAGAGATGTGGGCATTACTAGTGAATAGACTAGTCTTGAAAAGACATCCCTAATATAGGTCCACTGAACGCAGAGCAGTCTGGCTGCCTCATCTCACCAGAGAGCATCTTGCTGTTGCTGCACCTGCTTGCGTTTGCTAAAAATGTAAGCAAGTCAGCATTAAACTTGATTGCCGGAGAGTTTGTTGGCAGTTTCTGCCTGACTTTTTCCTCTGTCCTTTGCTGTCGGCCTGCTTTTATTTGCATGGGTGATGTCACTGACATACACTCCTTTCAGGCTTGAGAGTTTACAATCTGCATGGTGTTGCTGTGGTTGTGGCTTAACCACATGAGATGCTGGCTGCTCCCCCCCAATCGTGTGCGTTTCCCCCCATCCGACTGCTTCTGTTCCATTCAGTGCATGTTTACGTGAAGTACTTCGTAAATCTTGTCCGACTTGTGAGCAACAAGCTTCAGTGCAAAGTGAACATGTCATAGAAAGAGCAGTTTTGCATACTGGGATTCCTCCCAACAACAGGAAGGCTGTTTGAAAGGGAAATACATTGCCACATGATGCCAGCAGTTCCCTCCTTTCCGTCACGTTATGCTGACGTTTCACAGAAATCCAAAGTAAAGGAAGTTGTGATGCTCCGGCGCTTTCTCAATAGCGCTGTGTTACATGTTGATCTGCAGCCTGCACTCAGTTTGAGCAAACCAAATGAGGCTTGTTTCTACAGCTCCAACCCGCCGATTAATAGAGGACCTAGTCAATGTGTAGGAAGCCATTCATTGTGTAAAAAGATGCTTTAGAACGTGTGCCAGTTAGAAAACAGAATGGAAATTATGTTTACACATAGACTTGCTCTTTTAATTTTTTATTTTTTAAAGGAGCATGTCCTATAATCCACTCTAAACTTAGAATTCATAAATATTCATGCATTTCTCTGGTGCTGTGAATTATTCATATCTTAGTGCAATGCTAGTTCATTGACTAAAGTTTTTTTGGATAAGGATTCTGAGTTTCTTACAGGAATCCTGTACTAATCTTAGCACATTAACTTATACCGGTATATATAAAGTCAAGATATCTTATTAAGTGATTATTATCAAACAAATATAAAATGATTAAAACTATTTCTTTTCACTCATTTCAAGCTTGAAGTGATGGTGCTCTGTTCCCAGATTATCTAGCAAATTCCAAGCATATATTTCAAGAAAGAAGCTTATTGGCATAATGTACTGTATTAGACAGATTTATCTCTAGGTAAGATGTGTACACTTGCTAAGGTATAATTTTTTTCCAGTTTTGTTTTTTTTTCTATGTAGTTATTTTGAAAGAAACCTTAGAAAAGAAAATCTTAATAACTGAAATACCACCGCTTTTACTTAAAGCTAAATTAAGATTTTACACTAAGATTGTCAGTTAATTTTGTTTCTTTCTAGAAACTAATACTTAAAATTAGCTAAATAGAACATCATTTCATTATTATTTCATTTAACAGAATAAAATAAAAATAAGTAAATTTTTCGATTTCTTTTAAAATAATATATATATATATATATATATATATATATATATATATATATATATATATATATATATATATATATATTACAAATAATATTAAAAATAATTAATATATACTGTTTTAAGTGTATTGACCTGAAAGCTGTGAGTTGAAATCTCTGGGCTGTATGAGATCCATTAACCATGGCCATACACTCTTATACATTTAGCTTGGATGATTTTCTGCCTCACTTGCAAATTGCTTTAAACAAAAGTGTCTAACTGTTCACGGAAAAGTGAAATACTCCAAAAGAAAGCTGAAAGCAGTGATGTATTATATAGTATTGCTGCATCTTTCCCCCCCTGCAGCCCGGTGAAAGGAGAAATGACCCCTTTCCTGTCTACAGTTAATGAACCCAAAGCAGAAATTTACCCTTCCTGTAGGTGTGTGTCAGTTTTCCAAAGCAAGAAAAAGTATTAGAAGTGTAGTGTTGAGAGACGTTCCATACGCCGTGTTTGGGTGTCAGAGTGCTGCTATGTAATCACTGTAATGCAACAGGCTGCTCGAGGCGCCACACAAAAACAAAGTGGGTCAGAATTCCAGAATTCTAAGAGGAGAACATGCTTTGTGACATTTTCAAGTCAAAGAAGAGCAAGATTACAGTCTGGCAAACCCTTAGAAAGAAGCAGGAAGCTGGTTTTCTACTATATGTGGTGTCTAAGAATCGTGCAGCAATCTTTTGACTTTGACTAAGAAGTATTCGTACTTTTTGTACACCGTAAAATTTTGTTTCACGTAATACTTATGACTTACTACGTTTCAAAACAATCTTCCCTTTCTACTGACTACATTTTCAAACTTGTCACTACATTTCTCTGTAGTCATATATTTATAAAGTTAGAAGATGCCTTTTCAGCGTTGGATAGCTTCAAGGAGTTTCAGTGAGAATTCCTAATCAATCTAAACTTTAACGTATGTGACAGCAGGAATGAGACTGTTGCTGCCTCAGTGAAAGAGGCACTTGGTTACCATCAGTAACTAATATAACAGTCTTATTTGAGACAAACATCTTTCTTGTGAAGTAAATTTAAAAGTTTATACTGTTCTTGAAGAAGAATTTAAAGCTGTAGTTTTACCTGAGTATTCATTTAGACGGTTAATTGCACTTTTGCTTGAGTAAAGAATTTTACCACCTTTGCATTTAAATTAGTTTTCTAAAAGTATTTTATTCTTTATGAAAAACATAATTGAGGCATAGGGTGTCCAAATAATGTATGAAAGTCAATATCCACATATAGGAATACTAATAATATATTTTAATAAGTATTATTTAGAACAAGGTAAGTCTGTAAGTAAGTAGTAAGTATGAAAGTAAATAATTACATAAATAAGTATGTAAGAAAGTAAGTAGATATGCAAGTAGAAAGTATGTAAATTAGTAAGTAAGTAACTACATTAAGTAAGGAGGCAGGTACCTCTGTAAGTACATAAATAAATAGGTAAATAATTAGGTAAGTATATAAGTAATTAAATATGTATACAAGGAAGTAAGCATGTAAGTACATACGCCGTATGGCCAAAGGTTTGTGGACACCTGACCATTCACACTCGTATGTGTTTGCTGAACATCCCATTCCTTTGGTGTTATAATGCCGTCCACTCTTCTGGGAAGGCTTTCCACTAGATTTTGGTTGTAGGGATTTGTGATCATTCGGCCACAAGAGCATTAGTGAGGTCAGGCACTGATGTTGGGTGAGGAGACCTGGGGTTCAGTCAGCCTTCCAGTTCATCCCAAAGGTGTTCAGTGGGGTTGAGGTCAGGGCTCTGTGCAGGTGACTTGAGTTCTTCAACACCAACTTTGGCAAACCATGTTTTTATAAACCTTGCTTTGTGCACAGGGGCATTTTCATGCTGGAACATGTTTGGGCCTCTTAATTCCAGTGAAGGGAAAACTTAATTCTAGAGCATGCAAAGACATTCTTCCAAATTTGTAGCAAAAGTTTGGATAAAGCCATTTATTTGGATAAATGGGTGTGATGGTCAGGTGTCCACAAACCTTTGGCTGTATAGTATAAGTACATAAGTAAGTATGTAACTACATAAGTAAGTAAATAAATTCACATACATACAGCAGTGAAGAAAAAAAACTGTAAAATGTTGTGACTCTCATGTGTTTCTTTCATTATTAAAACATAAAACTGGTTAGTATACTTTAGTCGCCATAGACTGATGGTGTGAAGCCCCAGACTGAGTTGTACTATAAAAGTGGGTCAAGCTCAAGTACTGATCATATTAACAATGACCTACATTTAATAACTGTAAACAGAACAACACATAAGAGCAACAAGAAAATCCTTTAGACTATCACTGTGCAGTTTTGTACAGTTAACTAAAATAGCTAGCGAGACAGCTGACTTACCTAAAATGGGCAGAATGTGGGTTGGTTATCAGAGGCATACACAAGTTACATTTCTTGAGTAAAATCACACATTCAAACACAATCATACAGTGCCCTCCACTAATTTTGGCACCCTTGGTAAATATGAGCAAAGAAGGCTGTAAAAAATTCTCTTTACTGTTTAACCTTTTTATCTTTTGTTCAAAAAATTCACAAAAATTCTCTGCTCTCACAACACAGGTTTATTAAAAAATAAACTTAAATATAGGTGTACAACAATTATTGGCACCCCTATGAATTCATATGAGAAAAATATATTTAAAGTATATTCCCATTGATATTTAAAAAATTTTTTTAGTACACCTGGGTGACTGGGAACAGGACATTTTTCAACCATGACTTCCTGTTTCACAGGGGTATACATCTGAGGTAACACATAGGCCAAATTACCATAGTCATTCATAACAATGGGTAAGACCAAGGAATATAGCTGTGATGTGCAGCAGAAGGTTGTTGAGCTTCACAAAATGGGAAGTGGCTATAAGAAAATAGCACAAGCATTGAAAATGCCCATTTCCACCATCAGGGCAATAATTAAGAAGTTCCAGTCAACTGGAAATGTTATGAATCAACCTGGAATTGGACGTGTGTCTATATTGTCTCAACGCACTGTGAAGAGGATGGTTCGAGTGGCCAAAAATCTCCAAGGATCACAGCTGGAGAATTGCAGAAGTTAGTTGCGTCTTTCGGTCAGAAAGTCTCCAAAACTACAATCCGAAGTCACCTACATCACCACAAGGTGTTTGGAAGGGTTTCAAGAAAAAAGCCTCTACTTTCATCCAAAAACAATCTCAAACGTCTTCAGTTTGCCAGACATTACTGGAACTTCATATGGGATCGGGTTCTGTGGTCAGATGAAACCAGGTGGTTTTGGTGCACACAGAGAGGTAGCCATATGGAAAAGTACCTCATGCCTGCAGTTAAATATGGTGGTGGCTCTTTAAGGTTTTGGGGCTGTTTTTCTGCCAGAGGACCTGGACATTTTGTTAGGATACATGGCATCATGGACTCTATCAAATATCAACAGATATTAAATGAAAACCTGACTGCCTCTGCCAGAAAGTTTAAAATGGGCCATGGTTGGATCTTCCAGCAGGACAATGATCCAAAACATCAAAATCAACACAAAAATGGTTTACTGACCACAAAATCAAGGTCCTGCCCTGGCCATCCCAGTCCCCTGACTTGAAACCCATAGAAAACCTGTGGGGTGAACTGAAGAGGAGAGTCCACCAGCGTGGACCTCGAAATTTGAAGGATCTGGAGAGATTCTGTATGGAGGAATGGTCTCCGATCCCTTGCCATGTATTCTCCAACCTCATCAGGCATTATAGGAGATGACTCAGAGCTGTTATCTTGGCAGAGGGAGGTAAAAGTATTGACTAAAAGGGTGCCAATAATTGTTGCACACCTATATTTAACAAAGTTTTTTTTTTAATAAACCTGTATTGTGTTTGCAATTGTTTGATATCCATGAGAGCAGAGTATTTTGTGATTTTTATTTTTAACTAAAGATCAAAAGGTTAAACAATAAAGACAATTTTCACAGCCTTCTTTGCTCATATTTACCAAGGGTGCCAATATTAGTGGAGGGCATTGTATATCTTCTGCATTTGGAATTTAGCCCACATTCAGAATCAGACATAATACACAGGCAAAAGTGTCAGTGATTTTGGAACAGTCTGTGAAAAATTACATTGATGTTCATGCTGAGTGGTTGTGAATTTCAGAACCTACAGATGAGGAACTTGTCATTGTTTAGGGAGTAGTTGTCATGGGGAGTAGGGCATGATCATATGAGTATGGCTGTAGCACATGGGGGGGAAGTCCTGCTAAATGCTTTTAGGTTACTTTGGTATCATTTGAATCATAATTATATAATATCATCATACATCATACCTTTTATAAAGTGTCACACAATTTATTTTCACTAATAAACCTTTACCTTATGTTGTACCATGTTTCACCAATATGTTAGGTGGCTAGCTTACGTCATATGCATATCTTCATTCAAGACAATTACATTATAAAAACGTCTTTATTCCATATTCATTATTGGCATTCCGATGACAATTGTTAATGAAATCGCACATTTGCATCAAAAAAACATATAAAACCTATGAAGCAGAGGTTAAGTTTCCAAGAAAAGGCCTGAACTGCATATTGTGCCCAGGGAGAAACTGTGGACAGTGTTTGGTGAGATGTAGATCACCAAGTCTCCTTATTGTTGTAAAGGCTAAATGATCAGTTATTGGTTCAGTTCCTCACTGTGCCTCATGAACTCCTAATTTATAAATAAATGAAATTAAACAAAATAAAAAATATTTTGCCCTAACCCCAACTCATGGCCCAATTTTACCCATCTGTAACTTTTCATGTGTTGGTTCATGCTCACTGATACAAATAGGCCTTGTTAGCTAGACAAGTTTAACATGGATGACTGGAAGATGTTTTGGTGAGATGAACTTTTTGCTTACTTGTTCATGGCTAAATTTGGCTTCAGAAAAGGGATTCAGATCATATTTAAAAAAAAAAAACAGGATTGTGTATTGATGGTGTTTTTAGGTTGTTTGACTGCTGTCTATTAAGATTGTTAAGATTAGTCTCATGTATCCACATCCACTAATTTTGTAAATATTCAGGCTACAACCTGACTGCCTCTGCCTAGAAGCCGTATTTGGGGCCGAAATCTGAATTAGGAACAGGATTAGTCCTAGGAAGGGGATTAGTTCTATAATCCTGTCAGAGGAAGTTGTACTCAGTTGTTTATGTTTATTACTTCTTTGAAATTTCTTTAGAATGACTGGATTGATTTACTAGCATGCATTTTTCATATTTCGGAAGCTATAGTGGCTGACAAATTAAAGCATATTTTATGCATATTTAAAACTTTGTTAATAATTTTAAAGGCATTCCTTTAATAGTGGAATAGAAAGTTTAATTTAGATTGACGATTTCCTTATTGTTTCGTTCTATATATATATATATACTATATAATGTTTCATGTAACAGTGTGGGGTGTGTGTGATTAGAGGGTGTGTGATGGATGTATGAATAATCATTGAAATACATTGACCTTTACACTGTACTAGCTACTGGTGAAATTTTCGCTTTAAACTGTCAGCCAGCCAGGAGAGAAGCACAACAACCTACCAGTATTTGCTTTGGTTTCCTCCTGTAAGACTTTGCCCTCTGTTAAAGAGAATTCAGATGGCTTTTCAGGAATGTGCGTGCGATCATAAATGGGTTGGCAATGCTAAGCAGAATGGTCTTGCTCCGAACATTTTAATGCAGCATAACATAACTACATAACTTAAATGCTAGTATATATGTGTGTGTGTGTGTGTGTGTGTGTGTGTGTATGTATATATGTATGTATGTGTATATATATGTATATATATATATATATATATATATATATATATATATATATATATATATATATACATATATATATACACATATACATATATATATACATATTTTTTTTTTTCTTTTTTTTTTTTTGACAGTGCAGAATGGTGGAGTGTTTAGACTCCCATGTGCTCGATCACCGTGCACAGCATATTAAAGAGAACAGCAAAAGTATTGTGCAGAAGGTGATTAGAGGCCCCGCAATTCTCAACACAACACGATGCAAGCAAGTGGCTGTGATTTATGGAAATGGGGAACGCTTTATCAGAGGGAGCCATTTTCCCTGGTCACTGTGCACAGTGCTACTCTCTGTGGGAGAGCCAAGAGCAAAACTGGCAGCATTGTTAAGAACATTTGCACGGATGCTTCGGGAATATGAATTAGGCTTAGGTGTGGAAAAGGCCCAATGCAGTCTGCTTTACTAGTGATGAATCTAAATCTCAGTCACTGGAAAGCACAACAGTATTGTGTTCAAAAAGTATTGTTTTCTGGGTGAGTCTGAACAGTTATTGAATTTCATTGACAACATTGTCCTGTATGACTCGTGCTAGTTTTATGGTTGTGTACATTTTTTTAAATTGAATCATACCTGTCAAATCAAATGATAGGAACTGGGTCATTATCTGTCTGGTATGTGATTAAAACACACCCACACACACACACACACACACACACACACACACATATCCCCCACAGGCGTGTACACACAGTGCTCACTTACAGCCATGCTCATTAACCTTTCCAAATGTCCTGGAAATGTTCTATCACACTGCCCAGCAATTTCATGCATGATTTAAGAAAATGTTTTTTGATGCCAGTGACTACACCTGGCCTGAATATTTATTGTGTTGAAAATAAGTATTTTAAATTCACATTTATAGTTATTGTGTATACTGTATATTTATATATTCACTCAGTTGCCATTTTATTAAGTACACCTATCTTATGAATTAATTCATTCATTGCCCATTTTATCAGGTTAACCTACCACCATATACACTCACTGAGCACTTTATTAGGAATACCTGTACACCTACCCATTCCTGCAATTATTTAATGAGTCAATCGTGTGACAGTAGTACAATGCATCAAATCATGCAGATATGGGCCAGCAGCTTCAGGTAATGGTCACATCAACCATCAGAATGGGGAAAAATGTTATCTCAATGATTTTGACCATAGTATGACAGGCTGGTTTGAATATTTCTATAACTGTGGATCTCCTGGCATATTCATGCACAACAGTCTCTAGAGTTTACTCATAATGGTGCAATAAAGAAAAAAGCCTCCAGTGAGCAGCAGTTCTGCAGACAGAGAAGCTACATTAACTCAGATAACCACTCTGTACAATTGTGGTGAGCAGAAAAGCATCTCAGAATGCACAACATGCGGAACCTTGAGACGGCTGGGCTACTACAGCAGAAGTCCACGTCGGGCTCCATTTCGTTCAGCCAAGAACAGAAAGCTGAGGCTGTAGTGGGCACAGGCTCACCAAAACTGGACAGTTGAACACTGGAAAAACATAGCCTGATCTGATGAATCTTGATTTCTGTTGAGGCACACAGATGGTAGGGTCAGAATTTGGCACCAGCAACATGAATCCATGGACCCAACTAGAGCTGCAACAACTAATCGATAAAATCGATAATAATCGATTATGAACATTGTTGCCACCGAATCTCATTATTGATTCGTTGTTTTGGGCATGGTACGGGGCACGTTTACTCATTGCATTACTTCAGTTCTGAAAACACGCATCAGAAATATGGCAGAGAGTGATAATCAGTGTCATGCAACAGGGGCAGTGGTAGCTCAGTGGTTAAGATATTGGGCTACTGATCGGAAGGTTGTGAGTTCAAACCCCAGCACCGCCAAGCTGCCATTGTTGGGCCCTTGAGCAAGGCCCTTAACCCTCAACTGCTCAGATGTATAAATGAAATAAAGATGTAAGTCGCTCTGGATAAGGGCGTCTGCCAAATGCCATAAATGCAACTAAGATCTATAATGTCTAATTAAAATGCTACGATCAAAGTAAACATAAGTAAAACAATATGCCTAAAGACAGTGAGTAACAGGAACCTTAAGGTGCAGTGAAAGTGAGTCTTTTTATTATTAATTTAGGACTGTAGTTTAATTATCAGTGCTTTTTTGTGCATCCAAAAAAATAATGCATAAATATTCATCTTCGGTGACCTTCCCAGTTACCAGATCTTAATCCAATAGAACACCTCTAGTATATGGTAGAACGGGAGATTCGCAGCGTAAAAGTGCACCTGAAAAATCTGCAGGAATTGTGTGACACATTCATGCCAACATGGACCAGAATATCAAAGGAATTCCAATATCCAATATCTTGTGGAATCCGTGCCAAGGGAATTGAGGCCCTACCCAGTATTAGTATAGTTTTCCTAATAAAGTGCTTGGTGAGTGGAGGACACTTGTATCTGACCTATATTATTGCTAAAGCCCACTTGTAACTATACAGAATTGGTCAGCTGCCCTCTACCCATTCATGAATAGAAAGAGACCATGGGACCAGTTACAGATACAGTTTTTGGATTGTGTATCATTCTTAGCACAGGAATAACATTACAGGACAGTGACACATTTGTGGTGCAGTAGTGTTGTTGGTGTTTTTGCATAATGTGTATTTTGGTCCACATTGTAGGTATACGGTTATAGAGTATGGATCATTTTCATCCACTCTTACCAGTGCCATACAAACTCACTGATGTGCTGAGAATGGTCCAGCACCCAATTAATATCTGGCCAGAGTGGTACTATTGTAGTCCCTTTCCATTATGGATGAAGTAAAGTGGGCCAATAAACTGTGCATACTAACAGATGGGTTACAGTCAGTAATTCCATATCTACTCACATAGAAAAGAATTGGTTAGGTAGAGGTTCTTAGCTTTTTTAAATAGTTCCAATTTTTAACTTTTTTTGATAGGGAAGCACTCTGTTGTAGGGTTTTATTATATAGAACCTTTTTCCCTGTTTATTTTTCTCCCCAATTGGGTCACCTGCCTGTTCCCACCCACCTGCCAGCTCTCCCCTATTACAAAACAGCTACAAACCAAGAAGAGTGAATATTGACACTCCTCCTCTGCTTATTTCCGGAACGTAAAGCCAACCATCTTTTTGAACTGCTCCTCATTCTGCTTCACAGGGCAGCATAACACACTCAAAGGAAAGCCCTGTGTCTGCCCTCTTCCACATACATAAGCTCACAGAGGCTTACGATTGGCTAGTGTTGCTGTGATTGACAGGGGAGAGAGTATGTCATCCCTCCCACCCAGAGAGCACACTCCCTGATGGCTGTGGCATCATCGGCGATTGTGTGTTCGCTCACCTTAGGGTTCGGATGTACTTGAGATCATAAACATATTAGAGCATAAAGCGCTAATGCTGCAAGTTCTATTGGCCATAAACAAGTGCAAGTGCTGAAAAAGCCACAGTTTTACAATCTTGCAAAGAAGTTCATCCTCCGTATCTGCTTTATCTTGGTGAGGGTCACTGTGGGTCTGGAGCCACTCCTGGGAACATGGGCATGAGGCATGAATACACCCTGGATCGGGTGTTACCGCATCACAAGGCACCACATCATGTACACACACACACACACACATTTACACCTAGGGGCAATTTAGAATAGCCAATCCACCTACTGGCATGTTTTTGGGACGTGGGAGGAAACCCACGCAGACACAGGGAGAATATGCACACAGACAGTAAGTCTCAGGATCGAACCAGGGACCCTGGAGATGGGAGGCAGCAATGCTGCTGTGCCACCATGCTGCCCTGCTATAATAATAATAACAACATCATCATCAACAACAACAACAACAACAACAACAACATCATCATCATCATCATCATCATCATCCATGTAACTATAAGAAACATGGTTCATTGACCTCAGAACAAAGCAGCATGACAGAAATAAGCAGTTGGACATAGACATTCAGAAGGAGATTGTGCCTCAGTGTTCAATTGTTCTTGGAAGATTTGAGTCTTTAGTACTTTGAATTTGGAAAGTAAATGGTCCTAGGCAATTTAAAGTCTGATCATATTCTTGATGCAGTTTTATTTGTTTAGTGTTTCTAATGTGATAAATAGCTTGAATGTAAATTTAGATTTGCAGTGAGTAAGCCAATGAGTCAACAATGGCGTGGAAAAACTCCCAAGAGCTGACATGAGGAAGAAACCTTGACAGGAACCTGACACAAAAGGGAACCCATTCTCTTCTGGGTGCCACCGGATGGTGGGATTATGTACATTACGCAGTTGTAAACAGAAAAGGCAAAAAAGGTGAACAGTACAAATTGTGTTGAAAGGATGTTCAGTATGAGCGTATTATTAATAGAAATCCTGGGATAAGCATAGGGCAGTCTTTATGATTACAGTAGAAGGTAGCAGTTTAGCAGTTTATACTTAAATCACCCAGTACAGACACTGTCTCTGAACAACTTCACTAAACTGTGTCACCTATTTCTTCTCTGCAACTCTCTCCTCTGTCTTCCTCCCTCCATGTTTCCCAGGCATTCATCTGCTGAAATCCGCAGGCACTTCGGCGGGCTCGGCTATGGCACTGCTCAGAGCGGCCTGCACCAACGCAACAACTCCAGCACCTCTGGATCTATCTGTTTCAACATTGTGAGTCATTTCTCGTTTATATTTTTCCATCATTGTGCATTTCGTGTGTTTGGATTTATGGTGCAGAGTTGCTGTGAGTCTCTAAAGACTAGGTGACTAAAACATGTGACACAGTAAGTAGTTATTTATAGTGTGTCCGTGTGTCCGTGTGTGGAGGGAAGGAGGTAAAACGTGTGTATGTGTATTTGGATGATTGGGTGTATGTCCGTGTAAGCGTGTGTGTGTGCGTGTGTGTGTGTGTGTGTGTGGTTAATCGCTAACCTGCTTTTGATCCTTCTCTGCTGAAAATGGGTCAGGCCCACCAGATCGTTCCATCCTCCAATTACCATGCAGCTTACACACACACACACACACACACACACACACACACACACACACACACACACACACAAAATCATTCATATGGTTGGATTTAGGATGCTGGAAGCGTTTTAATAACTTAATCCCTGTCCGTCACACAGGCATGCAGAGCAGTGTCAGCGAGAGGTCATATAACAGTGCTGTAATGATGAAAGTATACTCTTATTAATGATTAACAACACCAGCTCTGGTGCACGTTATATAATTATTACACCGGCATAATAAGTCGGTGTGTATGCTGCTAGTCTTCTTTTGCAAGGTTGTCAAGATGAATTTTTTTTTTTTTTTTTTTTGTGATTGAGTGAAGTGTTTGAGTTTTACAGTCTAATGTTTTTATTTTATTGTTCTGTAATGACTAACAGCATTTAGACCTCCCACTTTTGCCTAATTACAATTATTTGAGCTAATTGGAATGAATTGTTTGATTGAATAATCGCATATTTCCATTTAAACATATATAGTCAGTAAAGGCAACAGCTGTTCAAGTAATGTTCTAATATTATCAAATTGCTGCCTGGTCTGAAGCTTTCATCACTGAACACAGTTTTGCTGTGTGACACATTTATATTTATTAACCACTCCCACTAAACCTTGGTGTAGGTCACAAGATTCAGTACAAACTAATACATAATACATAATTAATAATTTACAAAATTATTCTTGTAGCCATACAGTTTATTGTTGAGTAACTATGTTATGTATTTCAGTGTATTTCAGGGTTTTATATACTTCAGTCATTATTTGGCAGTGTATGTCCATTATTACACAACTCTTATGCATATATTATTAATGTGACATAAAGTCAACAGAAAAGGCAGTTATCGTAAATGTGTGTATAGCCATAAATTGTTAGCCAGTTGTCAAAATCCTAACGACTCCTGCTGGAAATGTCTGTCCCTGTGTAGATTATGTGCTTCTGCATTTTTTTTTTTATTTTTTTTTTTACCAGAACTGGTAAAGGAAGTGGTGATGACATCACGTCCTCTTATCAGACGTCTAACGGCATGGTGTGTCGTTTAGCAGCTTATAGAGGAAGAGTTGTTCAGAAACTAGCAAACAGCTTTTTTTCTTTCCGGCATCGCCATTTTGTTGCTTGCCCTATTGCTGGCTGTGAAGACACCGGGTGAGACTTTCTGTTTGTTGAGTTTCCGGAGATGCACCTGTTCTGTCAACTGTAAAGTGTTGTGACTTAGCATAGGTAGTAACTAAACTCTTTCTAATCAGGCATGCGGGGTATGTGAACACTTTAATGTAAATCGTTAAAGAACAGGAAGTTGTGATGACAGACTTGCTGTGTCTGGTAGGGTTTATGAGTTTGGGCCCATTGCTGCATGTTGATGCTGGGTTTAATGACGATGCATTGGCATGCTTTCTTCAGAGAATTGCATGGGTTGTCCATATGGTGGTTCAACACTTGTTTTGAGAGTCTTGTTTATATTCACAAGTCAGTTACTGGTTCTCAAGACTCCTAATGCACGGTGACCAGACTTTGAACAAAACTAGGGCTGGGTGATGTGACAAAAGTATCATATGACGATTCTCATAGGCATTACTTTGATACACGATGTCCATCATGATATACAGTACTGTTTCTTTTTTAGTACAAACTTTGTTATAGATTTTTTTTATGCTATGACTTCTACATGATCAAATCCCAAATTCCCAAACATTAGTTTTCTAGCACAAAATTAAATGTTACAGAAAAATGTTTGTATGTCATTAAAGAAAGCAGCATATTACGTAAGAGACACTTTTCAGACAAAAAACACAATGAAGGCTGCTGGGTTTTGCTGCAAAAATAAGAAGCGAGTGCAAAAGTCAAAGTCTCCAGAAGAACTGTGTCTGGTTCTGCAAGATGCTCAATAAAACTTACCAGCTCATTTCCTTATAAAACTCCACTAATTGTACCAGAGACTACTATTTTTATTTTTATTTTTTTGTCACACCAAATATTGACGGTTTCATTTACTACTGTTTACTGCTCTTTACAGTATTATTTTTTTTAATGTGGAAACATTTAATTTCATTACTTTGAAAGCATCTTTGCTCTATAGCATTTCATTGCATGTGCCTAAAACTTTTGCACAGTGCTGTATAGGTTTGCTCATAAACTGTCAGCAATACAGTAGTTTAAAAAAAATGCAGTTAAATAATTGAAAACAGGTATATGATGTATACAAAAAGAATAAAAAATCTCATTTTATTTATAATTTTTCCCCAAAAACATTTAATACCAAAAAGGAGAAAGTTAAATCTGTAAATGTTTTTTTGTTGTAGTTGTTGTCATTTTACAATTTTAAAGATTAAGCACAATATTTTAACATAAATTCAACTGCCTCCATTCGGTTTGTAAATAGATTTATATATTTAAAAAAAAAAAAAAAAAAGATTTTAAAAAAGTACACCACAATATCCATGATATCCCAGAAAAGTGTATTGTGACACAATTTACCACAATATATTGATACATTAATATATGATCACATTTCCCAGCCATATTTAAGAACCGTAGAATCAGTTTCAACTGTACGCAGGGTAAATTGGTAAACTCTCATGCTGATACGCATTATAAATTATTATAAATATTACAATGCTGGATATTTGTTTATTCTTTTACAAGTATTGTGAGATCAATTTGCTTATTTTGACATGTTCCTAATTAGTGAAAGAATACAGGTTAATTATGAGGTTTATAGTCTGCATACTGTAAAGTCAACATCAGGTACAACTGCTCGGACTTCTTCTTCAGGTTTGCTAAAAAAAATACAGGAGAGAGAGAGAGAGAGATTGATGAGTAACTTAACATTTACAGAAATCGCAGAAAAGAGCATATTACTAGACCTTACACTTTTGAAAATGGACTAATAAACAGATACATAGACAGAGAGGTGACAAATTAAAGTAAAAACCAGAATAAAATGTCTTAGTAAGCTGTTTGGACCTCAGAACAGCTGCCAGAACAGCTTCAGTGCATCTTGGCATAGATTCTACCCATCTCTGGAACTGTACTGGAGAAATGAACATCATTCTTCCAAAACATATTCCCTCAGTTGGTGTTTTGATGATGGTGGTAGAGCGAGCTGTCTAACACTGCAGCCCAAAATCTCTCACAGCTGTTTCGAGATCTGTTGACTGAGAAGGCTAAAGCATACGATTTACATAATTTCCATGCTCATGAAACGATTCAGTGATCCCTCGTGCACTATGTCATCCAGGAAGAGAGCACGCCCATCAGGACAGAAATGTTTCATCACAGGAGAAAGCTGGCCAGTCAGAATAACTTTGTATTAACCAGCAGTGGCTCCTCCCTCTAAGGACACAAGCGGACAAACCACGCCAGCAAAGTGTCATCAGTGTCTGTAGTTCATTTATACTCATCCACAGTTTAGTACTTGTGTCATCCTTGCGGCTGTCTAAAAGGCCAGCAACTTGGATTGGAACAGTAGGAAGCTTTTGCATGGCCTCAGGCATGACCAACATTACACTTCACCAGTTTAACATTTGTTCCATAACTTTTACGATCATGTTTCTTAACAGGGTATAATTTCATATCCTGTTGTTCAGATAAGTGATCTAAAAATAAAACAAATGAGCAAATTATAAAACTAATGACTTCTCCCTTTCAGAAAAGCATTTCCTTTGTGATTTAGCCACGGTTGTGTTGTTCCAAAAGCTTTTTGTAACTGCTGCATGGATGAATTAGTACTCGAGGCGCTGACACACTGCTAAGTTGTTCATCAACGTGCCTGAGCACAGTCATGATAGAACATGCCCAGCTGTTATTGTTCTGTGTAATAGTGGGATATTACTGAAAGCAGTGCCTATTTTGAAGTGTAGGGTTGCAGCAGTTACTGTCTGCATTTAAATATTATTCACTGTGCCTCATCCCTCCAGCCCTGTTTTTTCAGGAAGGTTATTGAGTTTCCTGGTCAGCTGTTTGTTTTATATACCTCTAGTTATTATTTTCATCATTGAATAAGATAATAAAGCTTTTCTTTGGGATGAACATCAAATATTCAAGAGGATAAAGCACATTATTGTCTGGTGGCATGAATTATCATTTGAACACTAGTGTCTTTCCTAAAGCGGGAAAGACTGTGGCTTCGGGCTGCTGCTGTCACTGTGCAGGCACCGTGCTTTCTCTGTGCTCTGTTATTATTTATAGGTAATATTTTACCTTGAAAAGATCCCATGCCCGATAGAAAAGCAATCGCACAAGGGCAAAATGTAAAATTCAGTACACATATTGCTTTCTATTTGAGATACGAGGACAACATGTCACACTGAAAAGCAAAAACTTCACTGCTTTGAACTCGCTTTGCTTAATCTCTTCAGTGAAAACCAGTCAGCAAATTGCTTTTATAAGAATTGTTCCCGGACTTTCCATAAGAAATGGATTCAGAGTTCCAATTTCTTTGCATTTCTCTTTCATCACTGTGTTGCAGTAGTGCCACACTGAAATGCAGCCACCGTCTAATCACGACCCTAAGCTGTACATGGAGGTGTGGTTGTAATTGAAGAAATATAAAATATAAAACTGTTGTTTTCCAGGAGGTGTTGCCATCCATATAAAATGTGTATATATAAATAAAATACGCCCTTTATAGTTTCTTATACGCTCGTCGTTTCTTCATTCCTGCTGCAATGATTGTTGAACCCTTAATCATCAAGCTTTTCAGAATTACTACTAAAAATATTTGACTACATTTAATAATAATAAATTGCGCTTTTCTAGACACTCAAAGCGCTTTACATAGTACTGGGGGGAAATCTCCTCAACCACCACCAGTGTGTAGAATCCACCTGGATGATATTATTTGAATGCTTGCCATGAAGAGTGAACGCTATCATTTGTCGGTAATGAATATATTTCCTTGTAGGTCTAGATCTGCACAGCATCTGTTTGAAAGCTAAGACTGAACCTTGACAGTTTTTCTGTATGCTCAGTATTTTGCAAGTGCTGACCATGCCTTTAGTTAATCGTTTGTGGTTTGAGGAGCAATTGCAGAACCGGGGAAGGGAAATGAATTCCGTGAAGTTGGGCTTAAGTTGTCTGTGGCTTCTGCTTTGTGCTAGAAGGCTATATCCCTTTTGCTGAATATTTATGAAAAAGGAAATCTCTGAGAAATTAACAGTAGCACATAAGCAGTATATTAATCTAGAGTATTCGGTGTTGACTTTTCCGTAAGCTTTAATGAAGTCATAACTCCATATGACTTATAGATACAGCAGATGTGTGTTATAGATTTGGATGATGACAGGAATGATTATCTTTGTTCACAATGCATTCACTGAGCTGCAGAAATGCATAAACTGCTATTTTATGTGTTACATGACTCCTAACAAGTAAATAGTGGTCACTGTCCACACTCAAAACATTGACTAGTGGAGAACTATGCTGTATATTTACAGTGTTTGTGTTTGTTCAGCCTCAGTCTTATGACGCAGCGGAGCCGTTGGACGTGGAGGAATTCCTGATGACACAGCTGCGCAGCGGAGACGCCGAGCTCATGCAGGAGCTGGGCGAATTCCCTGATGATGACCTGGAGGTGGATTTAGTGGACAGGGAATGTCGAACTGCCTACCACTCTGTCCCCGAGGAGGGGTAAGTTATGAAATGTTTAAGGATGAATTTTTTATTCATTTGTTTTGGAAATTAATATTAGAAATATCACTCTAAATATGAAAATAGATTTTGCGTGCTAATACGTTGAAATGTTGCTGGGAGTCACACTCGAACAGGCCACAATTAAATGAAGAGTGTACATGTTTTAGTCTTTTTTCTAACACCGCACAGTTCAGCAATAAAAATGAACAAATTTCCCTGTCCATCTACCAACGTTAAACAAGTTAGTGTACGCTCAGATCACATACTTGTATACTATTCTAGACCATTATTGAGTACTAACACTAACCAGTGTTTGAATTTTAAAAACCTCTCATGTCGCCTTTAAATCTACATAAAGGTCTGTTTTGTATACCATTCCTCTGGACATTCTAGATTAGTAAATACTTTTGAATGTAAAGACAGAGTTTTCCATTTGAGACGCAGCTCATGACACTCACCACAATGACAGCAGTTTAAGTTTAAAAACCGATGAACAAAAAAGTTTTGACTCCGACATGCCACATATACAGTAATGAATGACATATATTTTAAATCCTCCAGATGCACATAAAGTACGCAGCCGAGAATGTGGACAGTGCCATGTGCATTGCTGCTACTTCTGCACATGCATGCAAGTCATACATCAAGTATAAACCAGGCTTTTCTGCTTCACATCAGTCTGATGGGGATTTATTTTTCTATAACAACAAGCCCTGTCATGTTCTGTTCCTTATACATCATTCGAGGCTGGATGTGACAGTGGAATGAGCCCTTTCAAACACCAACTGAATTTTTTTAAAGGTGTGTCAGGAAATGTAAGCTAAACCTTGCCACTAGACTGGTCAGTGCAAGTAATTTGCACTTACTGTTACAATAGTACTAAATTATATTACATTACATTTATTGCATTTGGCAGATGCCCTTATCCAGAGCGACTTACATTTTATTTTCATTTATACATCTGAGCAGTTGAGGGTTAAGGGCCTTGCTCAAGGGCCCAACAGTGGCAGCTTGGCAGTGCTGGGGTTTTTGAACTCACAACCTTTAGATCAGTAGCCCAACATCTTAACCACTGAGCTACCACTGCTAATTTATAAATCTGGAATTTAAAAACATGTAGGGTGTTGAAAACTCGGGGTCACAGGAAATTCATATCCGTTTGCAGTAATTCATACCCGTTCATCTACATTTGGGGCTGTTTGCACAAAAAGCTTGCAAGCTCCTGCTGTAAACCTTACCTCAAGACACTTTCAGATCTGCCTTGTTTTGTGTGGACCAATCATTATTTTTTATTTTTAACTCAGTTGGCTTTTACATATGAGAACACTCCACCCACTTGGGTGTGCTCTAAACAAATAATCCTTGGTCCAATAAAAAACAGAGGTTTCGGTTCTTGTCCAAGTGAACCGGTTTGTTACTGGTGGGATTTCAGTTTTATGAAGCTTCACATTAAAGTGATGTCATAAAATGGGCTAAGTGCTAACAGCAAAATAATATATATATATATATATATATATATATATATATATATATATATATTTATTTTTTGGCAAATCATTTTTGAAGGGACATTAGAATAGGGACAAAGAATGAAACACACCAAATGTTCATACTGAAAAATATCGACCTATTCTTCCTTACAGTTGCAATCAAAATGATTCAACCCCCATTGCAAATCAGGTTTATTGTCAAAAATTACAGACTTTCAGTTGTTTGAACAAATCAAATCTTTCAGCAATGAACAAATCGAACAAAAGCAATTGAAATAGTTCAACACAACGGATGCTTCAAGTGGTTTCCCCAAATTTAACTGAAAATGCAACTTATATTGACCTCTCCTGTCTCAAAATTATTCAACTCCCTGTTCCCTCACAACAGCACAAATATGCAAAACAGGTGTTGTCTCAAGCACACTTGATGCAACTAATCAAGGGCTTATTGAACGGGAGAAACTGCAGCTGAGATGCAGCAACGCTACCTGCTGCACCACTGTGTCACCCTTAACCTGTATCAGTTAGGTTAATTTATATTATTGTCATTGTGTTCAGCAATGATTGTAGCTGCTGGCCTACCACATCTATCTGATACAGTATAATGTCCAAGCAGAGATTATTAAGTGACTTTTTTGGAGTCCTGCCATCTGCTGAAAAAAAATCCACGCCAAAAGAAGGAAAGGAAAGGAAGGAAATTTTCCAGCAAGTGCTTGAATGATGTCTCCTGGCTAGAGGCTAATGCTGAGCGAACTGAAATGTGGTACAAATTTTGCTGTGCATATCCATATCTTGCCGACCGAAAAAATGTCCGCTACACAGGAGCTATAATTGAGTTCGATATGAAGGTATGAAAGAAAATAAAGCGGTTGTTGTAGCTATTAAAAGAGAAATGGTTAGTTGATGCTATCAATAGACATGAACAGGAAATTTCTAGGCTTAATATATTTAGATTCTCCTTGCAGTGCACAGGACATAGTGTTGTGAAAAAGTATTTGCCCCATCCTGATTTCTTCTGTTTTTGTGTATATCTCATACTAAATTGTTTCAATAATTAAAAATAAAATCGGCAATCTGAGTAAAGACAAAACACAGTTTTTAAATGATAATGTTATTTATTGAAGATAAAAAGTTATTCAATACCAACTGGACCTGTGCGAAAATGTATTTGCCCCCGTAGTTACTAATTCCCCAAATCTATGAAACTGCATTCATAATGGGGTTCAGCTGGACTAGACACAACCAGGCCTAATTACTGCAAACCCTGTTCAATCAAATCAACACGTAAATAGAACTTTTTCAACAGCATGATATTGGTTAAAAGGTCTTACCCAGTAGCACACTATGCCAAAATTTAAAGAAATTCCAGAAATGATGAGGAAGAAGGAGATTGAATTACATCAGTCTGGGATGGGTTACAAAGCTATTTCAAAGGCTCTGGGACTCCAAAGAAACACAGTGAGAACCATTATCTCCAAATGGAAAAACTCAGCACAGTAGTGAACCTTCCCAGAAGTGGCTGACTTTCCAAAATTCCTCCAAGGGCACAGCAGCTACTCATCCAGCAAGTCACAAAAGAGCCAAGGACAACATCAAAGGACCTACAGGCCTCTCTTGCATCAATAAAGGCCACTGTTCATGACTCCACTATCAGAAAGACCCTGGGCAAAAATGGCATCCATGGAAGTCCATGCAACTTGCAATAATTGAGGGGAAAATGAATTCTGCTCTCTACCAGAAAATCCTAAAGGAGAATGTCCGGTCTTCAGTCTGTAAGTTGAAACTGGCTCGAGCGCAGCTGGATTATTCAGCAAGACAATGATCCAGATCCAGATCCTAGAAATATCCTGTCTTTAAGCAGCACTGCTTGTGAGATGGAATTTTCAAATCACCAAGTACAGAAGCTAGTCGTTATACAAGAGCTTGTCTGCATTGATACACATTGATATTTGCAAGCTGACCACTGAGACATTTGACACCAAGCCTGCAGCTGAACTGTGGTTAGAGACAGAACATCAATCAGGAGAGAAAGAAGCTCGTGTCAGGTTGAAACTGGAAGTGAAGACGGGATGGTAAGTGAGTTAGGTGACTTTTAGACTTGTGTGAGTAGCACACTATAAATGCATCTAAACTCCTGCTATGATCTAAACTCCTGCTAATATTATTACACATTATTAATGGTGGATGACAATGATTGTAATAGTAGTAAGACAAACAAACCAAATGAAAAAGAAAAAAATGTAAATTTGTGTAAATAGACCAAGTGTGAAAAACAAACTTAGGCTGTATTTATCCTTGGCTCAAAAAAGTATTGTTCAGAATAAAGGCATTATGATTGTGTCAAGCATGTGGCTTATCCGTCCATCCATCCATCCATTTTCTGTACCGCTTATCCTACACAGGGCCACGGGGAGCCTGGATGCTATCCCAGGGGACTCGGGGCACAAGGCAGGGGACACCCTGGACGGGGTGCCAACCCATCACAGGGCAGCATGTAGCTTATATAAAGGACATATAGACAAACTAAAAGAACAGCAAATGTGTGTTAGTAAAGTTTTGAGCTGAGAACAGCAGCTTCAGACTGAGCACAGTCTGTGGAACTGTACAGGAGGAATGAACATCATTCTTCCAAACATATTCCCACAGTTGATGATGTACTGATGGTGGTAATGTTCCATCGATATTCAATTGGGTTGAGATTGGGTTCAGTGTGAAGGCCATAGCATGTTATTTACATCATTTTCATACTCATCAAAACATTCAGTGAGCCCTCGTGCACTGTAGATGTGGACATTGTTATCCTGGTAGAGAGCACGCCCAGCAGGATAGAAATGTTTCATCATAGGATAAAGGTGCAGTGACTCATCCTTATAAACAAGTGGACCCAAACCAATAGATCTACCAGTTTTAAGTTCACTCTGTCACTCGTCTGTGTTTTCTTTTCCAATTAAAGCAGAGAATAATGAGGGAAAAAAAGTGAATGTAATACATGTCTGTAGCCCCAAAGATCGAAAAAATTGTGAAAAGTGTGAAATGTGTAAGTGTTTATGTATTTTTTTGTGTGCAGGGTGGAACTGGATCCCCATGTGAGAGACTGTGTGCAAAGTTACACTCAGCCTTGGCTAGTGGTCAGCAGGAGGTGAGCTCCTGTGTATTTAAATTATGTTTAATTACATTTACGTTCATGCATAAATTATAAGTTCCCGTTACCTTTGTCTTATGATGCAGTGAAGCCAGTCAAGGTTTGAATTCAGATTCTGTTAAAAATAAATAAATAAATAAAAAAAAATTTAAAAAACATTGACATGGTAGTATTTGCTCTGTGTGGCTTTTATACAGATGCCAAGGGGATGGATGGAGTGCGTACTCAGAGAGGACAGGCTTTCACAAACTACTTCAGAAGCAAACATTCGAGTCTGACGTCCAACCAGAGAAACAGGAGCAACCGGTAAATGCAACAATTTCTGCCATTGTTTCGTTTCTGATAGTAATTTTGATAATGCTACCTTTATAAGGCCAGGTATGACCACACCTGTGCATTTAATACTCATTGAAGGGAGTTGTTAATTTGAGACAGGGAATGAGAGATGCATGTAAAAAGAGAGAAGTTCAGAAGTTTGAAGGAAGAGAGGGACAGAATAGGAGAATTTTCCCACAAAGCTTTGGCTCTGTACCACCTTTTAATTTGAGGCCAGGGCCACAATGAAGCATGAATTCAGTTTCATTCAGCTAGAGCCAGTTCCTCTTGGTCCAGCCCTGGCTTGCCAAGTCTTAATTAGCCAAACCAAAGATGCTGGTTTCAAAGCATGTATTTTTCATGAGCTTGGAGCCAGAGTCAGAGTTAAAGGATTCCCTCTAAGGTTATTTAACAGTCTGTTAAATAATTCCAGTCTGTTAAATATTTAACAGCTCTGAAGGATCCAAAGCCAATCCCAGGAAGACTGGGCATGAGGTGGGAATAAATTTACTCTGGATGAGAGTTTCCTTTATAAGGCAGCATTAAAAGGCACCATGCACACACATTCACACACTCATTCACACCTAAGGGCAATTTAACAATGCCACCCCCGTTAAACATTATAGAGAGAAAATAAAGACGCTAGCCAGACTCTTGATATCTATTACGTGCGATGTGAGGAAATAACACCAAATCTCATACCCAAAACATTGGCCAACGACATGCTTTTTTTCCCCATGATGTGCTATGTGATCATTGCTTGTTCATTTCTCTTAGTCTGTATTAATGCATTCATGTTATTAAATTATGATAGTTACCATTTTTTCAGCCCAGGGAATAAAAAGATGGCACCAGGCAGCACATTGAAGCTTTTCCTAGCTAATGAATCTTTGATTTGTTCACCCCTGTGTAATGGTGAAGTTAAAGTTGAAGAGTTGAAGCTAAGTTGTTGATTCCTGTTTTTTTTCCTACTCCGAGTTTTTTTTTTTTAATTTTGCAAGATTGTCCTTTTCTTGTTGCATTAAGGAAGATGAATTATGTAACTTTTTTTTGCTGCTTCTCTGATCCTCAGGTGAAGTCTCCGTCTTTGGCAGCGCTATGTGATGACGACGGCGCTCGCAGCACTCTCACCTCTTCTGATTTTGACCTCCGGGGGCTTCAGCCAGACCCTCGTCTTGACAACCTCCTGCAGTTCAGTAACCCTGAGGATCTTGACCGCTTTAACCTCGAATCCAGACAGAACAACCGCCATCCTGAACTTTTCGCCCTCTATCCACCTACTGATGAGGTGAGCTGTGAGGATGCCTTTTTGAGCAACTATTACTTAATAAGAGTGTTGACCTGCTTCAGAACTACATACATTAAAGTTATGTATGTGCAACATTCTCAACCTCTATATCACCGCAAAGCAAAAGTCAGTGTTCTCAGACTTTTTGTAGCCAGGGACCCCTTTAAGTGTAAATCAATTTCAGGGACCCTCTCAGCACAGAATTAGTTTATGAACCTAATCCAGCTATTCAGATATTAGGTTTGTTATTTAAACGTGTACAATAAAAATGTGTACACAGAGCTTTTTCTTTTCTGAGCTTTACACTGACAGGACATATTAGGACCAAGTTGGGATTAATTATAGGCTGGAGTTATTGAGGTTTGGATTAAACCTCAGGTGAGCAGTCTATAGCTAATAACAATAAGAACTAAATAACAAATATATGCAGCACTGTGCAAAGGTTTTAGGCACATGCAAAGAAATGCTGTAGAGCAAAGATGCCTTCAAAATGATGAAATTAAATGTTTCTACATTTAAAAAAAAATACCATAAAGAGCAGTAAACAGTAGTAAATGAAACAAAGTCAATTTTTGTCAATTTGGTGTGACAAAAAAAAATACAAATTAAGTTTTATTGAGCATCTTACAGAACCAGCCACAGTTCTTCTGGAGACTTTGACTGTCGCACTTGCTTCTTATTTTTGCAGCAAAAGCTTTATTTTATATTTTTCAGCAGCCTTCATTGTGCTTTTTTTGTCTGAAAAGTGTCTCTTACGTAATATGCTGCTTTCTTTAATGACATACAAACATTTTTCTGTAACATTTAATTTTGTGCTAGAAAACTAATGTTTGGGAATCTAAAATGTTTTTTGTACTGACTTGATAATGTAGAAGTCATAAAATAAAAAATCTATAACAGAGTTTGTACTAAAAAAAAGGGGGTGCCTAAAACTTTTGCACAGTACTGTATATATTGATAATGGTAGGTTGTGATTTCCAGCATTGTAACAAACCACCAAACAAAAAAAAAAAAAATATATATATATATATATATATATATATATATATATATATATATATATATATATATATATATATATATATCCCCTGGCTTTGCTTCACAGACACCACTTTGAGAAGCATGGGTCCACCACATTTGATTACGGTCACTAAATTAATTCATGAAACTAATGAAATAGGAGCAGAGAAAACAGTAAACTGTCCAATTTTTAAGGATTTGTGTTTGAATGTTAATGAGAGCTGATTATGTTTCCCTCTACAGGAAGATGCAGTGGAAATTCGTCCCATTCCCGACTGTCCAAAGGAGCACATGGGCCTCAGGATCCTAGTGCGATGCCAGGCCATCAAGTAATCCCTCTTTGCAGTAATTGGAGTTTCTGACTCCAAGCATTCAAAACTGGGCTGAGGCACTCCGCCATTATGCTTTAAATAACAGGATCTTTAACCTTAAATAAAGGACACATAGCGTTACCACTTCTTTTTTGGATCATGACTATATGGCACACCTATTGTTGACATCCAATTTGGCAGATGCAGTTTTGCTGATTTCAGTACTCTCTTCAGATTTCAGAAGCCATCTCGTACTGTGCTTGCATTACACAGTGTATTGTTTTAGAGAGATTATATTATTGAGGTATGAGGCTGTGCAGCTGTCAGAGGGATCATGATTTATTTATAAGCCCGTGCTTTTGTGCTTTTGTCCTCGCAGGTTTGAAATTGAGATCGAGCCCATTTTTGCCACCATGGCCTTGTATGACCTGAAAGAAAAGAAGAAGGTCAGTATTTGCTTGGCGCCGTTCTGTGTGAAAGTCCTTTTAAAGGCTATTGATCAGGACTTCCATTAGATATGCACCGACCATTGAAGAATAGTGACTGTGTTCTCTGTGTGAGCTGCTTAATCTAGATTAGGGTTCCCTGTTCTCAGCACTGTCTGCCTCAATTCACTGCATGACAAAGCCAGTTCCATTTTTTCATTAGACATATCTCCAGTAAGAACTTCCATACTGAGATAGCTGCAAATTGTGAGAATTTTAATTCACTAACTATTAAACAGCCTTGTTCGCTGTCTGTGTTTATTTCTTTCAGTGTGCTCCACTTTCTCTCAACTTTATTACTCCTGCTGTTTTTCATTACAATAAATAACACTGGAGCAATCTGCTTTTCCTTCCTTAGCAGCCAGCACTGAATTTCACTCTGCATTTCTTTCTGTATAAAACGAATAGACAGCTGATGTCATATTAGACATCAATTTCCCAAAGTACTGCATTAATCATCCTTTACAAGTTTAAAGCCCAGTTTTGTCAGGAATCATAATTAAGTGCTAAATCTGGAAATTATGTATCTGGATGCTTGATCCTGCACTGAAAGTGGAGATAATTTGGGATAGCAAGAAGCATCTTTGGCAGATTTGATATTCAATTCCATTCAGTTTTATTTATATAGCATTTTGAACAATGGACATTGTCACAAAGCAGCGTTACAGAATACCAGATATGGATTTGGATTTAGATCCCTAAAGAGCAAGCCAGAGGTGACCTTGGCAAGGAAAATCTCTCTGAGATGACTTGAGGAAGAAACCTTGAGAGGAACCAGACTCAAAAGAGAGCCCATCCTCTTCTGGGTGACACCGAATAGTACGATTATGAGTCATTACTCTTCCACAGATGTATACTATACTATACAGCTATAGCAGTGCTAAGTCTGTTGAAAGGATCTTTAATTATCTGTGATCATTAGGGTCATTTTTGATTTAAACATTAAGTCTATAATATCCAAGTAAAGTTAAACACTGTATAATGAATGAGACTTGAGCGGAAATTGATTTTCGGTGGGTGCAATCGTTAGGCTGTCCAGGACAATCCTTAAAACAGAATCAAGGAACGGGAACTAGGGTCAAAAACAGGAAGTATGATGAAAGATAGAACTCAGAACCTCTGAGCATGGTGCCTAGATTTTTTTTTTTTTTACTACATTTAATAGTGGTTTTTGAAGATGTCAGGCATGAATTTGTAGCATCCAGCACAGAGCACTGTAACGAATCTATACTCAAACTGTAGTTCATACCTACACATCAAGACATCAAACTACCACATAATTTATTTTAAATATTATTTTGTTGCATAGGTTATAATCAGTGGATCATTTTGCAGTGGAGTTTAAAGGTTAATGTGATTATATTCTGTTAGATTTCAGAGAACTTCCACCTTGATCTAAACATGGATCAAATGAAAGGCTTACTGCGCTCCCACACCCCTCATATTGACTGCTCCACACTGGCAAAGGCTGCCATTTTCTCCATCTCCTACCCTTCTCCAGACATCTTCCTGGTCATTAAGGTAATGCACCTGGATCTCCACTTACCCACATCTCCAAATGGTGAAGACTTTTTTTGGGTTTTGCATTGTACACAGAGATTTTGATCACAAAATTATAACTATATATATTATTATTATTATTATTATTATTATTACTACTATATATTGGTGGTTCCAGCCCTAGTGCCGATGATACAGAGAAAAATATTTATGATGATGATGATGATGATGACAATAATGTTTCTCTATATGATAGTTAGAGAAAGTCTTGCAGCAGGGGGAGATTGGAGACTGTGCAGAACCTTACATGGGAATGACTGACAATGCCAAGGTGATGACCGAGAAAACGGATTCCAGAAACATAAAGTAACATAAACTGCTTTACCTCTTAAATGCACCTCCTCTCTTATTCATTACGCCTCTCTTCTTTAGAACAAAGACAAACTGGAGAAGCTTCGAAGTCAGGCAGAGAACTTCTGTCAGAGGTTGGGTCGGTACAGGATGCCCTTCGCCTTTGGTACAGCCAACATCATGAGTGCGATCAGCACAGGCACACTGGATCGGGACACGGCCGACTCAGATAGCATCAATGGTAATAGCATCAAGGCCATGGAAGGTTGAATGGAGCAAAAACAAAAGCAATGTTAAACCAATGTGAATGCCTGTTGATAAGGTAGAAGCAGGTCATCTAGAATTTATGGAACATCTTCTGATATCATAATTCAGATTTGCACCTCAGTTTAACATCTCATCCGAAAGAGGGAGCTCCTTTTACAGTATAGTGTCCCCGTCACTATACTGGGGCATTGGGACCCACACAGACCACAGGGAGAGCACCACCTACTGGCCTCCCCAATACCACTTCCAGCAGCAACCTTAGTTTTCCCCAGGAGGTCTCCCATCCAGGCTCAATCCTGCTTAGATTCAGTGGGAAACCAGGCGAGAACTACAGGGTGATATGGCTCTGGCATAGTACTCTCATTTAGAATGTACTCATCCTTTCAACACACGACTGATTTATAGTATACAGCTTTAGAAGAGCAATGCTTTATAATCCCACTATCCGGTTTCACCCTGAACTGGTTCATCTCAAGGTTTCTTCCTCATGTTGTCGTATGGAGCTTTATCTTGCCACTGCAGCCTCTGGCTTGCTCGTTATCTAAATCTAAATCTGGATCTTTGTAAAGTTGCGTTACAGCAATGCCTATTTAACTGAACTGAATTCTGACTTGTAAATCATAGTATACTGTTTTGGTGACTCATTTTATCTGCTCGTGACAGGCAAGAACAATGTGGATAAGAAGGCTTACCTGCCCAGACGCAACTCCGAGAGGTTCACCACCCTGGAGGACCAGTCCAACCCGTCCAGCTTCAAACCTGCCGTCATTAACATTCAGACCCTTTTCAAACAGGTCAGCTCAGTACTTACAGGGAAATATACTTGTTTTCCTGGCTGATGACTTTTCCACTGTCACTGAGCGGTCACTGTTTTGTGTTAACTGTGCTAATTGTGCAGCACATTTTACAGCGGTTGCGCAGTGCTTGATTATGTCCGAGATATTACGGCTTCCTACTAAATCTGTGTTTGGAAAAATATCTCCAGCTCTGATCATCCTTTTTGTGATGACCCTAAACCAGCTCAGGGCCACATTTTTCACATTTTAAAGATAAAGTTCAGTAACCTCGCTGACGCAGTTTAAAGCGATGCATTCCAGAATTCCTTCTTCAGAGTTGCTGTCTATTTTTAAAGAGCATGGATATGTGTGTGATGTACAGTGTTTGGTCTGTATTCAGAGTTGATTTAAGAGAACACAGTGAGGATTTAATGGCGAAATTGCTCACATTGGTATTCAAGCGTCACACGCAAATACAGACTTCAGCATTATTCAGAAGTTATTGAAGAGTTACACATGTGAGATGGAGTTTGTCCAAAACAGAGCTTTATCTCAGTTACACACATTCTAGCCAAGTCCAGTGCCTCTGTATGACAGTTTTGATGTAACCACTAGATGTAATGCTGAAATTCATGTTTTGGCCCGTAAATACACTTTAAAACTATAGAATCATCGGAGCCAATATTTGAAGCCAATATTAAATACATAAATATGACATTATTAAGTAATTAATGGCTCTTTAAAGTGCACAAAAAGCCCCCCCCCCACATAGAGGACATTGGAAGAGACAGCATCCTAATCAGAGACATTATTCATATCAAGAACCAATTGTTTTATGGATAAAAATGAACTTAATGTGAGCCATAAGCATAGCAAATGAATGCTTTATCATTAAAAAAAAATTATAACTGTTCTCTCTCTGTTTTTATATTGTATTACATTTGACAGCAAAGAAAATAATGCTGTTTTCTTTCTTCAGCTCATATTTCCTATCCCTGATTGTTTTCAGGCTTAAAGGCAAGTGGTTGTGTTTAAAAGTATGAGATGCTTCTATAAAAGAGAACTCTAGCAATCTCGTGAACTACACTCAGGCGATTTGCATAATCTGAATGGCGCACCCAGAAAATTGACTTAAGCGTGTGCGTAATCGGACTCTGCATATGCATGACATTCCTGTGTAAATACTGACACAACTTTTGGAAGCCACCAACTTACGCCACCAACTCTGAATACGGCCCTTTTCGTGTAGAAGAATTCATGTGAAGAATGATTCAGACGAGCGTTTGTGTCTGTGTGCAGGAAGGGGAGCGTCTCAGTGATGAAGACTTATTTAAGTTCCTGTCTGACATCAAGAGGACGTCCACTATTCAGCGACGGGTCAAGATAATACCAGGTGATGTCCGTCTTCAAACACTTTCAGATTGTTCCAGTGTGCCATTTGCATTGCACTAAAACCGTGTCTTCCCTGGGACATCATTTGAATTTGTGCTTGTGTTTGATCTGGCAGGCTTTGTGAAGCTAGATGTGAACCCAGTGCCCGATACAGGGATACCGTGTCTGTCTCCTGAGCTCATCCCCATTAAACCTGTATCAGAGAAAAACCTGCGACCTATCAAAGAATTGCTCGAGTTTCCCTCGAACGATGTCTACGTCCCTCACTTCATATACAGGTTGAGCTATACCTTTGGCTATGAAACTTTTGGAGTCTGTACTGCATCTTTGATGTTACAGTTGGTACTGGTATATTTAAAACCAGTCACTGTTATGTGACTGTTTAGCTTAGGCTTTCACCATCATATTATATACCAAGTAAATGTGTCAGTTTTAATTCATTAAGTGCACATAGTCTCTGGATTTCCACCAAATGGCTTGAGGACTAATTCACATTCCCATGACAAAAGCTTAGTTTAAGACTCTAGAGCAGCGATTCTCAAATTTTTTGCAGCCAGGAACCCCTTTAGCGCTAAAATAAATTTCATGGACCCCTCCGGCCCAGATTTATTTTATGAACTATTCAAATATTATGCTCATTATTCAAATGTGTACAATAATATTCTGGCTTGTTTATCAGAGCTTTCTATTCCTGAACTTTCCACTGTTATAGGCTTGTTTTTCAGTTAGTAAGGTTTGGATTAAAACGATTTAATTCAAGTGATGAGTAAAACAGGCTAATCTGTTTAAAAACTTTTAATAATAAACACAACAGTGATAATGGTGATGGATTGGTGTGTAAAAAAAATAAAATAAAAAAGTAAACTCCCTGGCTATGCTTTGCAGACCATTCGGGGTCCCTGGAGACTCATGGATTTAGAGAAGTAATTTAAGTATTCATTGAATATTGGGTGATTACTGCCATCTAGTGTTAAATCATTACACTGCTGCAGTGGTTAAATGACCTCAGAACAGCAAAGGATCCTGTAACTTGACCCACCAAGCTACCATTAAGGATTTAATATAACAGAATTGCTTTTTTATATGCTTATTAATCTACTAATGTTTGTTCTGTCCCTGTTTTCATTTGCAGAAACCTGCTGTTTGTGTATCCTCAGAGGCTCAACTTTGGCAATCGAGCTTTGGCATCTCATAGAAACATTACCATAAAGATCCAGTTCATGAATGGAGAGGAGCCACTGCCTGTGAGTACACCAAAACACCCAGTCGGGCACGTAAAGAAGAAAAAGAAAAAGTCACGCGTTTAAATTTCAATTATCTCTGTCAAATTATCGTTATATCTATAATGATTTTTTCAGGACAGGCACAGAAACAATGCAGTGGCGTACTGTATGTACACTGGGGTGCAGAACTATGCATTCTACATTGGTAATAGATTAAAAATGGAAACAGTAGATGTTTACAATTTACAGATAAAAAGAATTCCAAAAATGGCAAAATAAGAAAATGTGTGCATATCTAGCAAGAAGACTGCAGTTCAAAATATAAGACAAAATGAGCAGGTGTGAGAAAAGAACAAAAAACATACGAGATATCAGAGAATATTTGTTACATTCATCGATGGGAAATGCAAACTATTATTGTCTTTGCATATAGTAACTGTGATGATAATAAAAATGAAATCAAGCCTGGTAAATGTCTTGTTGCCATAAAGTACATTTCTTTGTCTTCTTCATTTTTTGAATGCAAAAGGGTATACAAAATTCTGCATTCAACTATATGCCAACAACCTGCATGCTAACAATCCATTTACCAATATTTTCTAAAAGCTAGCCCTGTCTCCATTTGTCTATCAAGGTTATATTTGGGAAATCAAGTGGTCCAGACTTTGTGTCAGAGATCTACACCCCGGTCACATACCATAACAAGTGAGACTGCCAATGCATAACTGCATTTTATAGCTGTTGTGTAATACAATCTTTAATATAATGTCCTACAAAGTGTGCAAAGTCATGAGACTTAAGTGGGTATGCAGGTCTCCAGATTTTTATGAAGAGGTGAAGATCCGGCTGCCGGCTCGACTGACCGAGAGACACCACCTGCTCTTCTCCTTCTTCCACATCAGCTGCCAGCAGAAGCAGAACCAGAGCGGCAATGTGGAGAGTCTCATCGGATACTCGGTGCGTGTTTCAGCAGTTCCACAGCTTTTTCTACTTTACAACATCTGCTCCAATTACTGACGACACGCATGGAACAGGCATTAGTAAATTAGTCTAAGAGGGAATGATGAAGTAGTTTGGCCTGCATTGTTATTTTTTTTAATACTGCCGAAAGATGAAATCATGTTTGAAAAGTATGATTTGTCAACATTGTATTAGCTTTTCATAACCTATAAAAATGAACGCATATCTTTGTAGAAGACGGAAGCGTTTATTTGTTTAACACTAACCAATAACTTGAATATCGCCTGAAGATTGCTGCTAAGTGAGGTCTGTGTTGTGTTTCACCTGCAGTGGTTACCCATTCTCAATAATGAGAGGCTGCAGATGGGAGCTTTCTGTTTGCCCATTGTTCTTGAGCGTCTTCCTGTGAACTACTCGCTACATTCTCCTGAGGTACAGTAAGCCAGATCACTGCTGGCTTGATATTTCAAAGAACGCGTTTAATTATTGTAGTACACGTGAAATTAGTGGCCATGTCACTATGTCATGCTTATGTCAGTATACAGTATGTCAGTCTAATGTCACTGTGGCTGTGTGATCTGGGGTTTTTTCTGCCTATAACATACTTTCACAGCTCAGTTTTAAGAACACATAAATATATTTCACCAAAACAAGGATCTTGCCTTTGCTATCTTCCTACAGTTAGTCAAACCTCGCTAACTAAGTGTGACTTCCTCACACAGTAAATGAATGTCAGGATTTGATCTAGTTGTTTTTTATAGCCATGTGCTGTAGCAAAGAGGACATACAGTGCCCTCCACGAATATTGGCACCCTTGGTAAATATGAGCAAAGAAGGCTGTGAAAAATTGTCTTTATTGTTTAACCTTTTGATCTTTTGTTCTTTTGTTTCATGGATATCAACCAATTGCAAATAAAACACAGGTTTATCAAAAAAAAAAAAAATCTTTGTTAAATATAGGTGTGCAACAGTTATTGGCACCCTTTTAGTCAATACTTTGTGCTACCTCCCTTTGCCAAGATAACAGCTCTGAGTCTTCTCCTATAATGCCTGATGAGGTTGGAGAATACATGGCAAGGGATCTGAGACCATTCCTCCATACATGAATCTCTCCAGATCCTTCAAATTTCGAGGTCCACACTGGTGGACTCTCCTCTTCAGTTCACCCCACAGGTTTTCTATGGGTTTCAAGTCAGGGGACTGGGATGGTCAGGGCAGGACCTTGATTTTGTGGTCAGTAAACCATTTTCGTGTTGATTTTGATGTATGTTTTAGATCATTGTCCTGCTGGAAGATCCAACCACGGCCCATTTTAAGTTTTCTGGCAGAGGCAGTCAGGTTTTCATTTAATATCTGTTGATATTTGATAGAATCCATGATGTCATGTATCCTAGTGTCTGGCAAACTGAAGATGCTTGAAACTGTTTTTGGATGAGAGTAGAGGCTTTTTTTTTTTTAAACCCTTCCAAACCGCTTGTGGTGATGTTGGTGACTTCGGATTGTATTTTTGGAGACTTTCTGACCCCAAGACGCAACTAACTTCTGCAAATCTCCAGCTGTTATCCTTGGAGATTTTTTGGCCACTCGAACCATCCTCTTCACAGTGTGTTGAGACAGTATAGACACACGTCCAATTCCAGGTTGATTCATAACATTTCCAGTTGACTGGAACTTCTTCCTATATTCTTATAGCCACTTCCCATTTTGTGAAGCTCAACAACATTTTGCTGCACATCACAGCTATATTCCTTGGTTTTACCCATTGTTATAAATGACTAAGGGAATTTGGCCTATTTGTTACCTCATATTTATACCCCTGTGAAACAGGAAGTCATGGTTGAACAATTTCCTGTTGCTAGTCACCCAGGTGTACTAAAAAAATTTAAAATATCAATGGGAATATACTTCAAATATAGTTTATATGAATTCATAGGGGTGCCTATAATTCTTGCACATCTATATTTAACAAAGATTTTTTTTTATAAACCTGTGTTGTGTTTGCAACTGTTTGATATCCATTGATTACCAAGGGTGCCAATATTAGTAGAGGGCACCGTAAGCCTAATTACTTCAGTCAGATACCAATAGTAAAAATGTAACATAGCTGCAGTAGGAATTGAATCTTTAAAGATACATGGAAAAAAATACTTCATTTCAGGAGAGCCTGTAGTTTTCAGAACTATATAGTAAAAAAAATGTCAAAAATTCACAGTGTTTAGGATTCTCCCGGGCTGCCTCTCCCAGGGATTCAGTATAAATAAATATGAGCTTTGATTCTTTCTATACAGAAATTGCCAACCCAGGTTCCACCAGTAAAGTGGATGGATGGTCATAAAGGAATTTTCAACCTGGAAATTCAGACTGTGTCTTCAGTTCATACACAGGTGTGTAATACATGTTTTGTTGTTGTTGTTGTTGTTTTATTATTCCCATATATCACGTCACATTGGGTCATACTCGCTGTTGGTAAAATTGGCAACCCAGATTTAAAAGACTTGCCAACATTTATGTGGGAAAGTTATCTATGTTCTGGTGTTTAATATGATTTTTTTTTTTTGGGTGGACCATTCAGATTATTGAAATTGCCAGGGTGCTGTTCACACTTTCAGGGTTGCCAAAATTATATTAGTTTTTTAGCGTTTATTAGCATTTAGCATTTATTAAAAAAAAAAAAAAATCTTTTCAGCACCCCTCTCAATGCCTGTTATTGTGTTCTACACCAGGAGAGTCACCTGGAGCGCTTCTTCACTCTGTGCCATGCTCTGGAGGGGAAGGCTACATTCCCTATCCGCGTAGGGGACGACAAAGTGCCAGAAAACAAGCTGGAGCACGAGCTAAAGCTCAGCATCATCTCCCTGTCCTCCTCCGAGCTGGAGCCACTTGTACTCTTCCTCCACCTGGTCCTGGACAAGCTGTTCCGCCTCATCATGCAGCCCATGGTCATTGGTGGCCAGACCGGTGAGCAATACAGTACTACATGTTTGTCGTTATGATCAGTGCTTATGAATGTCCTTCTGTACAAAGTATTATAACAATGATTTCCCAAACTAACCAAGTAGCCTGTGAATAAATACATACTATCAGTCGATTGACTGTGTATAATCATTCAACATACTAGTTTACTTGTGTTTTTTAATGAGCAATATCTTTTTTTTTTCATCCCTGTTTATCATCCTGTCTGTTTCATTCATTTGTGTGTTTTATGTGTTTTTGTAGCAAATCTGGCACAGATAGCGTTTGAGTCAGTGGTGTCCGTAGTGAACAGCCTTCATAACAGTCTGGAACTGGCCAAGGACCACCAAGGCAGGAACTGTCTCCTAGCAACCTACCTCTACTATGTGTTCCGGTTGCCAGACACTCCGCTGGAAGTCATTAACACAGGTGTGACAATCACATCATCCAAGATTAGTAGTGATGCAATACCCTGGCATAAAGGAGTAATTCTTAATATTCGGAATATATTTGCTTCTAATATAATTAATTCTGAATATTTTTACTACCAGATTGCAAATTTAAGACATTGTTCTGTTCTCTAGAGCGATTTATGTGATTGTTTATGTGATTTTAATGAACATGAAAATAATCATGGGGTAGGCCTACCATTAATTTGCAAATGATGATGACATAGAGAAGGACTATTTTGAAAGTATCACAGTTATATATATATATATATATATATATATATATAGTATAAATAATCTATTAATTTATTATATATAATAATAATAAATTCTAATAGATAATAATCTCTTTATGATGATTGTTGCATCGTTTCATTTCACTCATTGTCTTTTAAATCGATGCATCAATCCAAATAATAATTATATATTCATTTATGTTAGAGAAATTAGACATATAAGTGCTCAGAAATTACTGACCTGTTATTTACACACAAACACGCACACTCACTCAACATGAAGAGTAGGTTCCTTATCTCATATTGTTTATATAACTAATAATTAAGATGAGGATACAGTTTATTATTTATTTAAGACACGTTTAAAACTGTCAGGAGCTGACCTGGGTCATTGGATCATCCTGTATTATTGTAAGTCTTGAACAGATCCTGGCACTGAAGGCTGAATATTTATAGTACTTCATTGTATTTCAGGACTGTGGATTGATTGTTTTTTTTTTTTGCCTCAGGTACTCTGGTACAGGAGAGCAGGTATAGCACTATGGGCCGAGCCACAGCCACAAGCGTAGGCAGCATGCTGCTGAATTCTCGCATCCGCTCCAGCAGCAACCCCGATATTACTGCTGCGCAGAGCTCGGAGGACGCTGAGGTGAAGAGCATACTGGTTGAGAAGGTATTAACATAACAGTGGAGTCTTTCTTTCTGAAAACATACATGCTATATGTAGACTTAAATTATGTTTAGTTATCTAATTATATTTTAAAGGATCTGTATAGTTTTCAAATATCACTTGATTTGCACTATTCCAAAGTTTTTAACGAAGCTTTTTATTGTCGTTTATTATATTCCATCCAAACTGCATACAATGTTGGTGATTTATTCCAGGGTTTGAATCATCCCGGCAGCAGGATGTCCACTTTTATTGAGGTTACCAACCGCTCTCAAATTTCCGCCAGTAGCATGCGGCCCTCAAACAGAAAGGTAACTGTCTTCTTCCAGTAAATACTTACCGATTTTAAGTGTTCATCTGGCTACATGGATAACAGCGTGTTACAGCATCTGTGTACGGATGTCTTTCAGCAATTTCATGAAGAGCTGGCTCTTCAAATGGTGGTGAGCACGGGCGTCTGCAGAGAGAACGTTTATAAATACGCCTGGTTCTTCTTCGAGCTGCTGGTAAGAGTGTAGTATGGCTGGCTGGCTCGAGGGGTTTATTGATTGGCCTTATGTGCACTTTTTCGAACACCTGGCGTTTCTTCTGTTTTATTACGGTTTAATCTATTATTGCCCAGGACCGAACAAAATGATACAGAATAGAAATAAAATAAGGAAAGCTAAATCTTTGTGGAAACTTATTAACTGCTTTCTGTCAGATCCTAATTAGTGCTTTATAAAGCCAGGTACAATTGAAGAGTAAATGCGTTACGCATATAGATAAAAAGATTCATACACAGTGTTGGTATTTACTGTAAAAGATAAATATGTGGTGTGCTACAAGTAATTAATTAGAGTGATAAAGGTTTTTTAAAAATCTTTTCTGATTAGATTATGTGTCAATATTCCAAAAAAATAAAAATAAAGTCATTTATAACACTTCTTGATTCATTTATACCTTTATAAAATGTAAATAAATATAACATTTTATTTTAAATGATGGTCATTAATTTAATTTAAAAATTGCTAAAATATAGGGTGTTCAAAAACCTTTATATAATAATTTTATGAGACATAAGAATTAAGCAAAAACATTTTTTTTTTTTTACATTTCCCTTAGACATTGAGAGAATGTGTGCTTAATTTCACTTAACCTGGTGTTCCCTTGGATCCTGTATAATAAGCTGTAATAAACTGTCTAATCTAGGTGAAAAGCATGGCTCAGCACGTCTCTCAAATGGACAAGCAGGCAGTGTCTCGCAAAAATCGCTTTTCTGACCGCTTCAAGGATGACATCACCACCATCGTCAACGTGGTGACGGCCGAAATTGGCACTATACTGGTCAAACAGCAGAAGGTTGGGGTTCTAAGTTTAGAAGTATGCTTCAATCTTTACTTGCCAATTGACATTTCACTTTCACCCCTACTACAGTCTTTGATTTCCTGATGTTTGAAAGACTTATCCAGACCCCAAGAGGGCAGATCATGACAGTAAATAAAAGTTAAAATGTCAGTGCACATGAGAGTGGATAACAGTGTGAATTTTACGTAACTGTTACTTTACAGGAACAGGAGCAGGCTGAAAAGGTGAACATTAGTCTGGCGTTTTTCATTTATGACCTGATGTCTCTCATGGACAGAGGCTTTGTCTTTAACCTGGTTAGGAGCTACTGCAACCAGGTGAGTGCCTCTTGTTAATATCACGTGCAGTAAGCATTGCAAAATTTGTTGTGGGGTGTAACTCTGCCCCTCACTGTGTGCTTTTATTTTGCAGATGTCAGCAAAGAGTGTGTCCATGTCCACTCTGATCACCATGAGGCTGGAGTTTTTGAGAGTGCTCTGCAGTCATGAGCACTACCTGAACCTGAGCCTGTACTTCAGTAGCAGTGCGTCTGCTCCCCCGTCTCCTTCCCCGTCTGTCACTTCACAGGTCAGTAAGCACCAAGGAGACACACCCACACGGACTCGTCCTTAGACAGTTCATTTTTGAAAGCCAAAATGTTCATTTTAACAAGTGGTTATTATGAGAATGTAAGAGAGCATTTTATTTAGTCAAAGTATTCTTTCAATAAAATACTATTACCTTTATGTTTTGGCTAGCCATAATGGTAAAGAAGGAAACAAATGAAGGAACTAACAACATCCGTTTTGCCTTGTTAACCACAGTTTTTCTATAGTGTCTTTCGGATTATACGATTTTTACAGGTTCGGAAACATTTTGAAAGATTACAAAGATCACCTTTAAGTATCTTTTAATTAAATGAAATAAAAAACCAGCAACCCAAAACCCATTTGCATTTATTCAAGTAGTTTTGCATAATAGCTGCCTTGTTGCAGACTGAAGGACATTTTTCAAAATGCTACTGACTGATTATTTAACGTCAAATCAGGGATCATATTTACCATATAGAACTTTCAGATAAACTGACCATGAAGATCATGAAGTGGTGTTACATTTCGTGTGTGTGTCTGTGTCTGTTGCAGACCTCGAGTTCATGTAGTTTGCCGGACCATAAGATTGCAGCCATGTTTGAACTGACTCAGGAGTTCAAACAGCAGCACTACCTGACTGGCCTGCTGCTGACTGAACTCGGTGCGGCTCTCGATATGGAATCAGAAGGGTCAGTCCAACACACAACACTGAGATGGAATATTGTTAGCATCATTAGTTTGTTTGTTATATTATTTGTAGTGCTCAGTTTTATATTCCTTAAGCAATACAAAATGTTACATTTAAGATTACATTATTTAAAACTAATACTTGAAGTGGGCCAGTACTCACTGTCTTTTCTTTGTTTTGCTCTTTTTTGCGTACTGGCAAAACTTAATCTTATGATTGCGTGACTATATCCTTCCTGGCAGCTCGAACCATTCTGGTCATTTTCCTCTGACCTCTCTTATCAAAACTGTCGCTCACTCAATGTTTTTAGTTTTTTGCACCATTCTGTGTAAACTGTAGAGACTGTTTATGTGTGAAAATCCCAGGAGATCAGCAGTTTGTGAAATAATCACAGAGATCGCACTTTTCCCCCCATTCTAATGTTGATGTGAACATGTGAAGCTCTTGACCTGTATCTGCATAATTTTATGCATTGTGCTGCTGCCACATGATTGGCTGATTAGATAACTGCATAAATGAGCAGGTGTACAGGTGTTTCTATTAAAGTGGATGGTGAGTGTATGCTATTGTGATTAATTTATGTGTGCGCGCGTGTGTGTGTGTTTGCTTGTGTATGTATGTAGAAGTAAGGTGCAGCGCAAGGCCATAAATGCCACATACAGCCTATTGTGTGCTCATGATTTGGACCCTCGGTGCACAAGGTTAGAAGTCAGGACTAAGATTGCTGCTCTCTACCTCCCCCTGGTGGGCATCATCATCGACTCCCTCAACTACCTCGACTTCACAGGTACTCTTAAAGTTTTACTCACAAGAACATCCTCATATCAGCTCTGTATACACTTGTGTGTGCGTGTGTGTATGTTTAGTATATATCTACTATTTCTGCAGTTTCTGAGTCTCGTGGCAACAAGGCCAAGTCCAGCGGGCCAGAGGACGACTTTGAAAATGTCACTCCTATCAATCAGTCTGTTGCCATGGCAATCGCAGGAAACCCGTTCAACACCTTGGCGAGAAATGCACTGGTGTCCATGGCCTCTGTGGTGAGAAGTACATGATTTCTTCATGGTTTAAATGGCTTTCAAACATTTTTTAAAACCTTTTTTTACTACTGTATATCCAAACTAATACAATTAAGGAACAAAGGAAACAAATTTGCCAGATAAGAGACGTTATTTACGACAGTAAGCTAGGAGTATACATCTTGCCATTTAAATTAAATAGGTGAATTAAATAAATATTATTTATATTCAGTATTAGGCTCAAATATTAATTTATGTATTTTGGCTAAAACAGTTCTTCGTAATTGACTCAAATATATATTTTCAAGCTGATTTATGTTACCAGAACCTAACTTCTGAACTCAAACCAACATTCTTTTTCACCGCCCTCTGTGTTCAGCTTTTCATCCCACTTCTGTTCCACTTCATCAGTGTATGTCAGTGATTATCTTTTGTATCATCTGATTGCTCTATAACAGCCCTGTCTCCTTATTCCACAGTCAGGTAAAAGCTGTAGCACGCTCTCTGCAGAGACCAGCCGTAATCTGCTGGTGTGTTTCCTGTGGATCATGAAGACTGCAGACCAGAGCCTGATCCAGCGTTGGATAGTGGACATATCCCCCTCTCAGCTCAGTCGCCTCCTCGAGCTCCTCACTATCTGCACCTCCTGTTTTGACTACAGGGTGAGGGCCTTTTATTTAGGTTTTTAAAAGATATCTCTATGTACTGCCATAGTAGAGTACAGTCATGGCCAAAAGTATTGGTAGTGACATAAATTCTGTGTTTTGCAAAGTTTGCTGCTTCAGTATTTGTAGATTATTTGTTCCACATGTTTCTATGGTATACTGGAAAACAATGATAAGCATTTCATAAGTTTTAAAGGCTTTTATTGGCAAAAACATGCAATATATGCAAAGAGTCAATATTTGCAGTGTTGACACTTGTTCTTCATAACCTCTGCAATTAGCTCTGGCATGCTGGATATCAGCTTCTGGGCCAAATCCTGACCGATGGCGATCCATTCTTGCCTTATTAGTGCTCAGAGTTAATCACTATTTGTGGGCTTCTGCTTGTCCTCTCGCCTTTTGACGACTGACCACAGGTTCTTTATGGGATTAAGATCCGGGGATTTGCCTAGCCACAGATCCAAAATTTCAATGTAATGATCTTCAAACCACTTCATTATTACTCTTGCCTTGTGACATGGTGCTCCATCATGCTGGAAAATGCATGGATCATCACCAAATTGCTCCTGGATCATTGGGAGAAGTTGCTCTTGCAGGACGTTTTGATACCATTCTTTATTCATGGCAGTGTTTTTGGGCAGAATTGGGAGAGAGCCCACTCCCTTGGATGAAAAGCAACCCCACACATGGATGGTCTCAGGATGCTCCACTGTTGGCACGACACAGGACTCATGGTAGCATTCACCTTTTCTTCTCCGGACAATCGATTTTCCAGATGTCCCAAACAGTCAGAATGGGGCTTCATCACAGAAAAAACTTTGCACCAGTCTTCTGCTGTCCAATCATTGCACTTCCTGCAGAATTTCAGTCTGTCCTTGATGTTGTTCTTGGAGAGAAGTGGCCTCTTTGCTGCCCTTCTTGAGACCAGGTATTGTCCAAAAGTCTTCGCCTCACTGTGCGTGCAGATGCACTCACACCCACCTGCTGCCAGTATTGAGCAAGCGCTGCACTGGTGGCGACACGATGCCATAGCTGACTTCTCAGGAGGAGACTGTCCTGGCGCTTGCTAGACAATCTGGGAGGTCCTGAAGCCTTCTTCACTGCAGTTGAACCTCTCTCCTTGAAGTTCTTGATGATCCGGTAAATGTTTTTTTCAGGTGCAATATTCTTTGCAGCAATTTCCTTGCATGTGAGGCCATTTTGATGCAAAGCACTGATGGCTGCATGTCTTTCTTTGGAGGTAACCATTGCAAACAAGAACACAATGATTGAAAGCACTTTTCCCCTCCTTTTATAGCAATCAGTCTGCTCTTCTAATCCAATCAGAATAATAGAGTGATTTTATCTGACTAGTATTCGTTCACACTTTCCCATGTGCTGATGATATGATTAGTCAAATGATGTTAGCTGGTCATTTTGTGCCCGGGCCAAAAAACAGTGAAATTTGGGTTTTTGTGATAAAGTTCATTTTTTTGGCCAATGAAGCTTTTTGCAATTATTTAAAATGCATCTGATCATTTTGCACAATAATCTAGAAACAACGTGAATCAACACCACAACAACTTAAGGAGCAAATTTTGCAAAACACAAAATTTATGTCACTGCCAATACTTTTGGCCATGACTGTAGGTGCGTTGACGTGAAAAAGGATTTCGACACATTTTTCGGAACGCCTGTTTACTCAAAACTTACTTATAATGGAAGTTTAAGGGCAGTTGTCTGAACAGTTATAACAACAAATAACACTGACGAATACCACTGACTGAAACATTAATGAAGGTGTTCTACAAAATTTGTTAATTAAGCAGTAAAACTGTGCAGTTTGCTTTTTCAGAGGGAAGAACGTGAACAAACACACACACACACAATCTAAAATGTTTTTTCTACTGACTTGATAGTGTGTGTGTGTGTATATGTATATGTATGATATGTATGTATGTATGTGTTTGTGTATATATGTGTATTTTTCTTCATTTAATTCGTCCATCAACCTGAAAAACTAAATCCAGAAGGTTTGTTTAAATGTAGCACCAGTTTGCTTATATATCTCTCCTTGGACCAAAGCACATCAATGTTGTGTGCTATTCTTTTCCGAATCCAGCCACTTGCGGCTGTACACATGCGAACAGAGGATGTGGTCTGGCTGTTGGTAGGAGCTCTTTTCATTAGGTATATTAATTAGCTAGAACAGATGCTAGTCAATACTGTCAGAACCAGGAATACGTGAAGATGTGGAAACAGTGACAGAGCAGACGGAGCAAAATACAGTACAGTGCAGCACAAAACTGTTATACCAGTCTAAATGCTGGCACAACACACACTCAGCTTGCATTTAAACACTTCAAAAATGAATATGCTAACCTGACCCCCCCTCAGTCGAGTTACATTAGTTGACACATTTTATGCTAGTTACTTGGTCATCCATGCAAGCATAATAGCTAATAAATTTATGATTTGTCCACCCCTGGTGTATATAACATTTATTAACTGCCCTTAAGATTCTCTTATTCAGGTTTTGCGTTAACAGGTTCTCCATTCTTTTCTCAGTTTCGGGGAAATGTCCTTGTTATTGGTAATTGCTTACATGCTACACATGCAGGAGGTAGAGACTGGGTTTAAAAACTCTGGATGATAATTTTTTAAGGTGTGATCATGAATGTGATGACGTGTGAAAACTTACTTTCCTATTTCTGGATGTACGTATGTCATTGTTGTGTGAATGGATGTGTGAATGGATGTGTGTGTGTGTGTGTGTGTGTGTGTGTGTGTAGGGGAAACAGAGCTCAGATAAAGTGAGTGTGCAGGCCCTACAGAAGTCTCAGCAGGCTAAAGCTCGCCTGGAAGAGGCACTACTAGGAGGCCTGGGAGCGAGAGGAGAGATGATGAAGAGGGTGGGAGGTGAGCGTTCCACTTCCACTGCCTCAAAGGGCAGACAGAGAAATCGCTTTTGCACTCTACTTCCAGGCAGCACAATGAATAATGTAGAGGCCCACTGGTGCAGAATGAGCTATAAAGATGATTGCTTAGCAAGACATTCACATATGGAAGTCATGTATTGTCTACCAGAAGTCAGCCCTATTTCCTTTTGATGGAGTGATGATTTCCTTATATTGAGTTGTCATCTCTTTTTCTCTCTCTCTCGCTCTCTCTCTCTCTCTCTCTCTGAAGCTAATGACCGGACCCTGGGCCAGAGAGAGAACCTGCGCTGGAGGAAAGACCTCACGCAGTGGCGCCAGACCAACGACAGACAGGACAAGTGTGTGCTGATCATTTCTCCATCTTTATGATGCAATTTATCAGTCCGTTTATCTTCTAGACCAGGCATACTCAATTAATATTTGTGAAAGTCCAGCTATATAAAATTCCTTGCTTACAAAGGTCTGGATAAGGAACTAACATGACTGAATGGTGACTAACGCCATTAGTCTTAAGTTCATGGCTGTAAATAGGACACATTGAGTTGAAGTGTGTCGCTTCAAATTACCACTTTTGACTAACGCTGTGGAATCTGAACAAATGGCACATGTTTTGAAGCAGTGAATAAACACATGCCTCTCTGTCCAATCATATTTAAACATTTCATTGCCAGCATTTTTTCTCAACAAGTCATGTTGTCACTTCATAAATCACTCTAGAGAGGGTAAATTAAAATTTAAAAATGTATGAAAGACTGGAAGAACTCTTTCCTTTAGGTAAATAATTTATATAAATTCATATAATTGGCCACCACAAGCTGCAGCTATTTCCAAATGGTGTGTAATATTTCTTTGTGCTGTGTGTTTTCTCAGATCTAAAGCTGAGTTGGACCAGGAGGCCATAATCAGTGGGAATCTGGCCACTGAGGCCAATCTCATAGTCTTGGACCTGCTGGAGATCATTGTGCAGGTAACAGAGGAGAGCGCAGTCCATCTTCATCACACATTGCCAGTGTAGTTTGCTCTTGCTTTCTTAGTGTTACTTTGAAGTAAGGAAAACTCTGACGTAGTCATGTCATGTCATGAGAAATTTAACAAATCTGTTTTTGCACAAGGTGGCTTAGTGGTTAGCACGTTTGCCTTGCACCCATCCCCTCCTGCCTCGCATCCCCCCGGGGTTGGGGGTTTGAATCCCGCCTCCGCCCTGTGTGCGCAGAGCTTGCATTTTCCCCCCGTGCTTCAGAGGTTTCCTCTGGTTTCCTCCCCCAGTCCAAAGACATACGCTGTAGTCTGATAGGCATTTCCAAATTGTCCATAGTGTGTGAGTGTGTGTGTGATCATGCCCTGTGATGGATTGACACCCCATTCAGGGTGTCTCCTGCTTTGTGACCCGAGTTCCCTGGGATAGGCTCCAGGCTCCCTGCGACCCTGTGTAGGATAAGCGGTATGGAAAATGGATGGATGGATGGATGTTTTTGCACAAATTGACGCTATCACTTGAAAAACTCAGAGACAAAAGAATTAAATTAGATAAATACTGTAGAAATAGAAAATTGCTGTAAAGGTAGTGAAATAAATGTGTGTGTGTGTCCTTTCTTTCCCCCCAGACTGTACCTCTTGCAGACTATAAGGATAGTGCGGTTGGTGGAGTTCTGAGGGTTCTGCTGCACTCACTAACATGCAACCAGAGCACCGTGTATCTATCACACTGCTTCAGCACCATCCGAGCTCTGATTGTGAAGGTACACAACTGCAGTTATTTTGCGAAATGCTTTAATTTAGTAATCGAATTTATTTATTTATTTAGTTGAGCAATTAATAAATATGCCTACCTAATCTCTGGCCACTCACATGCATATACATATATTGGATTACCACAGATAATAATTTCACTGTTTTAAAAAAACAAACAAAACAAACAAAAAAAACCAAAACAACAGAAAACGTATTTACTTGAAATTCAATTCTAATATAATTTAAGAGCAGTTTTTGAAAGCTGTCCATCAGCGTTTAAAATAACACTATATAAAGCTAATTTAAATCTATAAACATCAGCTTCTAACAATAGTCTAACAGATATTAGAGAATGTCTTACCAAAGTTGTTTTGTTTTTTTAAACTAATTTTATTCAACTTTATTTTTTATTGTATTCAATACAATAAAAAGTAGTTGCATGTTTAGACCAGCACAATAACATTGGTAACACATAATCAAGTTCTTCTTTCTGAAAAAGCAGTCCCATATCTTTCGCCCTTTCGTTGATAGAATTCAACAACTGATCATAATTATTGTCTGCGGTGATCACATATGCTACAGTGGTTTTTAAAAAAAAATAATAATAATTTTAACTCACTGGAGTATTTCTTTAATTAATTCTTAACTTAGTATTAACACTGGTGTTGTACTAATTATTGTGAGTGATGTTAAGCTGGTCTGATGGGTTGTAGTTTGGGGACATGCTATTCGAGGAGGAGGCCGAGCAGTGTGCAGATCTGTGCCAGAAAGTGCTTCAGTACTGCAGCAGCTGTGTGGACAGCAACAGGAACCAGGCCTGTGCTACACTCTACCTCATCATGAGATACAGCTTTAGTTCTGCCAGCGTAAGACTTTCTTTCTCTCTCTCTCTCTCTCTCTCTCTCTCTCTCTCTCTCTCTCGCACACACACCCACACACCCACACACACATGTGATAGATTATCTCACCGTGAAATACAACTATAGATGAGCAGCTAGTATAAGACCCCCCACTTACGCACACCTGTTTCATTATGAGAGATGTGACTAGAGCACGTGTGCTCACACACACACACAGACACACACACACACACACGCTTGCTCTGCATTTGACCTCATCATGATCTACCGCTTTAGTTCTGCCAGCTTTAGTTCTCCCCCCACACACACACACACACACACACACACTTGTGATACACTTTATCTCTAAACGAAATACATCTATAGAGCATTAGCTAGTATAAGAACCGTACACATATACACACACCAGCTCTGTATTCTGTTTCATTATCTGTGTCTGTTTCACACCCCCCCCCCCACACACACACACACACACACATACACGTGCGCACACACACAGTCATGCATACATATTTGCCGTACTATCCCAGTGAGGACCTATCATTGACAAAATTATTAATACAGCTAATTATTACTATACCAAGACCTAAATCTAAACCTTACCTTAACATCTGTAACCTTTTACAAAAGCAAACCTTTTGGTCCCTTTAGTTTTTTTTCCTAAATAAAGCTGCAGTTTTGTTTAAATCTGAGCAAATAATTCCAGTTTTCCTTATGGGGACCAGCTAAATGTCCCCACAGAGTCAGAACTGTTAGCAAGATATAAAAACATACTCACATACATATACAGTAAACCAGTGATACACATCTCAAAAATGAAATATAGCTATAAATCATTGGCTAGTATAAGACCCCCTGCCGCCTGGAGCGCACCAGACACACACACACACACACACACACACACACACACACACACATACACACACTTGCTCTGCACTTGACCTCATCATGATCTACAGCTTTAGTTTTGCCAGCGTAAAACCCCCCTCACACATATATATACACACACACACACACACACACACACACACACTAAACTTGAGTGCATCATGAGATACAGCTTTATAGCTATAACATTCACACAGAAAGACACACACACACACACACACACACACACACACACACACACACACACACACACACACACACACACACAGCTCCAGTCAAGAATTTCCAAAACAGAGCCATGGCCAGCCAGTACAGTAAAAGTAGCCATCACTGTTTTCCATATTCTATTAGGTGCATCTGTCCTGCCAAATGCCACAATCAGACAAAAAAAATCCAGTCCACTTGTTGTGCTGATTAAAAATTTGCCCTAATACAGACACATTGAGAAGATAAATGAACAATGACTTCATGAGTCAATATGTTGCTGCTTTTTGAAAGTCAGTGTTGCTGTAATACTGAATTAAATCTAGTTGCATTGGCTCCTAATAGAGGTTTCAGAGAAGCTGTCACCCAAACATGCTTGACATTTGTGTTCGATTTCTTTTGCTCAGCACCGTCACGCCTCACGTATTCCACTAATGGCGGTGTGTTTGGTTTGGGGTCTGTGTGTCTGCTCTTTTCCTGTGTGCGCTGGTTGTATGGACTATTTCCTCTGTTCATGTCGTTTACCTCCCCTCACCAAACACACACACACACACACACTCAGCCCTCCCCGAACAGATGGCCATGTTGTTTGCTTTCCCATTCATCTTTAATGGGGAAACGATGAATGTCTCCCCGTCTCTGTTTGCCTGAGTGTTTGGTTTGCCCTGACAGTTACCTCCATTGTCATTATTATAACCTTTGAATGAGTCATGTCGATTCCAAGCCACAATGACTCACTTGTTTTTCTCTCCTCAACCCCAGTTTTATGTTTGCCTGGCTCGATTTTCTCATAGTAGACGGCACGACAGTTCCATAAAACCATGGGTTTTAAGGCAAACCTGAACTTAATCAGCTGTCTAATATCGACACCATGACAATCCTCATGGCAAAAACCGGCCATGAAACAGACGAGTGTCTTGAGATGTCTCACACATATGGTCAAACCAGCATAATGGTGCCTCTGAAATGATCCATTGGCAATTATGTCCGAGTTAATGGGATCATTTTGCAGTTTCCTGATGCTGAGCAAGATGGATGGTGCATTTGCTGCCCTTGGCTAGGTCCACCTCAGAATCAATGAGCTGAGACTATGATAGCAATGTCCAATGTAACTGGCACTGTGCCATGCTTTGTTCTCAGCCTCTCACCTGCAGCAGGGAAAAATTAGCTTAAATAACCTCAGAGACTACCCCAGATAAAGACCCTTGGGCAGACTGATGCTGATATAGAGACTATTTTCCAAATGTGATTAATCAGGCTTCAGAGTTGGCATGACGGGAGTTATTGAGCATTCAGTAACAGAGGATTATGTAGCACTGTAATAAAATTAGTTACTTAAGAAATAAAACACGACAGAATTTGCTGTTATAGGAAAATAATCAATGACGCGGTGATGTTATGTGATTACCATCCTACAGTTGCAATCAAAATTATTTAACCCCCATTGCAAATCAGGTTTATTGTCAAAATTTACAGACGTTCAGCTGTTTGCAATGAACAAATCAAACAAAAGCAATTGAAATTCAACACAACAAATGCTTCAAGTGGTTTCCCCAAATTCAACTGAAAATGCAACTTATAATGACTTCTCCAGTCTCAAAATTATTCAACCCTCTGAATAGAATCCCTCTCAACAGCACAAATATGCAAAACAGGTGTTGTCTCAAGCACACCTGATGCAACTAATCAAGGGCTTCATTAGTTGTACCAGGTGTGCTTGAGCTGGAACACATGAAATACCTGAACTGGCTAGGGGTTTGTTGAGTGTCACGTTTGACTGCATGTTAGAAATATGGCTAGGTCAAAAGAATGGTCCAAAAAGTTAAGAGAAGAGATCATCCGCCCTTCACAAACAACGAACAGGATACAAAAAGATAGTGAAGGCACTGAATGTTCCTAGAGACATCGTTGGAAGCGTAGTTCACAAGTTCAAAGTTAAGGAAACAGTGGTTACACTACCTGTACGGGGCAGAAAAAGGAAGTTATAAACGGCTGCAACCAGATTTCTGAGAAGGCAGGTTGTAAAATCCCTCAAGTGTCTGCAAAAGACCTGCGGCAAGACTTGGTGGAAACAGGCACTGAGGTTTCAGTGAGAACAGTAAGGCGCGTACTAAATGCAGAAGGTTTCCATGTCAGAACTCCAAGACGTACACCACTACTGACCCAAAAGCACAAGAAAAGTCGTCTCCAATATGCTCAAAATCATATAAATAAGCCACAGAAGTTTTGGGATTCTGTTCTGTGTAACTTTTCAGCACGATGGATCAGCGGTATGTCTGGAGGAAGAAGAATGAAGCATACGCTGGAAAGAACACTCTGTCCACAGTCAAGCAGTGTAATGCTCTGGGGCTGCTTTTCATCCTCTGGCACTGGAAACCTGCAGCGTGTGGAAGGCAAGATAGATTCACTGAAGTATCAGGAAATACTCAAGAAGGTCATAACAGCAAAAGGGTGCTCTACTAAGTACTAAAGATGCTTGCCATGAAGGGGCTGAATAATTTTGAGACTGGAGAAGTCATTATAATTTGCATTTTCAGTTGAACTGAACCACTTGAAGCATTCATTGTGTTGAGCTATTTCAATTGCTTTTGCTTGATTTGTTCATTGCAATCAGCTGAAAGTCTGTAAATTTTGACAGTAAACCTGATTTTGCAATGGGGGTTGAATAATTTTGAATGCAACTGTAAATTTTCTTATAACTGCATGCCTTGTCAGCTCAATTTGCCAATGATGACAATTTTCTTATAATTAAAAACCGACCTGATCAGTTTATTTACATTTATTGTTGTGAAATGTCCCTGAAACAAGTTAGGTTCTGTTATCACTTATGTTATAGCAGCTATAAATACTGTAGTCGTTCCCCCCACCAGTCTTGGTTTTTTCTCTCTTTTGAAGTAAATAAAACATAAAAAATATCATGTTACTGAGAAACCGTAAAGCGCTTCTATCCTGATCACTCACATAGCGGAAAACTTACTGACTGTTACAAAGCACTGACGCTGGAGACTCCTCCCATAAATGTTACATAAACCTCTCCTTACGGAACACTTCACCATATCAACGACTAGACATTTTTTCTACTTTTAATTATTAGGATTATCTTACATGGTGTGAATAAGCTGTTGCTTTAGCAACAATAATGCATTAGAACAAGCGCATTAATATAAACCTGTGATTTGAATTAGTCAGCACTACTTCCAGAGCAGTTGCTATAGAAAATGAATCAACACCTTCCAACCAATCAGAATCAAGTATTCAACAGGGCTTTAGTATAAACTGTTATACAGCATTCCGCTACAAAACATTCCTCTTTGCTATTCTGGATGTTCTTCAAACTGTCTTACACCACATGTGATATTCTCTGCCATACAGTCACACTTCATTTACTGGTTGTGATGCATGTTCCTTGCTCCCTGAACAGAATTTCTCTAGAGTGAAGATGCAGGTGACCATGTCGTTGGCGTCTCTAGTAGGAAAGTCCTCGGATGTGCGCGAGGAGTACCTGCGTCGCTCTTTTCGCACCATTCTAGCCTACGCAGAGGAAGACACAGAGATGCAATCCACACAGCTTCCCTCACAGGTAAAATGCTGCAGCTATGCCATTAAAGCAGTCTGTGGTGTGTAGTACGTTGTGCTATTTATAAGTCTCAAATCAAAATCAAATAAAACCCTCACAGTCTAGACTGCTGAGTCAATCAATAGTGCAGCAGGAATGTTGCCAGTGAAATTATGGTCTGGTCTTCTTGATAAAATGATCGGAAGAACTCTGAGTCTTCTCTTAATATGGACTTCTTGGCTACTAAATGGAATGTGTTGAGTCATGCAGCAAGAATCATGGGCAGTTTTGAATCACATTAAAGCTGGTGTTTAAACAAGTGAATTTTCCAGTAAATAAAAATCTCCACTCCATCGTTTTCTCAGGTGGATGAACTTCTGAGGAATCTAAACAGCATCCTTTCAGATACAGTCAAAATGAAGGAGTTTCAAGAAGATCCTGAAATGCTAATGGACCTTATGTATAGGTAACATATATAGACACATGAAAAAACATGAAAAACGTAAACTCACTGTCACTCACTCTGCCACTCACTCCATCAGTCACTCACTTCATCAATCACTTACTCAGTCACTCAGACATTTGCTCAGTCACTCACTTAGTCAGTCAGTCGCTCAGTCATTCAGTCAGTCAACCACCCACTCACTCAGCCATTTGGTCAGTCATTTGTTTGCGGATGACATTGTGATCTGTAGTGAGAGCAGGGAGCAGGTGGAGGAAACTCTAGAGAGAAGAGGAATGAAGGTTAGTTGCAGCAAGACAGAATACATGTGTGTGAATGAGAGGGATCCAAGTGGAACAGTGAGGTTACAGGGAGAAGAGATAAAGAAGGTGCAGGATTTTAAGTACTTAGGGTCAACAGTCCAGAGCAACGGGGAGTGTGGAAAAGAGGTGAAGAAGCGTGTGCAGGCAGGTTGGAATGGGTGGAGAAAAGTGTCAGGTCTGTTGTGTGATAAAAGAGTACCAGCAAGAAAGAAAGGAAAGGTGTACAGGACAGTAGTGAGTCCAGCGATGTTGTATGGTTTGGAGACAGTTGCACTGAGGAAAAGACAGGAGGAAGAGTTAGAGGTAGCAGAGCTGAAGATGTTGAGGTTCTCTTTGGGAGTGACGAGGATGGATAGGATCAGGAATGAGTACATCAGGGGGACAGCACATGTGAGATGTTTTGGAGACAAAGTTAGAGAGGCCAGGTTGAGATGGTTTGGACATGTTCAGAGGAGGGAGAGTGAATATATCGGTAAAAGGATGCTGAGGTTAGAGCTGCCAGGCAGGAGGCCGAGAGGAAGACCAAAGAGGAGGTTTATGGATGTAGTGAAGGAGGACATGAAGGTAGTCGGTCTGAGAGAAGAGGATGCAGGGGATAGGGCTAGATGGAGGCAGATGATTCGCTGTGGCGACCCCTGAAGGGAACAGCCGAAAGGAAAAGAAGATTCACTCACTCAATCAGTCCCTCATTCAGTTTGTCAGTCACTCACTTAGTCATTTGCACACCTTTTCACTCACTCACTTACAGTTAGTCACTCACTCACTCACTCACTCAGTCACTCAGATAGTCAGTCACTCTCACATTCAACCACTTGTTCGTCACTCAGTTACTCACTCACTCACTCCGTCAGTCACTTAGTTACTCACTCACTCCGTCAGTCACTTAGTTACTCACTCACTCACTCCGTCAGTCACTTAGTTACTCACTCACTCCGTCAGTCACTTAGTTACTCACTCACTCCGTCAGTCACTTAGTTACTCACTCACTCCGTCAGTCACTTAGTTACTCACTCACTCACTCCGTCAGTCACTTAGTTACTCACTCACTCCATCAGTCACTCACTCACTCCATTTAGTTGATCACTCACTCAGTCACTCCATCAGTCACTTAGTCACTCATTCACTCAGTCACTCCATTTAGTCGATCACTCACTCACTCAGTCACTCACTCACTCCATCAGTCACTTAGTTACTCACTCCATCACTCCATTTAGTCGATCACTCACTCACTCACTCACTCACTCACTCCATCAGTCTCATAGTCACTCACTCACTCCCTCCATCAGTCTCATAGTCACTCACTCACTCCATCAGTCACTTAGTTACTCACTCACTCACTCCATTTAGTCGATCGATCACTCACTCACTCACTCACTCACTCACTCACTTACTCCATCAGTCACTCACTCACTCATTCACATGGTCACTCAGTCAGTCACTCAGTTACTCACTCACTACATCAGTCACTTAGTTACTCACTCACTCATTCCTCAGTCAGTCAGTCAGTCACTCACTCCATCAGTCAGTCACTCACTCACTCACTCCATCCGTCAGTCAGTCAGTCACTCACTCACTCACTCACTTAGTTACTCACTCACTCACTCCATCAGTTGATCACTCACTCACTCACTCCATCAGTCACTTAGTCACTCAATCACTCACTTATTCACATAGTCAGTCAGTCACTCACTCACTCACTTACTCCATCAGTCACTTAGTCAATCAGTCATTCACTCACTCACTCAGTTGAGCGTGTTGCCATCTTGTGCGTCTTGCCTCCTTGTACTGTGGTTTCTTACTCTGCTTCCCATTTGCCTGTGGTTTCTGCTGTTTGTCTACTGTTTTTGAACTTACCATGGAAACTATGTGGTTGTGTCTTAGCCTTGAGCTTTGGCCCAGCATGTGCACAGACTGCATGCAAATGCTCAAAGCACACACATGTCCTTGATTTTCAGGCTGTCAGAATTGGGATTTTGCAGCCTAATTGCTCTGTCAACCTCTGGGACTCAACCTCTATGTTTACATCTATGGCAGGATCGCGAAGGGCTACCAGACGTCACCTGACCTGCGCCTGACCTGGCTTCAGAACATGGCTGAGAAGCATAACGGCAGGAAGTGCTTCACCGAGTCTGCAATGTGTCTGGTGCATGCCGCAGCCCTGGTTGCTGAGTACCTCAGCATGCTGGAGGACCACAAGTACCTGCCTGTTGGCAGCGTCACCTTCCAAGTAAGTGATATGTCTAGCTGGAATGCAGACCTTCATCTTTTCCAGATGTAACAGCTAAAAGTTACCTCATTATTACATATTAACATGGAACACAGAGGCAGGTACACACAGTGACTCATTCAGTGACTCCAAGTACCAGTCAGAAATTACTGAAAAAAAGACCATACCTGTCTGTTTCCCTGTAGCTGGTGAACACAGTAATATGGTGAACCTTAGATAGGTTTAACTGTCTCTTAAAGGAAAACTCCACCCTGAAATGCATTATATATGTTTATTAAATATGTTGGTTGGTATTGTATTTTTGTTATTTCTGTGAGAAATTCGCAGTTGTCTGTCACAGTGTGGCATTGCTAGCACGGTCAATAATAATAATTTGTTACATTTATATAGCGCTTTTCTAGACACTCAAAACGCTTTACATAGTATGTGGGGAAATCTCCTCAACCACCACCAGTGTGTAGCATCCACCTGGATGATGTGACGGCAACCATAGTGCACCAGAACGCCCACCACACACCAGCTATAGGTGGAGGGGAGGGTGATGTAGCCAATTCAGGGATGGAGATTATTAGGGGGCCATGATAGACAAGGGCCAATTTTGCCAGGACACCAGGGTGATACCCCTACTCTTTATGAGAAGTGACCTGGGCTTTTCAATGACCACAGACAGTCAGGACCTCGGTTTAACGTCTCATCTGAAAGACGGTGCTCTTTTTACAGTATACTACCTTAGTTTTCCCCAGGAGGTCTCCCATCCAGGTACTGGCTAGGCTCAACGCTGCTTAGATTCAGTGGGAAACCAGGCAAGAACTACAGGGTGATATGACTCTGGCCATAGTTACAAAAGAGAAAAAAAATTCAGCATTCTCAAACGTAAGTGATAATGATGACTTTTCGCTGTTAGCTCCTAAAAACAGAGGAGCAAGAGCTTCTTTTCTCACTCATCATTTTCCATTGAAGTTCATTGTCATATTAATGAGAAAACAAATATAGAAGTAGTGTAGAAAGTAAATGTTGGACTCAAAGTTATAGGATGCAGTGCAGCTGTACGAGTTACGGCAGAGACTCGGCTTGACTAGTAATAGATCTACAAGATGATGAAGGAGAAGGTGTTGACGGTGGTATTAGCATAAATATCAGATCTTCAAAACCTGATCTGTTTGAGCAGAGTGTACAGATGAAGACACGAGAGAACTGGACATACAAAAGCACTAAAGCGCTGCTGCAGCAGTCTTTTGTATGTAGAAATGAATTCCCACTGGCACCAATATCAAGAGGTGAAAGATGTTTAAACTAAAAAAGTCAACTTAGAATTTCATTACAAGAAGAACATTAAACACCATTAAACACCAACGAAGATCACATTTTAATTATAAAGATTATTTATTAAGATGCAAGTCATTTGGGGTGGATTTTTCCTGTAAATTGTGAAACTACATTATATTATCAGTATTCATCTGGACAAGTAAAAACAGTTTAGGGATTATTATCCCAAAACTGGATTAATCATGAATAGAAGACATTCTTCTTTCAGCCATTCACATACAATAGAAAACTCCAAACTACTGATATAATCAGTGCCATTTCATCCTGACAGAACATCTCCCCTAATGTTCTGGAGGAGTCGGCGGTGTCGGATGATATCCTGTCCCCAGATGAGGACGGCGTTTGTTCAGGACGGTACTTCACAGAGAATGGTCTGGTGGGGCTTCTTGAGCAGGCTGCAGAACTCTTCAGCAATGTATGTTACATATCCTAAATCTAGCTGGTGATACTACTTGGCTTATTGGCTAAACCAGGTTATCCTGGTCATTTAATTGTGTAGCTTGTGAAGGAGAGTACACTTGTAGTATAATATAATACAGGGTGTCCCAAAAGTCTCCATACATAGGGGACTGTGTTTGCCAGCACCACGTCGGTTGTGCCTTCGTCAGTGGCTGTTCGTGGACGTGGACTTTTGGGACACCCTGAATTTCATGATGGCATAAGTCCAGTTGAGCTGACAATACTACCTCTTTATTGTTGTTGTTTTGTAAAATATGGTTAAATTATGATTGTTGATTCAGTTCTTCATGCATGATGGGGTGTCTCTTCCTCTATTGTCGTTGAACAGGGTGGATTATATGAAGCAGTGAATGAGGTGTATAAGATCATCATTCCCATACTGGAGGCCCATAGAGATTTCCGGAAACTGGCCACCACTCACGACAATCTAAAAAGAGCTTTCGAGAACGTCGTCCAGAAGGTAAGCCAGAGTGCAGATGGTGCTACTTCTGATATTGCAAGAGACTTATCAGAACATTCATTTGAATCAGGATTAGTATAGTAAACCAACACTAAAACTAAAAAAATAATAATAATAAACTAAAGAATAAAGAAATTCAATTTACACTAAAATAGACTTAGACATGGTCATTTAAAATATGACTAAGACAAAGATATAAATGTAGTGTCTGAAAGCAATCAAAATATAACAACAAATCAAACAGGAAATAATTTCCATTTCACTTTTTACATTGTGTGAATGTCACACATACATTAATACATTTAACTCAGTAGCACAGTATACAGGTTTTAGTTATTTTCTTGCTAGATTTTGTTAACATTTTTGAAGGATTCACTTATTTTATTTTATGGCGTGCTATAAAACATGCCATAGACAATCAAGAAACAGCTATTTTGTAGTTAAACTGATGTTTTTTGCATATTCATATTTCTGTGACTGAAGCATTGAGTTAGTTAAGCAATATTAATGTACCTAAATATGTTCCATTTTTTTTTTGCTTTTCTAATTTCAATGAGAAAAAGGAGTCACTTTTTAATTATAGATCTTTACCATATGATACCGTAAGGTAAAGGATGAATGTGCAGCTTTTGCAGTCCTCTCCAAGGATCAGACAAAAACTACCCCCATAACTTAGTCTGTAAGACTGAAACTAATAAATATTTGTTTTTGTGTGTTTTGTTTCAGGGTCATAAGAGGATGTTCGGGACATATTTCCGTGTGGCATTTTTTGGCTCGAAGTTTGGAGATCTTGATGAGCGGGAGTTCATATATAAAGAGCCAGGAATCACACATCTCCCTGAGATCTCCCACAGACTAGAAGTAAGAAATGTCTGAGCTTGTTTCTACTACAAAGTTTATTATGATACATCAGTGATGAGTGAATTATACAATTTGATGTAAACCTTTGTGAGAGCTTGGTGAGATTTAGTGTTTAAGTAAGTAAAATATCTCAAAGTCACATGGCTGTATGTAACCATATTTGTCATTTGTGCAGAATTTCTACAGACAGTGTTTGGGAGATGGTGTTCTGGAAATGATCAAGGATTCCACACCTGTAGACAGAAACAAACTGAATCCCAACAAGGTATTTAAGACCTGATGTAATGCTAATTAAAACAAAATTAAGAGCTAGAGTTTTCATCAAATGCAACGCTTCCCATACTTTTAAAAAAAACTGTATTTTGCTTTAGGATCCTATTTTCTAACGGCTACAACCCCTGGCAAAAATGATGGAATCACCACACTTAGAGGATGATGACCTGGGTTTTTTACTTTGTAGCAAATAAACAAATCACAGATATGACACAACACATTTTTTGTTTAATAGCTGAACATTCTGTCTTTGTGAAACATACCTAAAACAAATTAAATGAAATTGTTTTAATTAATACATTTTTTCCCCCAGATCAAGTAGAGGAAAAAATGATGGAATCACTCAATGTTGAGGAAAAAAATATGGAATCATCTTGTAATTTGCATTTCTAAAACAAATACAGGCACAAGTCTAAAAATGCAAATTAGTTCGCAGTTAAAAGAGAGTGCTTACAGACATTAACCTTGGACTTTTTGAAAGGAAACATGGCCCCAGCAAGAGAGTTGTCAGCTGAAACAACGGAAAGGATTATAAAACTCCTTCAAGAAGGAAATCCAACACGGAGTGTGGCAAAAGATGTTGGTTGTTCCTAGTCAGCTGTGTCTAAAATTTGGTGCAAGTATAAACAAAATGGGAAGGTTATAAAAGGAAAACATATGGGTAGACCAAGGAAGCCGGTAGATGTCAGGATAGAAAACAAAGCAATATGCCTTGAAAATAAAAAATACACAACAAAACAAATAAAAAAGCAAATGGCCGGAAACAGGAGTCAATGTTTGTGACAGAACTGTAAGAAATCGGCTGTTTGAGGTATGTTTCACGAAGCCAGAGTGTTCAGCTATTAAACAAAACATCGTTGCGTCGTATCTGTGATTCGTTTATTTGCTACGAAGTAAAAAAGCCCGGTGAGCATCCTCTAAGTGTGGTGATTCCATCATTTTTGCCAGGGGTCGCACTAAATTTTCCTCCATAGCGTTTCATTCTCGTTACATATATCGCTCATTTGAAACTTTTTTGTTTTTTTGGAACTAGGCGTATATTCAGATCACGTTCGTGGAGCCGTACTTTGACGACTATGAGATGAAAGATCGCATGACCAACTTTGAGAAGAACTTCAACCTGCGCCGGTTCATGTACACCACCCCGTTCACAAAGAGCGGTCGGCCTCGAGGAGAGCTGAACGAGCAGTACAAGAGGAAGACCATCCTCACCACACAGCACGCTTTTCCTTATGTGAAGACACGAATCAATGTCATTCAGAAGGAGGAGGTAACAAAGTCCACTCACATAGTCTCAATTTCTACCTGCACTAGAACTTGAAGGAAAAATCCACCCTGAGCAATTAGCAAATTCATCTTAATATGATCTTCACTTATATATAAGATGTTTAGGATTTAATTTGCAATGAAATCCCTTTCGTTTACATTTCTTTGACCGACGTGTCGGTCTATTTTTGAATTCTTACATTTCCCACAATGCCATTCAACTACCTGCTGATGGTAGTGCCACTGGGAATTGATCTCTACTGAAAGAGGCAGTGCTTTAGTACGTTAGTCATTTCCAAAGTTTTCATGCTAATACCGCAATTTCATTTGGGGGTTTCCTCCGGGTACTCTGGTTTCCTCTCCCCAGTCCAAAGACATGCGTTGTAGGCTGATTGGCATTTCCAAATTGGCCGTAATGTGTGAATGTGTGCGCGCTGCGATGGGTTGGCACCCTGTCCAGGGTGTCCCCTGCCTTGTTCCCCTAGTCTTCTGGGATAGGCTCCAGGCTCTCAACAACCCTGTGTAGGAGGCCTACCACAGAAGGCAGTGGTAGCTCAGCGGTTAAGATGTTGAACTACTCATCAGAAGGTCGTGAGTTCAAACCCCAACACTGCCACTGTGGGCCTTGAGCAAGGGCTTTAATCCTCAACTGCTCAGTTGTATAAATGACATAAATGTCAGTCGCCCTGGATAAGGGCGTCTGCCAAATGCCATAAATGTAGGATAAGCAGTACAGAAAATGGAAATGTCTCCCTGTGATGTCAGTGTAGCACATAACCACAAATTCCTCATGGGATTAACTAAAGTACAGCTCCAACCGACAAATTAGTGCCGGAATCACTAAACACATCAGAAATATTTCAATATAAACATATTTAATGTGTTTCAGGGTGGAGACCAAAATGAATTAAGTGCACTTGTAAACATTCTTAACATTTTTCTTTCTGCAGTTTGACCTAACTCCGATTGAGGTGGCCATCGAAGACATGCAGAACAAAACTCGCGAGCTGGCTATCGCCACACACAAGGAGAAACCTGACCCCAAGATGCTGCAGATGGTTTTGCAGGGCTCTGTGACAGCTACAGTTAACCAGGTCTGACCATCTCACCTGCATCTAAACTCACTGACATATTCCTCACCTCATTCAGCTGTTTATATACAGTAGTTTATATCGTGTGGTATAAATTTTTCCTTCTTCTCAGAAAATATCTCTATTTTAGTCTCAGGAAATCACAGTGATATAAGCCGTGAAAGTCAGTCTGAATAGTTTAAAAGTGATCTTGCCTTCCTGAGGCTGCCCAGAGCCACAGAATAACAGTTTACGGCACCAATCATGATACGTTTACTGTTGAGATGTCTCCAGAATCCTGAGGAGATGGCTGTGGTTATATGATAAACGCCAGTTGGAGGGACAACACAGGAAACGTATGGCAATCGCTCCACTCCTGGGCTGCGCAGCCGCATCTCTCAGACAAAGGCCTATTCATGCTTTTCCCTTATGTGTTGACTTTACCTCGTGGCCTCCAATGTGCGAAGCATTCATTTTCTCTGTCAGTGCTGAGTTCAGGAGAGAAACCTCTTTCTTTTCCTCCCTCCCTTTCTGTCTCTTCAGGGACCATTAGAGGTAGCCCAGGTCTTTTTGAATGAAATCCCAGCAGACCCCAAACTCTACCGTCATCACAACAAACTGCGCCTGTGTTTCAAAGAGTTCATCCTACGGTGAGTGTGGCATTTAAGATCTCTTAAGAAAGAGCAGGGGTTTTTTTTTTTCTTTTCTTTTTTTTTTTTTCCCGACTTAGACCTTTCCCTAGTAAGGGAAGCGATGTAGAAATGTTGCTTCCACTGAGCACTAAGCATCTGAATAACAGAGTGCCATTGTTTTTCCTCATGGACATTTCTTAAAATGGCTGAAAGTGCTACCAGAGACCTTTTTTTTTTTCCATTTACTTTCCATTTGCAAAGAAAGGGGCAGGCCAAAGTTTACTGGCAATCAGCTGCATCTGATTTTTTTAAATCTTTAACATGCCTAAATAGAAACTGCAAATAAATGGATGTCGGAATGCAGGATTTTTTTTCTCGGACATATGGAACTTCTGAGGCAATGTTTTGCTTTGGCTTCTGGAAGTGGCTTTTATTCTGGACAGATGTCAAAACCCATGCCTTAATTGCTGCCAAAATTCTGACAAATATTTACTGTAATTTCTAAATGTTTATTTTCTTCTATAATCCATATAAGCTGGCATGACATCTTATAAGGCACATTATCCAGTGAATGTTATGACTTGCTTCAACACTGGCTGGAGCAGGTTTGGGGTGTGTGTGTGTGTGTGTGTGTGTGTGTGTGTGTGTGTGTGTGTGTGTGTGTGTGTGTGTGTGTAAAACACATTGCTGAATGACAGTGACAGTAGAGATTAGGGAACAGCTCCTTTCCGTAGGGTTCACAGTACACTAGCTGCATTCATGGGGATTTAAAAGGATCCTCGATAAGCAAAAACCACACTGGTTTAAAATGTAACATTTCACCCCAGGTTTTAACCACAACATCAAAGCGAGCATTTTTAACATTCGATTACTGCAGACAACTGATCTTTCTGTGAGGCTGGACAAGATTACTTTGTGCCCAGGTGGTCTGTATGCTATTACATTTGAATTTAGTGTTTTTCTTTTCTTTTTCTTTTTCTTTTTCTTTTTTTTTTACTTTCAAATTCCCTGTGCTTCAAATTCAGATACTTGTATAGAAAATGAGTAAATGTACTGTCATTAATTCAGCACATTTTCCAAATCTGAATGCAGTGTTTTTAAGCTGTTCCACTGTTTTAAGTGGCTTTCTCTTCAGTCGTTTTTCATCTCGTAGCTACAGCGCCGAAAAGGCCTCCAGGACCACAATTGCCAGCTAGAATGTTAAAACCTTTAAATCAAAAATTCAGTCACTCCCCTTTTCCCAGAGCAGGTTTTACAGCCTTCGATTCTTATTACAGAGATAACCACGGGGGTGGACAAATCATAAATTCATCAGCTAGCTCAACAGACAGGTAGAAGCATGCCGAAGAAGCGTGCCGCACTTCAGTCCTGTGTTTTTGTTGGCCAAAAACCTGTGGTAGCTAGTAAAATATAATAACATATGGTGAGCTAATTAGATAGTTAAGTGCATTAATACAGGATAAAGGAAACAAACTAAAGATTCAGTGTATGATTATGTAGCACATTGTGTTTGCGCCCTGGGGAAAAAAAGTTAGCACGCTTGTCTCGCACCTCCGGGGTTGGGGGTTCCCTCCACCAGTCCAAAGACATGTGTTGCAGGCTGACTGTCCGTAGTGTGTGTGTGTGTGTGTGTGTGTGATTGTGCCCTTGGTTGGCACCCCATCCAGGGTGTCCCTCGCCTTGTGCCCAGAGTTCCCTGGGATAGGCTCCAGGCTCCCCCACAACCCTGTGTAGGATAAGCAGTATGGATGGATGTAGTGTTCTATCCTGGCATCTGTGAGATGACCACGTGTTGTGCTAGCAGGACACAGCTTTACGTTGCATTTAATTTTGCTTGTTTTCAGCAGTGTTTCCATATACCTACATGTTCCTGATTCTGAAAAGATCACCTGTCATGATGGCATGTTAATTAATAGTAGTATTAATTAACTTAATATTAGATATATTAATATCAATTGTAGTGCAGCAGGGGGTGGGATTCGAAAGCGTGTGCTATAGTTACAGAATTGAGGTGCGTCACACCGCCGTGAAGCATATAATGTACAATATTCATGACAAATGAAAACTTTTGTTTTGTGAAAGTCAGTAAGGAGTAGGACTTTTCCCTTTGTTAAACCGACTTGTCCGCTGGGAAACCGAATAATAAAATGAATAACCCAGACACAGAACCTGCTAGTGATTAGTCCACCCCTACACCATGTCCTCTATGTGGAGCTCACTGTAAATATATATGTGGTGCAGGTGTGGGGAGGCAGTCGAGAAGAACAAGCATCTGATCACACCAGACCAGCGAGAGTATCAGCAGGAGCTGAAGAAGAACTACAATAAGCTGAGGGAGAACCTGAGGCCCATGCTGGAGAGGAAGATCCCTGAGCTCTACAAGCCCATCATCAAACCCCGTTTGGAGAACAGGTACGGCATCTGCTCTCTTATGTGCAGTCGAACAAAACATGAAGGGCAAAGACCTTTTGTTGAGACAGTAGTCGAAAACAAACAGCTCACTTTTAAGTGGGCTTGAACTTCATTCAAGAGGTGCCAACATATACACTTTAGCAATAGCATTTAAAGTCCCCATGAAGTGCCTTAAAACGCGTAGCATTATTCAATGTGTTGACGTAATTTCCACTGAAACAGGAAGTCAGGGCGGGACATATCGAGCGGCCCCGCCCCCTTTTTAAATTGCCAATAGCATTTAGCTTATCTCATAGCCAGGAAACTTACAACTGTTGGGGGAGTGATGTCATCAGAACTGTTGATCCTTATTGGTGGTAGAGAGAAACTGTACATTTTGAATGCATATATCTTCTAAATGCTAATTCTGTTATTGTTTTGGAGCACAATAGATTTTAGATAACCTTAAAGCTAACATATTCATACTAAAAGTCAGAAAACTTCAATTTTCTCAAAATTCAATTTTGATTTCATGGGGACTTTTTAAGATTTAAGATTTCTGAGATTTTCTTTAAGATCTTTGACCCCTTGCTGTGGTGCTACAGGAGACACCTGAAATGTGCACGTCTCTGCTTTCTCAGCTAAAGCAGCAGTCAGATCGCACGCGAGTAAAATTCACCTGGCAGAAAAAAAAATTTTACTGAAGAGGAAAGGACACAGGATGTGAAAGATATGAATGCGTTTCTAGTTGCAGTTAATTTCACTTCACGTTTACTTTATAGAGGTTGAATTTGCAAAAACCTTGTCTGAGTGTCTGTGTATGAGAAGCATGAACTGATAAAAATGGCCCACTCTCTTTTTCTATATTATCTGGAAGAAAAAAAAAAAATTTAAGGAATGTTATTATTACACAGTGGTCATGTGCTACTTTTCCTTTGTCCCACCATCCCTATTACTAAATGCTCACTCCTGTCTGCATGAAGTAAAAAACGTCTCACGTCTGCAACTTTTTGTTTGGGTTCTGTGGGAATCCCAGTCCTGATCCACATACATTGTACTTTCACTTAACCTGCTGTAGCTTAATGAATTCACTCGCACACAGGTCACACAGATGTAGTAGTGTAATACTGCTCTTAATGTGACTTTATTTCATTGTCACTTAAGTTACAGCTTGTATACTATTGAGTGAGTCCTAGTTGCCCTTTGAAACTTGTCTTCTTCAGCCATCTTTTCTGTCTTGTTTGGAACAGGGACTCCATCAAACGACACAGCTTCCGGCGGATTCCGGAGGACAGTTCATGATGTCATGAGAATGGAGGAGAGGAGAAGGTTCTTAAAGAGAGGGAGTTTCACAATTTGGAGTGGAAGAGCAGCTCCACTGGCGACTTAATGCCTTGAGCAGGGTTTCATTCACAGTATTAAATATTAGTTTATGTTCAAATTGTCAAAGGGATAATGAATGTTGACATATTTCAGTACGTTGTTTTATTGCCCCCTACATTTGTCTTGATTTGCTGTTGTCCCACTAAAAACCTATTAGGCATCATTTTAGCTGGTAGGCTTTGGTAGTTTCTTTCTTTTTTTTTTTTTTTTTAAATGTTTTAAAAAAAAAAACTCATCATGTGATTAACAACCAGTTTGCACTCAAGTTTAAATATTAAACTTGACAGGCTGAGAAAACACCATACCACTTTATCATACTTTTCAATAATCAATTCCAGCATAATTACTGTTATCCGACACCTACAGCACTGTAGATAAAACCCTTTACCACTTTACTGATGCCTAATGGGAAGTTTATGTGTTACAGAAATTGGATTTGAATCATGATAAGATCAAACTTGCAGTAATGGGGAAAAGAATGTGCACCCTCCTTCAATTCTGTGTTTTCAATTAATCAATTGTGTGGTCCTCACGACCTTCTATAAACAGCCAAAGAACCTCAGTTGACAACAACAAAAATAAAACACCACAGATTTCAACATGTAGTAATTTTTCCCAAAAAAGGAAACCAACATTCAGAAAGCAGGTGGGAAAAAATAAGCACGCCCTATAATTCAATAACATGTAGAACCACCTTTAGCGACAATTACTTGATAGAAGTTGGTGAGGACCACTCAGCTGTAATATAGGTTCTGATAAATAAAAACATAGAAAGAAAGAGGGCGTACTTTCTTTTTCCCAATGACTGTATAGACAAATAACCTGGGGTGAAATACCTCAAACAGTGCAAATAAACATATACACAAAAATACAGGAATCTATTGGCTAGTGCAGTAAAATGAGTGATTATAAAAATAAAAAAGATACTGACAGTGCAAACAGACTGTCCACATTTAAGCAGAATGAAGGAAGGCTAAACAGAGACAGATTACGTAACCCCAGGCCTGTGACTTGTATAAAACCCTTTTGCAGTAAGATGTGAGCATCCTCCGAGCTGCATGTGTTCTGCTGCACACTCAACACCCAGTGGAGCGGATGGGAGGAATTCCTCACGATGGTTGAGAGCTGAGCCAGTGAAGTGAAATGCCTGGAATTTTGTGTACATGACGCTGCACAGAAACAGAACTTTTGGCACTGTTGGAAATCTCAGAAAAAAATGCTAACATTTGAACTAGATGTACTGAAATCCTTAAATACCTTTGTGCAAGCTCTCTCTATTTATCTGGATTTTTATGAAATTAAAACGCTCATGAAAATCATGTCTATACGAGATTTACAAACTGCCCCTGGGTACAATAGACATGGATTCTTTGTTCTTCATGCTTTCGCTGCAACAATATAATATATATATATTTTTAGCAGAGATATATGAAATAGATGTATATATGTTTTACTTTATTTATAGGAAGTTGTAGTTTTGATTCTCACTGGTACGAGCAGCATTTGCTGTAGTGTGCCAATTCTCATGTACTCATTACCTAAACTTTTTGGAATCTGTCAATATCATAACTGAAATAAGTTAACATTGGTTTAAAAAAAAAGAAAAAGAAAAAAAAGATAAAGCACAGTGGGTTTGTGCATGGAATTTTTTTTTTTTCACAGGTATATTTTTTTTTTGTATTTTTATTAACTGGACATATAATTTGTTCAGGAACATTTTCGTTGGATTTCATTTTTATTTTTCCTGGGCCACTTCTGAAAAATTTGCCAATTAGTCATACATAACACTGCAGATTGCAGTTCACCCTTTGTTTTGGAAACTAATCTGTTTAGTTATGAACATCATCATCCTTTCTGTTACACCTGTTGCTGCTCTTAACACTGTGAGAACTGTTTGGCCTATAGTGTGTTTCTCCAGCACAATGTGGATGTAAATTTATTTTGTATTATAATATTACAAAGCACTCAATAAAAAAAAATGTAACTGTTGAAGCTGTGTTGTCTGTTCCAGCTGTAGATATGTAAAGATGGGATGGCAAATTAAAGGAAAAAACTAACGTATAAAATGTCTTAGTAAGATCCCTGCTGAAAAAAAATAATGGAAACCATCACAGAAATTCTAATGGTTTTCACTATAAATACCATTATAAACCAACAGCTAACCATTAAAACCATTATAACCATTAAAACCATTTCAAATTCTATGAGGGTTTCTATTGGGTTTTTTTTTTCAGCAGGGATTTTGGACCACAAACAGCTTCACTGCTCTTTGGCAGATATATACATCTCTGGAACTGTACTGGAGAGATGAACACAATTCTTCTGAATGATATTCCCTCAGTTGGTGTTTTGATGATGAAGATCCAGTGACTGAGAAGACCATAGCATATGATTTAAATCATTTGGATAGTCAAACCATTCAGTGAGCCTCATGCCCTGTGGATGTGGGCATTGCCATCCTGGAAGAGACCACTCTCATCAGGAAGAAATGTTTCATTGTGGGATAAAAGTGATCAGCGAGAAGAACTTGTACTGTTTTGCTGTGACACTTCTCTCTCAGGGTCAAGTGGAGCCAAACCGTGATGGCAAAATAAATGCCTCCCACATCCGTACACATCAGGATATATGTTGAGATATGTACAGTGCTGTGAAAACATATTTGCCCCATCCTGATTTCTTCTGTTTTTGTGTATATTTCATACTAAATTGTTTCAGAAATTAAAACAAAATCTAAGATAAAACAAAGCCAACCTAAGTAAACACAAAATACAGTTTTTAAATGATAATGTTATTTATTGAAGTAAAAAAGTTATCCAGTGCCAACTGGGCCTGTGTGAAAATGTATTTGCCCCCATAGTTACTAATTCCCCAAATCTATGAAACTGCATTTATAATGGGATTCAGCTGAACTAGACACAACCAGGCCTGATTACTGCAAACCCTGTTCAATCACATCAACACTTAGATAGAACTTTTTCAACAGCATGAAGTTGGTTAAAAGGTCTTACCCAGTAACACACTATGCCACAGTTGAAAGAAATTCCAGAAATGATGAGGAAGAAGGTGATTGAAATACATCAGTCTGGGATGGGTTACAAAGCTATTTCAAAGGCTCTGGGACCCCAAAGAACCACAGTGAGAGCCATTATCTCCAAATGGAAAAACTCGTGAACCTTCCCAGAAGTGGCCGACCTTCCAAAATTCCTCCAAGAGCACAGCAACTACTCATCCAGCAAGTCACAAAAGAGCCAAGGACAACATCAAAGGAACTACAGGCCTCTCTTGCATCAATAAAGGCACTGTTCATGACTTCACTATCAGAAAGACACTGGGCAAAAATGGCATCCATGGAAGAGTGGCGGGGTGAAAACCACTTCTAACCCAGAAGAACATTAAGGCATCTGAATTTTGCCAAAACACACCTTGATGATCCTCAAACCTTTTGTTCAGTGGATTGATGAGTCGACAGTGGAACTGCTTGGAAGACAGGGGTCCTGTTACATCTGGTGTAAACCAAACACATAATTCCACAAAAAGAACATCATACCTACGGTCAAGCATGGTGGTGGAAGTGTGATGGTGTGGGGATGCTTTGCTGCTTCAGGGCCTGGGCAACTTGTGATAATTGAGGGAAACATGAATTCTGCTCTCTACCAGAAAATCCTAAAGAAGAATGTCCGGTCTTCAGTCTCAAGCACTCAAGCGCAACTGGATTATGCAGCAAGACAATGATCCAAAGCTTAGGAGTAAATCCTAGTCCTAGAAGCAAGTGAAAGACTGATCTCCAGTTATCGAAAATGTTTGGTTGCAGTTATTGCTGCTAAAGGTGGCACAACCAGATTTTAAGTTTAATGGGGCAATTAGTTTTTCACATGGGTGATAGGTTTGGATAACTTTTTTTGCTTCAATAAAAAAAATTAAATAAATAAAAACTGTATTGTGTGTTTACTCAAGATACGTGTTTTATGTTGTATTTTGTTTGAAGATCTATTTTAAAAAAAAACTATTTAGTATGAGATATACACAAAAACAGAAGAAATCAGGGTGGGGGCCAATACTTTTAACTTTTTACAGCACTGTATATGTGGTGTCAGAGGACCCCCAGGGATTCAAGAAGCATATCCAACAGGATTTTCCTTTTTGTTAAAGTGATGGAAATCACAACCCATCATTATCAAAACAGTTATCTTTATGGTGTAGGTCTTATAGGTACAGTCATGTGAACAAATAAGTACACCCCATAGAAACTGCTGGCTTTTTTTGACATATTTGGACAAGAAAACATTTAATCATCTTTGAAACAGTGCCTATTATTAAAATTGATATACTTGAACAAAACCACAAGGAAAATTAACTTTTTCAATAATTTATTCAACAGAAATATCAATAAATGTAATATTCTTCTGTGGAAAAAGTAAGTATACCCTTGGCCTCAGAAATTAGTATTGCCCTCTTTAGCAGAAATAATTTCTAGTAGGTGTTTTGCATAATTGTCCACCAGGCTTGCTGGAATTTTTAACCACTCTTCCATACAATATTCTTTCAGTTACAAGATGTTTGAGGGTTTTCTTGCATGTACTGCCTGTTTCAAATCCCACAACATTTCAATGAGATTCAAATCTAGGCTTTGACTAGGCCATTCCATAACCCTCCATTTCTTTTTCTTTTTTTTAGCCATTCCTTGGTGGATTTGCTAGTGTGCTTAGGATCATTATCTTGTTGAAAGGTCCACTTTCGGTTCAACTTCAACTTTCGGACAGATGACCTCGCATTATCTTCAAGCACTCTTTGATATGATGCAGAATTCATAGTTGAATCAATTAATGCAAGCTGTCCAGTCCCTGAGGCAGCAAAGCAACCCCAAACCATAACATTTCCACCACTTTGCTTCACAGTTAGTATGAGTTGGTATGCTTCTCCTGAAAAGCTGTATTTGGTCTGTGCCAAACATGTCTGCAGTTACTGTGGCCAAACAACTCTATCTTTGATTCGTCTGTCCAGAGCACTGTATTAGCCTGTTTGACTTCTCATGTGAATTGAACGGATTAAATCCAAACCTCAGTAACTCAGACATTCTTTTGAATGTCCATGGAATAAAATAAAATATTAGATGAGTGTACCTTCTACCATCATTTACACATTTGAATGGCCATGTAATACGAAGCAATGTGATAACATGAAATTAAAAAATGACCTTATATGGCCATTGTTTCAGCTCAGGTACACAGTACACAATATTCACGTGTTCGCTGAGAATAGGCTAATGGTTAAGAGGCAGGAATTTGGCCAATAGATGAAGACTTTATTTGTCACATATACATTACAGCACAGTGAAATTCTTTTCTTCACATATCCCAGCTTGTTAGGATGTTGGGGTCAGAGCGCAGGGTCAGCCATGATGCGGCACCCCTGGCGCAGAGAGGGTTAAGGGCCTTGCTCAAGGGCCCGACAGTGGCAGCTTAGCAGTACTGGGGCTTGAACCCCCAACCTTCTGATCAGTAACCCAGAGCCTTAACCAATTTTGTTTGTGAGACATGTCCGGAAAAAAGAGGACCCTAATGATGGACCCAAGATGGTCACCCTAATTATGTTATAAATCAAATAAAACAGAACACAGCAGTCTTTGGTTATACCATACATTATATTCTCTAAGGTGAATGTAAAAGTATCAGCAGCCACATCTTTTTCTATCAACCAGTCCTGCAAAGTTCTCCAGAAGGCACTTGAGAATTTGCATGAAAAAAATGTTCTGTATCTTCAACAGAGCAATTGCACTTCTATTCAGTATGCACTTAGATTCAATATACAATCTATTCAGTAGATTTTCAGTAGATTAAGATTTTTGAAGTGTGTTTCTTTTGTTTTGGGGGGAAGCGGACATTTTAAATACGCATTTCAGATGAGTCTCTACTTCCTGGCGCGGTACGTGACGTATTTTAATATGCGCCGCTCCCTTCTGTTGGTAGTCCGGTGTTGTTACTTTCTCTCTCCACCAGTATTCCTACAAATCCCGCCTCCTGCGCTAGGATTGGCTATATAGTTCGTACTCAAATGGATTCATCCAATTAGACACACAGCATACGGCATGAACTTCAAATCCTAGCGCAGGAGGCGGGATGTTATTGTCCGGATTGCGGTTGGGGAAAAGAACACCGGTCACTGAGTGATGCAGGTTTGTGGAAGCAACAACACGGTGCGACACTATGCAACAAACTCTTTCAGACGTTTATTTTGTTGCTGTCTAAACTGTTTGTCATTTCCTCCTGAGATATTGAGGTAACAACAGGATATAAACGAGTGCCGGCTGTTAAAAAGGCTAAATACAGGCTATTGATACACACGAGTTCTCAGGCTGACGGAAAACTCACAATTAAAGTTGTTTGCTAGACTTTTTATGAAGTAGTGCTGACACCGTTATGGTATTGAACACGTCTCTGCATCACTGTCCTGCAACAATTCTGTCGCTGTTTATTAAAAATATATAAATGTTCATATTATCCTAACGAATCCCACGGGCAGCTGCAGGGTGCATTCAAGGGACCGAGTTGTCACATAGTGTTATGTAGCATGCTGTGATAGTGTTGCCAACAGCGATGCTAAATCTTTGCCGATTTTAAGTTTGTTCATCAATGACACGTCATGCCTTTTTTTGACCATTTATAGTCAAATTTAATGTTGTGGAATGTCCACGAGACATCCCTTGTGAAAAAAAAAAAATACATCAATAGAAACCATCACAGAAATTCTAATGGTTTCCACTACAAATACCATTACAAACCATCAGCTAACTATTAAAACCATTACCATTATTGATCCTTAATGGTATCCACTAGACTTAACATGTCACCAATAGAAGGCGGCAAATTACCAGTAGAGACCACCAGGGACCATTACAGTTTCTGTTAAAACCAATATAATTCCCTTTAAAACCATTGCAAATTCTATGAGGGTTTCTATTATTTTTTTCCCCCAGCAGGGATATTAGTTTTTGTTATCACTTATATTATAGCAGCTATAAACAGCCATCCTCTCACCAGCCCCTCTTTTTTGCCTTCTGTTCAAATTGATATGAACACAGCTTGTTTTGTAACCAAGAGACCAGCAAGTGTAAAATCCTCTGTCCTGAATACTATCCCATAGTGGAAAACTTACTGACTGTTATTAAGGACTGACACCCAAAAGTCATTCCATAAATGTCAAATAAATGCCTATTTACAGAAATCTACACCATATCAATGATCATATGTAGTTCTTTGTTAAGTAACAATGCATCTTTAAAATATTTATTATTAGCCTTATGTTCCCTATAATCTCCACCGTACAAGTCCCTGTGAATGATAATTATATGAATATTATAATTCATTAAAACAAGTGCATTAATATAAACCTGTGGTTTGAATCACAGCTGTCAGAGCTGTGCTGTTATACAGGTGCATCTCAATAAATTAGAATGTCGTGGAAAAGTTCATTTATTTCAGTAATTCAACTCAAATTGTGAAACTCGTGTATTAAATAAATTCAGTGCACACAGACTGAAGTAGTTTAAGTCTTCGGTTCTTTTAATTGTGTTGATTTTGGCTCACATTTAACAAAAACCCACCAATTCACTCTCAACAAATTAGAATACTTCATAAGACCAATAAAAAAAACATTTTTAGTGAATTGTTGGCCTTCTGGAAAGTATGTTCATTTACTGTACATGTATTCAATACTTGGTAGGGGCTCCTTTTGCTTTAATTACTGCCTCAATTCGGCGTGGCATGGAGGTGATCAGTTTGTGGCACTGCTGAGGTGGTATGGAAGCCCAGGTTTCTTTGACAGTGGCCTTCAGCTCATCTGCATTTTTTGGTCTCTTGTTTCTCATTTTCCTCTTGACAATACCCCATAGATTCTCTATGGGGTTCAGGTGTGGTGAGTTTGCTGGCCAGTCAAGCACACCAACACCATTGTCATTTAACCAACTTTTGGTGCTTTTGGCAGTGTGGGCAGGTGCCAAATCCTGCTGGAAAATGAAATCAGCATCTTCAAAAAGCTGGTCAGCAGAAGGAAGCATGAAGTGCTCCAAAATTTCTTGGTAAACGGGTGCAGTGACTTTGGTTTTCAAAAAACACAATGGACCAACACCAGCAGATGACATTGTACCCCAAATCATCACAGACTGTGGAAACTGAACACTGGACTTCAAGCAACTTGGACTATGAGCTTCTCCACCCTTCCTCCAGACTCTAGGACCTTGGTTTCCAAATGAAATACAAAACTTGCTCTCATCTGAAAAGAGGACTTTGGACCACTGGGCAACAGTCCAGTTCTTCTTCTCGTTAGCCCAGGTAAGACGCCTCTGACGTTGTCTGTGGTTCAGGAGTGGCTTAACAAGAGGAATACGACAACTGTAGCCAAATTCCTGACACGTCTGTGTGTGGTGGCTCTTGATGCCTTGACCCCAGCCTCAGTCCATTGCTTGTGACGTTCACTCAAATTCTTGAATCGATTTTGCTTGACAATCCTCATAAGGCTGCGGTTCTCTCGGTTGGTTGTGCATCTTTTTCTTCCACACTTTTTCCTTCCACTCAACTTTCTGTTAACATGCTTGGATACAGCACTCTGTGAACAGCCAGCTAATTTGCTAGTGAATGTTTGTGATTTACCTAGTGAACCAAACTGAGAGACCATTTTGAAGGCTCAGGAAACCTTTGCAGGTGTTTTGAGTTGATTAGCTGATTGGCATGTCACCATATTCTAATTTGTTGAGATAGTGAATTGGTGGGTTTTTGTTAAATGTGAGCCAAAATCATCACAATTAAAAGAACCAAAGACTTAAACTACTTCAGTCTGTGTGCATTGAATTTATTTAATACACGAGTTTCACAATTTGAGTTGAATTACTGAAATAAATGGACTTTTCCACGACATTCTAATTTATTGAGATGCACCTGTAGAACATTAAGCAACACCTTCTGACCAATCAGAATCAAGAAATCAACAGCGCTGTGGAATAATAAATTATAATAATTTTTCTTATAGAGACAAAGAAGTCTTTGGCCACAAACTATTTACACAACAGAGTCAAACAAAGAATCTGCTTACAATTTACAAGATATGCAGACAAAAACATGAAGGAAATGGTTATGGTTGGTATAGTAGAAAATGCAGAACCAAGAAGTGTGAGGGTGTGACAAACAGAGGCGATCAGTGATTGGTCATTGGGAAGATAGGCTCGTGCAAGCACAGCCCAGTCAGGCTTTATTCACTGGAAGTGAGTTGACCGGACCTGCTCTCTCAGCTCGTATAACCAGCAGCTGTGATGCGAGCTAGAAAACTTTATTGAGTGCAGGACAGTCTCTAACATCTGCTCAGAAAGTTGCTAGACTTGTCTCTAGCCCCCCCCCCCCTTTCAAATAATACTTTTTTCTTATTCGTCTTTCTGTAGGAATAATTCAGATAAAACATCCGCTGCTCTCACACGTTCAGCAGTGAGCTGTTAAGTGTTCTTTACAGCACTGTAGAACATTTTGTAACTTTATACATGAAGCATAAGCAATCATGTATTACACTATATATCCATGACTCCTGACCATTACACCCATATGTGCCCATTCCAAACCCATGGGCATTAACACAGAGTTCGTCCCCCCATAGCTGTTATAATAACCTCCACTCTTCTGGGAAGGCTTTCCGCTAGATTTTGGAGCGTGGCTGTGGGAATTTGCTCATTCAGATACAAGACCATTAGTGATGTCAAGGAGGTCTGGTGCACAGTGGGCAGTCCAGTTTATCCCAGAGGTGTTCAGTGGGGTTGAGGTGCAGGCCACTCGAGTTCTTCCACTCCAACCTTGACAAACCATGTCTGTATGCACATCACATTGTGCACAGGGGCATTATCGTGATGAAACAACTTTGGGACTTTAGGGATTCTTAAGACTACAGCATACAGAGTCATTGTAGACAAATGTGTGCGTCACACTTTGTGGCAACAGTTTGGGGAAGGCCCACATATGGATGTGATGGTCAGATGTCCAAATGATTTTGGCCATATAGTGTACTTATGACTCTTAATTCTTCATTTTCAGATTGACTACTCAAGGCATGGAGATATTAATATACATATCAGTGATCATGGAATGAGTATACGAACATTACATACATCATTCCATACATTGAGGCATTCTCCTGACCAAAAAAAATTATATGTATGTTGAAAGATGGAGTCTAATGTGCAGCATGATCTGGAGCCCAATAAGGACGACCTGCCTTTGAGAGCTAACACAAATCACATCCTGGTCAGACACTATGCGCTGGACATCAGTGTTGACTTTCAGACAGAGATCATTGGAGGCAGTATTGTCCTGTTCCTAGAGCCTTGTAGAGGACCCAACAGGACAGAGGAGTTAGACTTGGTGTCCTCATCACGCAACGTTGATCCATGTGTTCATGATGGTGAAAAAGCCAGAGACTTTAGAAGTGCTGCACATGCACCTGAAATCATGGTATCACAAGGAAGCCAAAGCGATGCAAGTGACACATCATGGGATGATGTGAGCAAAGACTTCACCTTGATTTTAGACTGTTCTGACCTGTCGGTGTCCAAGGTGGAAGAAGTGGACATATGTACTGTTTCTGAACTCAGGAATCTTCTGGAGGTTGACCAGGTGGTGCCGGACTCCACTCAGGATTCATCATTTAGTTTAGTGCAGAGGCTCATCTCTGTTCCTTCAGCCAGATGGAGACAGCAGCAGGATCTGTATCTCCAGTGCAGCTGCGCCCGTGCTGTCAGTCAAACTGAGCCTTTACTGTTTCACATGGACCAGTGGAGTCTTCAAATCAGGAAGAAAGGGGTTCGATCCCCTCATGCCTTCCCTCGCGTACTCAGGATCTGGTACAAGACAAACCCCATAGGAGGCTCTGTGAGGTGGACCAAGGACCAGGATGGCGGGTAAGCATGCACATTTTAGTAATGACAAAAAAATGCACATGGCACACGTGGCTGAATTTAGATTACCAAAATGATTTTTGTTTTATCAATACTTCTGAATCATCTTTTGTTCTGATTACTAATTGTTTTAATATTTTTACTGTTTACTCCACCATGTTTTTTCAGACCAGTAGCAGCTGCATGATATGGCCTAAAAATCAAAACCCACACTCTGGTTATTTAATTGGCCTCTTTAATTTTTGTTTCCTGAGTGTTTTTGAAACCGGGGGGACACGGTGGCTTAGTGGTTAGCACTCTTGCCTCGCACCTCAGGGGTTGGGGATTTGATTCACGTCTCTGCCCTGTGTGCGAGTTTGCATGTTCTCCCCGTGTTTCAGGGGTTTCTTCCGGGTGCTCTGGTTTCCTCCCCCAGTCCAGAGACATGCGTTGTAAGCTGATTGGCATTTTTAAATTGTCTGTAGTGTGTGAAAATGTATGTGAAATATGCTGATTTGTTATACGATTAAAGACTTGACTTTCGACTTGAAACAAGTGACTTATGAACATCTTTGACACGTGCTATGTGGGTTGGTATGCAGCCTGGATCTGTGCAGGTTGTGATGCAATGCATGACAGATAAAATCTACAACTCTCAACCGTGTTTAAAAAAGGGAGAGTTTTTGTCAGTGGGCTGCAGAAACCACATTAGGTTCACATTTAACATTTTCCCCAAAAAGACTTAAAATCATATAGTCTGTTGTGATAAATGTTGTGCATTGTGCATAACTGCAGTCAGAAAAATGTGATGCCAATATGGTTATTTTACCTTGTTGCCATGGTAGCAGCTCAAATAGTGAGTAAGATCAGTATAAATGCAAGCTTTAATGTTGTTATATTCCTTTCTCACATGTTTAGGCGCTGTGTTTACACCATGGGCTCACCAATCAATAACAGGGCTCTCTTCCCCTGCCAAGAACCACCTGTTGCAATGTCTACATGGCGAGCCCATGTGAAAGCCCCGTGTGAATATATGGTTCTGATGAGTGGTGAGAATCAGGCTGTTCCTGTACCTGATGAGACAGGTCCAATAAAAAGCACTAATTTGTGTTTTCAGCTTAAATGACTACTCAAACCCAGTCTCCTGGATAACAGCTGTTTCTTCTCTATTTATCAGGTTTTTTACAATGGGATTATTATGTTACTATGCCAATGCCTGCCTCGACTTTTACTATAGCAATTGGTAAGTGGCAGGAAGCCAAATCCTTGCCTCACAACCATGAAGAGGGGAAAAGTGAGGAGTCTTGTTCAAAATCAGACCTGTGAGTTATTTCTCTCCCTTTAGCATGCGATGTTAAGTTGTTTGTGTTGTACTGAAACCACTGACACTTATGCATTACAGCAGAAACTTTGATTATCCAGGAAGTTGGCCTGAGACCCAAATCTGTATAAACCAAAGCAAACATTACAAGGAGGAAGATGAGAAGAGGTTTTGCACCCACGTAGATTATCCATGTCGTTTCATGCACAAAGCTTCTATTGCCCAGGTGGTCATACCCCACCGGGTTCTTGCCCCATCCTGTCACCTGCACAAGGCTGAGTCCACACTCCTACCTCTTTTGCCCTTCTGTTTGACTGCTGCTCACTCTGTACTAGGCGTCCACCCATTCTCACGCCTGGATGTGCTCATTGTTCCTCCAGGGTTCTCCAGTCTGGGCATGGCCAGGTAGGTCTATTTGGTGTCTAGCAACACATTTTGTGCCTTTATTATACATTTTACATCATGTGTAAAACAACGTAATTGCCAGGTCCATGTGTTTCCTGTGAAACCAAATAACATTAAAAAGATAAGCATCACAAACATCATTCCCAGTCAGCAGTAATCCATGTTGTCTTTTGTGCATACTTTCCATGTTTACTCTGCATTGTGTTTCTGGTATTTTCCACTGTAAGCTGGGACTCCGATCTGAAAGGAACGTTAAATCACCTAGCATTGTGTCTCAGTTCCTTTGGCAGTCAGTGAAGAACTATGTAACTTGTTGTACCAGACGCTATTTTAGGTGTTTTACAAACACACTAACCCTTTATGTTTAGTCTGGAGGTTTTTGACAGAACAACTGGCTCAAAATCCACTCTGCTTCAATATTCATCAAATATTATTTGGCTCCCTGTGAGATATAAAAATATTTACGTATGTTAAATACTTTTTGCACCACTTTCTGCATTTGAGGTGGTCTGAAACTTCTTGGTTTTAAAAGCTTTTTTCCTTTTTTTCCCCCCCTTTTGTAAATTTTTTTTAGAAGTTCATTATACAACTGAAACATATTTTCCATAGTTTTGCTCTAAAGAGACCAATATACAGCAGCAAATTGTGCAAAATGAGCAGTGATTCTTTTAATGTATTCTTGTTTATAGTGTATTATGGAACATATTTTCTCAAGCTTTGCATATTTTAATAAACTAAACAAAAGCTAAGTAACGGCTCTAATTTAACAGAGCAACATGCCTTATAATTTGCAATGACTCATATCCTGAAAAATAAGCAAAAAGCAAGAAGCGAGGCTGTTTAGCTGCACGTCGACTAAACATACACTTGGGTGGCCGTAGGTGTGTTCTTGTGCTTCCCATCATCTCTCTGGCCCGGACTGCATGTTCCACAGGAAATGAAGTCATTACATACCGCCTTCGGCAGGTTCCACTCATTTACCAGGGAGAAATTGTCGCATTCTGATTAGTAGTTAGGTATATAATCTACAGGGTGGTCATTCTGCCACTGGTTTTCTTTTCCAAATTTTGCTTGCTTTGTTTGCCTTGACCCAAGATTAAGTATGAAACTCCACAATTCTTTGAGGTGATGTGTGGAGCTAATTTATCTTATATTAGTCACCTCACAGTTGTATTATAACCTGGATTTATTAACGGACACTGGATGACAGGAGTAATGTTGTTAGTGAGAGAAACAGATTGTTGTTGTTGTTCCTTCCTTTTGCCACGTATGAGTCCCAGCAGTAGTTGGGTCACCTCCTCTGGGAATGGTACAGTCCTGCAGGTCTTATTTTGAAAAGCCAGGTCGAACCAAATCTGCGGAAGTAGAGTGGTCAACAAATTTGGTCTGGGGGTGGGAGAGGGGTGCTTTGAGATGCCATTCCCCCAGGATGTGGGAGAGGATGTGTGGATTATTTCCAGCAACAAAAGCCATTAGCTCCTGGAACTACTTCAGAGAAAGGAGCTATTTAATCTAAAAACTGGGAAGTATGTGGGCCTGAGTCCTTGGGGCCAAGCCAGATGCTGTTTTTATATCATGCTAGTTCATTTATAGTCAGGGTTTGGGATACAGAAAACAGGGGGGCATCGTTCTGTACTGAGATAACAAGAAGGGAGGGCAGGAAACTGAAGATTAAAAAGCAACTCTTTGTTTCCCCCCCCAGTACCCACATAACCTCTCTGTTCTCTCAGCATCATGATAAAAAGAGCCCACAGAGAACTTGCTTTATCACATAAACTCTTCCTGTAGCAGAATTATCCATGTGTTGATCATAGGAAAGACGTCTGGGAGGCATGTGCCGATCACTCTTGTGTGTATTGTTGAAAAGTCACGTAGAGCAGTTCTACACTGCAGCCTGAGTGATGTAATAGTACACTCGGAGGAATGTTTATCTCCTGATCTTCAGCACGTCATGACGCAGGCGTTGATTAAGACACACAGGAAGGGCCTGTCCTTTTTCCTGGTCTTTTGAATCTACTCAAATTGTGTCCCTTACAATTTTTTTATGCTGTAGCAGGACATAGTTGGAATACTTTTAGTGTCAGATGTGCAAATATGGGCATCTGTTGCTCTCAGATAGGGACTCCTCAGTTCTGGACAAATGAATGGTTTGCCTTTTTGTGTCAAGGGACTGAGGTGCTATGCAAATGTGACCGTATAAGCAAAAAGAGAATGGTTCCTTCTTTTTTTATTTAACATAGTCATTATCAGTTAGTGATATGTTGTGGGAAAAGGTATCACTACCAATTAAAGGAATGACGTAGAAGAATGCTGAGGATTTTAGGAGTTGTTTCAAGATGCATAATAGTCAGACATGATTAGTAAAATGCTTCTTTTACCCTGTGACTTTTACTAAAGTAATCTTTTGAAATAAATTGTAATGGCGTTGTAATGGGACAGTTTTTACTCTTAGTCAAGTACATTAAGACAAAACATATGATTTATTTTATTGCAGTTCATTATTCTACTCACTACATTTATTCTGTAGTTGAATTTTAAATTCTGTCAAGCATATATAGTGCACTAGATTGTATAACACCATTGCACAATGTAGTGTGCATATGTAGTGAATAGGAAGACACTTGAGATTTTGCTGCTGGTAAATGAATAAAAACTTATTTAAAAAGTGACATTCTGTTTCCCTAGACACTTACTGAAGTAATTATTTGTAATTATTTGGATTTAAAAAAAAAAAAATATAAATAATGACACATTTACTTCAACCTCTTCTCTAATGTTATATCAGGCTTCCTCATTCACAGCTTTACCAAACACTTCTATCAAAAATTAACCCATATAAATAGCACATCATGGGCCATTACCAAGCAATTACTTTGTTTCTGTAATAGCAGCTGACCTTATATAGCCTGGTAGTTCTTACTGAACTTAAAAGTATTCAACATCGGCGTTTTCAGACCATTTTGAGCCTTTTGCTGTATGTGTCAGAGGAGGTGAAGTATTCTGAGAATTAACACGGCATAAAACCATACTTTAGGATCAGACTCTCATAAAACTGCCACCCATCAAATGTTTTATGTTCCCCACCTGGTGTATGGCCTCATGAAAAGTTACCAGAAGGTCTTTAAAGTTGTCTTTTGAAGCTAAAAAAAAAAAAACTTGGTTATTTTCTATAGGCTGGGTGTGGCCATACCTGTCTATAGAAAGATTGAAAGGAAGAAGATTAACCCAGAGGCAGAATTTACGTGGAGGTCCAAGCGCTGGCTATATTTCAGTTACCTTAACTGTAAGTGAGTAGCTTTCAAGGAGAATCTTAATTCACAGCTGCTCACTCTTAGGTGGATATATGCATGTCTAATGCTCTTTAAGGAAGCCCTGTCAGTCATGGTAAAAGTGCATGCATAAGGTTTTGACAACCTTATGCATAAGTCATAAATGATATCCATTTGTGGTTGTGCAGCAGGTAGTATTGCCAAGGTAATTCAATCCTGAGATCAGTTTACTGTCTGTGTGGAGTTTAGCATATTCTCCCCATGTCTGGGTTCATCTCTTCATTCTGCTGGGTGGACTTGCTACACTAAATTGTCCCTAGTTCTTAATGTGTGTGTGAATGAGTGTGTACACGGTGCTCTGTGATGGATTGGTGTCCCATCCACGTGCAGTATGGGACAGGCTCCAGATTCACCGTGACCCTGACCAGGTTAAAACACTTACTCAAGACGAATGATTGAATGAATGAATCTTTATCCATTAGAATGGAAAGCTGAACTGTTATGTGGGCTTGCACCAGGGTTTTGCACCAGCATGTCAATGTTAAAATGGTATCAGCTAACTAATGACTAGCATGCCCTCTATGAACTTTTATTGTAGCGGCAGGCTAAGTTATAACTTGAAAATATATGTCATACATAAGGATATATTTTTTAAGTGCCACATTGATGATATATTGCACTAGAATGACTCACTCACTTTTCAGGGTCGTGGTGGATCCAGAGTCTACCCCGGGAATACTGAGGCAGGAATACACCCTGGATGGGATGCCAGTCCATTGCAGTATTGCACTAGAATACATTTTAATCAGTATTTTCAGTTAAGTAAGTCAAAAATGGGTAGTTGGGTTAAAGGTGTACGTGTGATTTTAGTTCAATGCTACTTCAAAGTTGCCATGTTTCCTTGGATTGCTATTAGCAAACTGAAGCAAGCCAAACATGTGAAACAGATTATTCAACATAAATATGGAGAATAGTTATGCGTTGGTTCTGTTACAGTTTTAGGGACATAAATCACATGTCCATTGTGCTATTAGATTATTAGATACCAATTATTTTAAAGTAAATTTCTATCAAGTGTCATAGATCCCTACTGCTCGAATGGTCATAACACCCCAATTTGAAAAACAACGAAACACCGAATACAAATGCAAATGATTTGCCCTAGTGTCTTTGTACACATTGGAGGGACTAATTTGAAGCTGTATAACTGCTTAAAACCAGACCCCTTTGTGCAGGCTTAATTATCTTGTAGCTGCTAATGGTAGGCAAATTATCATCAGGCCCTTGTCAAAATGGTAAATGTTTATAAAAACAAGTTATGTCTGATTGGATATGCTGATTAGATGTCACTTAATCTAGACAACTAGACAGTGAAGTGCTCTGCCACTTTATTTCTTCCACAGCACGCATTTCTGCCTCATAAATATTAAAGGAATTACATATGCAGACAGGTGGCAAATTAATGGAAAATCTATTTTGCTGTGGTGAGTTTGCTGACTTGGTTTTGGTCCACTTATCCCCTTAAAGGGAAAAATCACAGCAAATGAGTAAAGTTCTTCTAACTGACCACATTTAACCTATGATGAAACATTTCGTTCTTGATGGGTGTGGTCCTTGCAGATGATCCTGCCCCCATGTACAGGGTACAAGGGCTCACTAAATGGTTGGATGAGTGTGAAAATTATGTTTCAGTTGCAATCAAAATTATTCAACCCCTATTGCAAATAAAGTTTATTGTCAAAATTTACAGACTTTCAAACAAAAGCAATTGAAACAGTGAATATGCATATGAATGCTTCAAGTGGTTTCCCCAAATTCAACTGAAAATGCAACTTATAATGACTTCTCCAGTCTCAAAATTATTTAACTCCCTGAATAGAATCCCTCACAACAGCACAAATATGCAAAACAGGTGTTGTCTCAAGCACACTTGATGCAACTAATCAAGGGCTTCATTAGTTGCACCAGGTGTGCTTGAGCTGGAACACGTGAAATACCTGGATGGGGCAGAAAATACACGAAATACCTGGATGGGGCAGAAAAAGGAAGCTGTCAACGGCTGCAATCAGATTTCTGAGAAGGCAGGTTGTGAAAAACTCTCGAGTGACTGCAAAAAACCTGCAGCAAGACTTGGTGGCAACAGGCACTGAGGTTTCAGTGAACACAGTATAGTGTACTAAACGCAGAAGGTTTCCATGCCAGTACTCCAAGGCGTACACCACTACAGACCCAAAAGCACAAGAAAAGTCGGCTCAGAATCATATAAATAAGCCACAGAAGTTTTTGGATTCTGTTCTGTGGAATTTTTCGGCACGATGGATCAGCGGTATGTCTGGAGAAAGAAAAATGAAGAAAGAACACTCTGTCCACAGTCAAGCATGGTGGTGGCTCGGTGATGCTCTGGGGCTGCTTTGCATCCTCTGGCACTGGAAACCTGCATTATGTGGAAGGCAAGATGGATTCATTGAAGTATCTCGAAATCCTTGGAAAAAATGTCATGCCGTCTGTGAGGAAGCTGAAGCTTGCGTGTCATTGGACCTTTCAACAGGACAATGATCCCAAGCATACCTCACTTGAAGCATTTGTTGTGTTGAAATATTTCAATTGCTTTTGTTTATGTTCAATGCAAACAGCTGAAAGTCTGTAAATTTTGACAATAAACCTGATTTGCAATGGGGGTTGAATAATTTTGATTGCAACTGTACATCATTATGTAATGGGCTTCACACTCGGCAGATATAAACCCAATTGAACACTTTTTATGAGATTTTGGACCAATGTGTAGAGAGTGCACTCTACAACTGTCATCAAAACACCAATTGAGGGAATAACTTTTGGAAGAATGGTGTTCATTCCTCCAGTTTAGTTCCAGAGACGTGTAGAATCTGTTTGAGGCACACTGAGGTTGTTCTAGTGGCTCATTCACTTTATGTTGGTTTTCCCTTTCATTTGTCACATCTTTATATATATTTTTGAAAGTTGTGAAAGTCCACACGTTACCAGTGCACAGCAAAATCCCCAGTGTTAATTTAACACCCAGAATGTTGAATTTACACCCTACAGTGTTTATATATGTCCAATTGGACACAAATGAACACTCTGGGTGTTAATTCAACACTAGGGATTTTATTGTGTGGCAGCTGGAATTGGATAACTTTTTTTCTGTCCACTATCTTAGGTTATACCTTTGTAGGACTCTTTTTTTTTTTTTTTTTTTTTTTTCCTCCTGATTATCCCCACAGATCTTTTAAAGCTTATAATTCCATGTAATACCTTGTTCATGACCTGTCTGCATGTCTTTGAAGAAACCTGGCATTATTTCTAGGATGTGTTCAGCCCTAGGCTTTGGGCCCGTATTTTTGCTCACTTGAGCTGATCAAGCACTCTTAAAATGACCATATGGGGGAAGGCAAGTCGAGTCCCAGGGGTGCGGAGTATAATGTGGGCGATGGACGTGAAGCTTTTGGAATGTGCTGGACCAGCCAGACCTAAAGGGAGGCTGAGATAACACCATTTAAATAGTGTTCTCATTCTCTCTCTCTCTCTCGCTTTCGCCCTCGCTTTCTCTTTCTCTGAGGTTCCTTTCTTTCTCTCCTCCACTCCTCTATGATTGCTGAGTAACCTAAGAAGTGTGCGACAGAAACTGAGTCTTTTAGAGCAAAGGGACTTTGGCACGAAAGACAGCTGTTAATCAAATTGTCAGGGATGAGGCGTTTTTCTCTGAAAGTCTTTAGAGAGGGAATTTTTTAACTCCCCCCTTACATTCCAGCCACCATGTGTACACACAAATCCCAGCAAATGAAAGAATGCTGAGCACGCCTGCACCTGGAATAAAGGAGGTTCATTTCAGAGGACTGTCTAATAACCGCAAAGGCAAGACATTCAGCTTATTGTTTTACTTTCCTCTGTCTTGCTTTCTCTTTTCCACTCTCACTTTTTATCCGAGCTCATTTTTGAGCCTACCCAAGTTCCGATGCCTCAGTTTAATGAAGATAGCATGGTTCATAGTAGAATGCACACTGTTATTATAAGTACATTCCTGCCTAGTTATCAGGGGCCCTGCTTACTCTCTCTATCTGCCCCATAGGTTACTGTCGCTTGAAGAGTCTAGCCTGAGAACTGAAGCCATATATAGCCTCTTCTACACTGATACAACTGCCGTAGCTGAGACACTATCTACAAACCTTTAGCTCTGTCTTGTAACTTTGAAATAAGCCTGAGGTCTTCTTTTGCAAATGGGGAAGTATAAAAGAAAAAAAAGAATGGCCAGCGCACCATGCAGCAGAACTGGAGTCTCAATCAAGCTCAATGGTACAGAGGGTTTACCTTGGCTGCAGGGTTTATTTAAGGCAGTGGAAATGCTAGCAGATCACTCAAGCTCTAAACTGTCACACATTGGAGCCATGTGTGGGTAAGAAGCCATTGGACATTGTCGCTAAATGAGGATCCGCTGACCCAACTGCAAAATGGATGAGGCCATTCAAAGCTTTGGCTCATATTCACATTGTGTTTACACTCCTTCATTCCATGACACTCAGAGATGGCCTGCCATTCCACTTAATCTGATTTCACCAGGCCAAGAGAACTTCCCTTCCTCCCTAGACCTCCTCTGAGACACATAACTGAAGTTCAAGCACAGAGATTCCTTAAATCCGTGCTGCAGGCAGATAGTGGATATTATTGCTAGGGATTTCGACTGGCCATTTTTCTTGCGGTTTCAGGATCAAAGCCTGAGAAAAATCGAGACGCACAATCTGTCACCAGGAAGAGTGTGCAGATTGTTTGCAAACAGAGAAATGACTGGGTAGTCAGACAGCGGTGAGGTTAATTGCATTGTAGACTTTGTATTGGCAGCATTTCACTAGCAGATCATTAGTCTTTCACAGGAATCCTGGCTTTGCAGAGCTCAAACTGTGTGCAACCTTAGATGATGACCATCAATATTCCAAACTGGGTCTCTGTCTGGACCACCAAATTGGACTATAAGTTGTTCTTCATGTACTACTGGGGTCTGAATCAAGCTGAGTTTATTTTGGCTGAGGGGCTGATTCAAGGTAGTGGGAATGATAGCAGATTATGTAAGCTCTAGACTACAACAGTACCATATGTGAGTATAAAGCTATTGCATAGCATTTGCAAATGAGCATCCACCACCCCAACTGCATGACCATGGATCCAATTATGATTACTGATATGAAACCAGATTTTTTTTAAAAAAATCAAATGTGTTGTATGGATTAACAGAACTGTCTCACGTAATTCTTGTTAAGTGGAGCTTTGGAGGTCTAACCCCATCACTAAACACTCTTTATTTTTGGAAGCTGACAGAGGAAGGCATTTCCTCACTTTTTATCGAAAAAAGAGTTCAGCGAGATTGCTCTATTTGATAAAGCCATGAGTACAGTCCTCCAGCATTCCTGAGTGATGGTCTCACTCTTACACCATAGTTAACCTTGAAATATGTGAGACAGCTCTTGAAAAGTGCAAAGAGAATTAATGTAAACCCTTTTTTTTTTTCAAGCACCTGCTTTTGTAAAAGATACTACTTAGTGAATACCTGAGCAGCTAATGCACAGTCAAGTCAAGTAGTGAAAGAGACCCTGTCTTCACCAGACACTCTGATGCATACCTGTACATGGGAAGACAGCTGAGGGTAGGATCAGGGGGGATCCTTTCAGACATCTCCTCAGACTTGTTACAAATGCAAGGGGCAAAATAGCTTTGTGGCGTCATTCCTATAGTCACATATATGTTGTTAATAGTTAGCTCAGTTACTTTGATATCCTTTGACATTGGTTTGATACAGGCCAAATAGTTGTGTGGATAGCAAGTTAGCTAATGTTGTGTGTGTTTAGACGGTGGAACAAGACTAGTATTAACGTGTCTCAAGTGATTGGATCACAATTGGTAAGCACTAAGTAGAAGTATAAATGGGGTCTTATGTGCCTCAGAGATTCACAGTGGTGTGTTTTCAATGTTGCTTCGTGGAAATATTGTATGAAGTTACTATTGCGTTTGCAGTGATGTGATGGTCTTGATGTTGGGCTTTAAAATACTATATATGGTTTGGAAGGGGCACATTTAGAGTTTGACAGTAGCCATCCAAACGTTAATCATTCACAAATCCATACATTTTGTTTTCCTTTGAAATACTAATTACTTCTTTTGAGTGGCCAATAACCTTTAAAAGATTGCTCTTTGACAGATATATAAGCCAATGTCCTGTTTATTTGCTTGCCTTTCACAATTGAACACAATTGTGGAACAGCATACTCACTTCCCCACTTACCCCCATAGAGTTATTACTACAAAAACGGAAACTGCAACAAGTGCTGTTAGAGGCCCGTTGGGACAGGAATCACAATGCCCCATACCAATACCTTAACCCTATAGGGTACACCAAACTCATTGGTATACTCATTGTATTACGCAAGAGTCAACTCATTCTGTTCTAGAAAATGTAGCAAGGTGTCCCTGATCTTATAGAATATATGTTTTTTTTGTTTCGTTTGATTGAATAGGTGAGTCTCTCCATTGCTAAACAAGGAGACAATTCTTTTAACCAGAGTCTTAAAGATGGACCACGAATACTTTTCCAGTGTATGGCAATCAGGCGTAACAGACATAAATTTACAATCATTTGTTTATATATCTTCAAAGATAGGGCAGGCGGAAGAAGACCAAGGATACAAATCGTTGAATTTCTTTCTCCTATTAAATTCCACTGTAACTGCGCTAGCAATGTCCTCATGCAATGCTAACTTCACAGGAATAATCAAAATTCATCTAAAGCAGAGATGAACCAACAAATTAGCACTGCTAATCATATCACAAATACTTCAATATAAAAATCTGAATATGTTTCAGGGTGTATTTTTCCTTTAATGTGTTGATCCACTGATAAGGCAGGTGTGTGAAGAAAGTATGTTAGAGTGCACGCATGTTTCTTTGTCTTACTGCAGGTGTGCTCTTGAGCATGTGCTGGCGTGAGTTTGTTCGTGATCTGTGCTCCTTGTTGATGTCAATGCATGACAGCTTGGATTTGCCTGAAGCGCGTTTTTTTTTTTTATGTTGCTATTTTTTGTTGTTGTTCTATGACAAGTAAGCCCCTCTTCCAGACATCATGTGTGCTTGACAATTCTTTTTCATGTTTGTGCACGTGTAGTGATGATAAAACTTAAAGCTCCGACAAATTGTTAAAATGATTGCCTTCTTTCATGTCTATAGGAATAGGCTTTGCTTTTAAATAAGTCCCTTAATGTCTCTTAAGTACATGCAACAATTCGGCACCAGCAGAATGTGTTCTATCAGCTGCTTAATCCACAGTTTAGTTGTCGCCACATATGAAGTGATGTTTAAGAAGTTTTGTATTTGTCTGTACGTTCTCAGAGCGAATCTCTTACTGGATGCTGTCAGTAAGAGAATGGCTGTCTTTGGATGTAGAGTATTTTTTGGCTCTGACAACAAAAGGCAGCTTATTCAACTGTTGGGAAATATGTTTAATGCACAAAGGGCACAAACAAACCTCTGGACTTAATTTTAGATGAGACATGATTTGTTCTTTCCAGATTTCCACCCCTTCGTGACAGCCCCATGTTTGTGCACCAGCTTTCTGTTGGTCTGCGGAAAGTATGAGGTCGATTCTTTCAGGTTTGAAATAGAAGCCACTGGGCTTTACATTGTGTCATTCTTCTACTATATATAGTGATGTTATTCTGTCTGTCTTATTCCTTTCCCCCATCAAGCTAAATGTATTCTACGTTCTTGTGTTGGTGTGTGGGCATGTGTGTGTGTGCATGTGTGTGTGCGCCTATAAAAGAAGCATTTTTAGACCTGTGTTTCATCCACATAATCAGCAGATTAAAATTTTTATGCAAAAGGGCAGTAGCAACACAGACAAAAACTGACTTTTATTCGCTGACTGTTCTTTCTCCAAATATTCATTATGCATTGTGAACGCAGCTGAAACGTTTCCCCGTTGTCCACCAGAATTAGTTTTTTTTTTTTTTAGTATGGTTGTCATTATGTATAAAGAGATATTTAACAAATTGTCCAGTCAGTCGAAGAGCATTTGCAAGCCTGACTTTGACTGTATGCAGTTCACAGTGCAAGAGACAAACACCATGAACAGAATAAACATCACTTTACTGTTTAGCTTCATAAGGCCTAAATTTTGAAATAAAAATTTTAATATGAGCAAGGTTTCATACGCAGGATATACAGAGCAGTTTTTAAATTCACAAACCATTTCTTGTTCATACAAACATACCCTTTAGTGATCGGTACATAAATCTGAATCTAATTTGTGCCTCTGGGGGGAAAAAAAAAAAAGAAAAAAAAAAAGATTGTGTCATCTCTGCTGTTCAGACGACAGGAAATGTTCCTTATGTATAATCAAAACAGGTTGGCTGCAGCTCATGTCCTGTTCACTGCAAAAGAAAGAATCAGTCTTGCTTTTGATTAGAGGTGCTACGGTAAATTACAGGCCTGATCCTTTTCAGAGTGTTTATAAATCAGTGAAGGTTTCGCTTTCAGATACGAGTACCTGCTATTAGAATTTTTATTCTGATTGTGTTTGTTCTGATTTGGGTGCTGGTTCTGTGTGCTGTCATCACGGAGGCTGCACGGCTCAAAACAGGTGAGCTGTTCTTCTATTGGATTTTAGTTTGCTATTTTTTTTTTTTTTTTTTTTTTTTTTTTTTGAAATTCCTTCAACCCTTTATATCTCACTCTAGGCCATCTGGGGAAGTGGACTGAAATACTCCCTATACTGTGTTTATGAAAACTGTTTAAGCTTCCTCAACAGCACTAGCTTGCAGACTTCAAAGAGTAAACAGCATGAATGGAAGGTATGAGTGCCACGTTCTGCTGCGAGTCAAGCTCGGGGTTTTGTACAGATTTCCTCCAGTTTGCCGAGGCCATTGTGTCCAGTGGAGGGGAAAGAAATCCCTTGGGACCAAAGCTATATGAATATATTCTGCAATTGGAAAAAGGGAGTGCGGAAAGCTCTTGGGTGGTTTTACCAGTCCAAATAATAAAGCCCTGGTGATTTGAATAGAAGCACTGTGTATCCACTGACTGTGTGTTACATTTGAAAACCATTATGTGGGCAAGCCAAGACCGGAGGACACAAAAGAAATGGGTGTTGGCTCTCTTGCTTGCCAGAGTGATGTTTGGAGCAGCGTTTTGATAAAGCACAGCTGTAAGGTGAACACACTAGAAGCCCTGCTGAAAAGGTTACCCAAAGTAATATGCAGAGAAAACGCAAACAGTAGTGTATTCATTTTTTTTTTTTTTGACCAGATTCCTGACTTTAAGCGAAGATAAACACCTGATACTCCAGACTCCTGAATCTTATCTGCAGGCTGCAGAAGTGTTCATGCTAGCGATTTGTTTTGGTGCTTAACAAGTGAACTTATTACGCTGTGCTGTTTTTGACATCGTTTTATTTGCTTGTCCTTTACCAAGTCTTATTTGAGGTTAAACTACTGACCAGCCTCAGAAGTGTTTCAGTGCGTACGTCCTTTAATTTAGCTATGTTAGCACATGGAGAAGGATGAAGAAAGAAGGGTGCGGTCCAGAAGGCTTCTCCAAAATCCACAGGCATCTTTTGAACTCCGTGTTTCTCCTCCTTAATGATAGGCTGATCGGGAGAGGAAAAATCCAGCGCTTTGATGTGGATTTGGGGTGGCCGCGTTGTGTAAACGTGCCAAAACTGGATCTGTATTGATGTTGGGGCTGGATCAACAAATCAGTTCCCATATCAAGGAGAGTTTTCAGTTTGTTTCTGTGTAAAAGCTTTAAATATGCAATAGTTGATTTGTTTTATTTCTTAGTAATACAAATAACCTGAAAAATATGTACAACATGATCTAAAAAATTGTTTATGATCTGGTATCAGCACAAATACACCGATCAGCCATAACATTAAAACCACCTGCCTAATTTTGTGTAGGTCCCCCTTGTTCCATCAAACCAGCTCTGACCTGTCACTCTACACTCTACACACTCTGAAGGTGTGCCGTGGTATCTGGCACCAAGAGGTTAGCAGCAGATCCTTTAAGTCCTGCAAGTTGCGAGGTGAGGCCTCCATGGATTGGACTTGTTTGTCCAGCACATCCCACAGATGCTCGATAGGATTGAGATCTGGGAAATTTAGAGGCCAAGTCAACACCTTGAACTCTTTATGTTCCTCAAATCATTCCTGAACAATTTTTGCAGTGTGTCCTGCTGAAAGAGGCTACTGCCATTAGGGAATACCATTTCCATGAAAGGGTGTACTTGGTCTGCAGCAATGTTTAGGTTGGTGGTACGTGTCAAAGTAACATCCACATGAGTGCCAGGACCCAAGGTTTCCCAGCAGAACATTGCCCAGAGCATCACACTGCCTCCCCCGGCTTGCCTTCTTCCCATAGTGCGTCCTGATGCCATCTCTTCCCCAGGTGAGCCACATGCATGCATGTGGCTCACACATGTCCACATGGTGTAAAAGAAAAAGTGATTCATCAGACAAGGCCACCTTCTTCCATTGCTTCATGGTCCATTTCTGATGCTCACGTGCCCACTGTAGGCGCTTTCGGCAGTGGACAGGGGCCAGCATACACTGCCCCATACGAAGCAAGCTGCGATGCACAGTGTGTTCTGACACCTTTTTATCATAGCCAGCATTAACTTTTTCAGCAATGTGTGCTACAGTAGCTCTTCTGTGGGATCAGACCATGTGGGCTAGCCTTCGACCACCCAACTCCCCCATGCCCAACCCCCTCCACCATTTTCGGAGATGCTCTGACCCAGTCGTCTAGCCATCACAATTTGGCCCTTGTCAAAGTCACTCAGATCCTTATGCTTGCCCATTTTTCCTGCTTCCAACACATCAACTTTGAGAACTGACCGTTCACTTGATGCTAATATATCCCACCCCTTGACAGGTGACATTGTAACGAAATAATCAGTGCTATTCATGTCACCTTTCAGTGATTTTAATGTTATGTCTGATGAGTGTATATTATGTGGCTGAGAAAACCCATTTGGAAAACTGCGCTCCGGGCCAGAAGGCTTGTCTGTGTTTAAATGCGCCTCCCTTCACTCCGCCCCAATCTCAGTCTGTTCAGAAAGGAAAATAGAGCAGATTCTGGTAAGAGCCCAGCACAGGCTGACTTTTACTGTGAGCAAAAACCATGTCATGCTTCCAGAAAACTTAATGACAAGAAACAAAAACCAAATAGAGGTAGGTATGGTAATGCTTCAGAAGTATTCAAACTTTTTTTCCCATGATCCCCACTTCTCATTTTAATGATATTTTTAAGAACTTTTGCATTAAAATGCAAAGCTCCTATGCAAAATGTTATTGCCCCTGCAATTCCTTCATTCCCCAATAGGGGGGCGCACCCCTCTGTTTGAATACCTCTGCTTTAGATGAATCACCTTCCTAGAAATGTATGTAATTCTAGCTAACTCCTGTGCAACTAACAGTGCTCACTAGCTATCTCTGGTTGTAACGGTCAGCTGAAAAACTCATGGGAACTCATTACAAAGAAAACCAGACATTCTTGACCATTCTCACAGCAGCAAATCAGTATGAGCCAAATTTTACGCTATAACTTGGCTGTCAAGCAGGTGAATAGCCAAGTGGACAAAAACACAGGTCAGGCTAAAATGCTAATACCATAACCCATCTAATTGAATTCTACTAGCCATTGCAGATTTGGGGTCATGCTTCGTGTAAATTGGTGACAAAATGGAGGCTGGTTCAGGGAGTAAATAATCATTCTGGTGGTGTTGTACTTCACCTGCTTAACCACTAGAGCACTACTTTTGACTAATCTTGACGTATACACCTTTAAATGTTTTACATCGAGACAGCTATAACAAGCATGTGAAGACATTTTATTATACCTGTGATGACATCATACCCGACTATTGGTAGTACCCCAAAACATAAAAGCTTTTGATCACAAATCACTGTTGAAGATAATCAGGTTTATTCACCTGTCTGTGTCTGTGTGTGTTTTCCAGCCCGCATATCATCTTCCTGTCCCAGAGTGTGTTAGCGGGTAACGAAATACTATGTGGGACAAGGTTGTGCCATGAGATTGCTCACTCCTGGTTTGGTTTAGCCATCGGGGCGCGGGATTGGACAGAGGAGTGGATCAGTGAGGGGTTTGCTACATACCTTGAAGACGTGTTCTGGGCCAAAATCCAGCAGGTATCTGAGCCACTGAAAAATCAACAGCATGTTCAGCATAGCTCAGCTTTTCTTGATTATCACCTTTTCAGGTAGCTAAATAATTTCAGTTTTGTTCTGGTATGTACAGTATATTCTGCAGTGGAAGAGCACTCAGAAACAGCAGGATTTGCAAGTCATACGAGATTAATTGCAGTCGCTCTCCGTTTTTCCGGTTCATAAACACCGTTCCTTACTCAGTCTATGGAACTTTCTGAAAAATTACACTTTTTGACCAAAACAATTCCTATTAAAGTGGACACAATTGTTTGGCTAAAATAAATATAACTTCTATATTTCTAGTATTCATATCTTCTAGTGCACATTATACATAGCAGTGGGTCTTGTCAACAAATATACAGAACACTTCTAGTGCACAGTGAAGTCAGCTACAGACAACTGCACAGATTTGTACTGTATATAGCAGTGGGACTTGCCTTATACTCGCTTCACAGCTTGTGCTTCTACAGTGTTATAGGTTGCATGAGCGACTTTAAAGCAATGCTCTAACTTTAGAATTAATTTCAGTTTTGCCTGTGTGACAAAATCTCATTATTTTTTATTACTTTTCTCCCTCTCTCTCTCTCTCACATACATAACCACAGTCACAAATGGGCAGCACTGAGAATGAGGAGCAGAAGCAGCTGAAGGCTCTGCTGCGTTGGAGAAGACTGAAGGATGAGTTAGAGAACTCAGAAGAGGAGCTGCAGGTCCTTAGGTCTGACAAGTCAACTCTCTCTCACCCTCACTATCTGCCTAGTATTCCACCTGAAGCCTCATTACTGATAATCTCGCGTATACACATGCAGACATAAACACATAAACACATTTTTAAGTTATGGTAGATGTCAAGGGTTCATTTTTAGTGCAGCCATTGTTATCTATTTTTATAGCTGTAATACACATTATACACATTATTAGAGGTGCATTATGAATATTGTGTCTTTTAGCACCAGTGTTAAAAGTGGCTTGTTAGTTGTCTGTTCATGCGCACAAGTTGTGTCAGCCTTCTTTCAGCTCTTTTAGCAATAAGCTGTTTTTCACCATCAGTGGTGGATTGTCCATAGGGGCAGGTAGGGCAGAGCAAATATATCAGCCATTTAACAAATTAAACAAACAAATAAATAAATCATTTTAATTTTAAAATCAATTGAAATACTAATTACGATCATTCGAAGCTATTTTAAAACATGTTGCTATTTGACAGCTATAAGCCTGTATTCCATTTATTTGCTTGCCTTGCTAGATGTTGCATAATCATAGAATGTCATGCTCACTGGGAACGGCAACAAGCACTACTAGAGGCCCACTGGGGAACGAACCACACTGCCCCGTTCTTGCTTTATAGACATGGCTGTTAATGACAGGATTGCCAAGGTCAGGTTTTTATACCAGAGTGGTATAGTTTATAAATACCCTGCTGCATGTAAGATCTTGTTCTATAGGAAATAATCAGAATTAAATCTAGTGTAAGTGCAGCCAGTGTGTCTGTGATCTACAAAACCATTTCTATTGTAAGATCTATTGCAAAGTTTGGGAGAGGGAAAAGGGAATTATGGAGTGGATAGTATTAGTGCATCAGAATTGCGGTGTACCACAGTGACCCTGTTTCCCACACACAGGCTGAGAAAAAGAAGAAAAATGCGCGTCTCTTTTCCCAGTGGCCAAATTGTTTTGATCTACTTTTGTGTGTTTGTTGAGATGGGTTGGTAGTTGGGCTGGAAAATTTGCTGAAACCTGGCAGCCATGGTTAATGATATTAACTCTTCTGTCTGTGCCTCGCACACTGTGAGACTGGTGACAGGAAACACACCTACTGTATTGAACACAGTTGAACAAAGGTATGTCTAACACTGTATGTACAGTGGATATAAAAATCTACACACATTCACATCACATTCAAACTCGTGTTCAAAAGTAATTATCATACACCTGTCGTCAATTAAGTGATTCTGATTAACCACAAATGAAGATCAGCTGCTTCAATAGGACTTCTTGACCACTTCTTAGTTTCATTTGACTGCTGAAGCCATGGTCCGCAAAGAGCTCACAAAGCATGTACTTGATCTCATTGTGAAAAGGTATCAGTCAGGAGAGAGGTTCAAAAGAATTTCCACATCATTAAATGTACCACGGAACACCATGAACACCTCCACAAGTGGAGAAAATGGGGCACCACAGTGACTTTACCAAGAACAAGATGTCCCTCCAAAATTGATGAAAGGGCAATAAGAAAACATATTAGGATGGCTGCCAAGAGACATGTTTTTTTATTTTAAGTCTATTTATTTGTCTTTGCATGAAATGAGTTTTGAACTTGAATGAGCTTACTGAACTGAAATGCTGGTGGTCCATTTGCATTGAAAACTATTATGTAGACGCGTTCCAGTATACCATCACCTATATACAAAGTCAATATGCCTGCCAGTAGGAATTATTTTGCTGTTATCAAACAAAATAGTTCAAATGTGCATTTATATTTATAACACTGTTAAACTTTAGTTAAAACAAAGTAATAACTTTCAAAATAACAAGATATGGATAAAAAAATACAGGGTTGTTCTATCAAAGAAAGCAATACTGTAGATTTTTAATATGAACTGTGTGTGTGTGTGTGTGTGTGTGTGTGTGTGTGTGTGTTCAGGAGCACACCTCCACATGAATTCCGCTGCTCCAGCAGGGAACATGTCTGAATTGGCCCCTTGCTCGGCAGACTTTAATTTCTGGGATTAAATGTTCAGACTTTGACTTTTTTCAGTTTCCCTTCAGTGTTGATGAAAGAAGGAAAAAGGGCCCATGTAGGAAGTTAGGCTCGCTAACATACTGCTGCTAACATACTGTGAAAAAGATGAATTCACCTCATTCCAGTCTGAATATCTCAAGCCTGCTTCTATGCAAATGACTGAGCGATTTATTTATTTATTTATTTATTTAAAAAAAAATTTTGTTCCAGCATGCTCCAAATGTAGATGTATGCCATAGATATAAGAAACTTAGATGCGACATTGGCCACCGTTGCTAGCTAATTTCACGTGCCAGCTCTCCCACCACATTAGCAGGGGCGAGAACTGTTTATAAGCCAATGCATGTCAGTGTGGATATGCAGCTTTACCCTTATAAAATAATCAGCTGTAACTCATGTTTTACTGCTATCGACATTTTAAATCTAACACTTATTAAAAAGCAACTATAATATAATAAAGCATACTAATATAGATCAGACTATGGTGGAGACCCCATTCTGACCTGATGTTAGTATCCATCTCAAGTGATCCAGTCACAATGCTAAATACAGGTGTGAATGGAAACAAATACTGTATGTCCTGGTGATGCTTTGTGCTCTAACCACTTTAAACACTTTTTTGGAGGTGGTCAAAGATGCATATGCACCATAAGTTTTTGTAACTTTATTATTATTATAAGATTCTGTCAGAGTTCAGAATAAATGGAAGCTCAAGATTTTCTAGGGTTCACATGAAAGAATTAATTCAATTCAAATTAAAAGCGCTTATTAGACACAATAGAACAGCATCCGTCCTGTTGTCGGGAAAATCGCAACTTCGAATCCCAACGATGCCACAGGTCCTAGACCTAGACCTGTGAGTCCTAGAGAGCAAAATTGGTCGTGCTCTCTGAATGGAAGGGATGGCATTACTCTCTTTCCCCTGTAAATCAGTTCGACACTATCCAATCATAGCTGTCATCTGGTCTCATGTATGGGGAAGAGGGTAGATGGCACTGTCCTCTGTGACACACCATGCTGTAACTGGTTGTGTCTTGGAAGAAACACATGCTAGCCCTCCCTCTTCCCAGTTGGTAAATGTGTTGGTAAATAAGGTGAGAGCTGGCTTTTGGGTGGGAACTGACAGATGACCAAGTTGGGGAGGAAATGGGGTGAAAAAAGTCCATTATAGAAAAATGGTGCATGTTCCTCATTACTTGAAAAGTTTAGAATTTGAATGTGTTTGAATAATGATAAATGTCACCTCTTAAGCAAGGAAAATGAAGCCATATCTCAAATGGCTTTATGTTCACTACATACTGTATGCTTTCTGCATAGGGTATAACACAGTGGCATTGTAGTACTTATGAGGTGCACTATACTGTGTACTCAATCCCATTTGGGATTTAGCTAATAAGAAATGTCCTAGCAGAAAGAAAATAGCCGAATGGACTTGTGAAAGAATGAAAAGTATCCCTTTTAAATAATGATATTGGCAACAACAAAAAAAAAAAGTAAATGTAATACAGTAAAGAACTGCTTAGTCAACATTATTCATAAAATCCAATTACAGAGGAATTATTCGACACACATAAAAGTACCAAGTGTGAATGGCTTTGTGTTCTTAGCTTTCATCTTGTGATCAGATCCCAAGGCAAATGTTTACATCAGATCTGAACAGGATGTGAAATGACCCCTAATCTCCCCACTGTCAGAAGATTGAGGAAGACAAATACTTGCTTAAAATATCTATATAACTTAATATCATAAAATGATAATTATATCATAAAATATTGATTATTTGAATTTAAAATATTGCAATTGCATATATATTAATATTTAAATATACTTTGCTTTGAGGATTTTACATTTGTCTGTATATAGTTTGGAGTGAATTGTAGGATAACTTATAATAAAAGACATGCAGAAGAGCTTCACTGCTAATAATAAAGAGATATCTGGAAAAATATGCATGATTGTAAAGTAGGCAGTTGAGCATTTAAAGTTCTACTGGCTACTGGTCAGAGGGTTCAACGTTGAAATCCCAACAGCACCAAGCTTTCACTGTTGGGCCCTTAGAACTCTGCTCAGTTTTAAGTTGATTTAGATAAAACCAGCAGAACTTATGCCTTCTAGTATATAATGATAGATGATGTCTTCATTTCATATATAAATGATGTCTTCAATTGGTAATAGTGGTGGGCAATATGAAGATTTTACATTGTGAATGATTAAAATGTCTCCACAATCGCTTTTTTACTGAGAGACCATGCTCAGTCATGGCTCCCCAAGTTGTTTTAGAAACCAGATTTTATTCACTAGTCGCTATGGCAACATCGTGACATGGCTGACAACACAGAAGTTTTTAAGTGCTTAAAAAATTAAAACTTAGTTATATGGAACTGCTGGATTTTATATAATGGGCATGGTGCAAGCAAATGAGTTTGAAAAAGGCACTCCTTATGAGAAAACAAGTAAGCACAGGAAAAACATCACTGATGCCACAACATGGTACATGGCCAAGGATATAATATCCATTAGGACAGTTGAAAACGAGCTGGATCGTGATCTAGTCTGAAAAAATAAATCATATTTCTGCAAGATCTTTGTTAATGGATTTAAATTGTTAATGGGTGTAAATAATACTGGTTGTGTTACAGCCATCCATCAGGATCAAAACAAATGCTTGTGGGTTTTTGGGGAGGTAATTGCATATGGCACAAACCTGCATGTGTTTGCTCCAGGCCACTTCACTCAGCCATGTGATGGGAGACTTGCAGATAATGAGCCTTGTTTGAGTAGTGTGATGGTGCATTTGTAGACGAGACTTTTATATACAGTGGATATAGAAAAGAATCCCCCCCCTTAAAATAATCACATTTTGTTGCTTTTCAGCCTGAAATGAAGACGGACACAGTTTTTGTTTTATTCAGCTGTATTTACTCAGTGCAACTTATAACATCCTAGTGAAAGATATAACACCAACATGTCAGAAAAAAAAATTAAAAACCAGAATCACTGAGTTGGAAAAAGGATCACCCCCTTGCTTTAATTTGCCTTATTTTTTTAATTACAGCCTTTAGTCTGTTGGGATATGTCTCTACTAACTTTGCAAATCTAGACTTTGCAATATTTGTCCATTCTTCTTTGCAGAACTGCTCAAGTTCAGTTAAATTTGATGGTGACCGTTTGTGGACTGCAGTCTTCAAGTCATTCCACAGATTTTCAATGGGGTTTAAGTCTGGGCTCTGACTAGGCCATGCAAGGACATTCACCTTTTTCTCCTTCAACCACTGTGTGGTCAGTTTTGCTGTGTGCTTTGGGTCATTGTCATGTTGGAAGGTAAAGATTCTTCCCATTGACAACTTTCTGGCAGAGGGCAGCAGATTTTCCTCAAGAATTTGATGGTATTTTGCCCCATCCATTTTCCTTCTATCCTGACAAGTGCTCCAGTCCCTGCTGCAGAGAAACCCCCCATAACAGGATATTACCACCTCCATGCTTTACTGTAGGAATGGTGTTATTTGGATGGTGAGCTGTATTGGATTTCCGCCAGACATATCGTTTGGTGTTGAGGCCAAATAATTAAATTTTAGTCTCATCTGACCATAACACCTTTTTCCATGTGCCCTCAGAATCTTCAAGGTGTGTTTTGGCAAAGCTCAGTCATGGGTGGCTTTTTTCTTGCAACCCTCCCATACAAGCCACATTTGTGGAGAATTTGTGATATTGTTGTCACATGCACACAATGACCACTCTTTGTCATAAATTCCTGCAACTGCTTCAGAGTTGCTGTAGGCCTCTTGGTAGCCTCTCTGACCAGTTTCCTCCTGGCTCATTCATCCAGTTTGGAGCGACGTCCTGATCCAGGGAGGGTCTGTGTTGTACCAAATACCTTCCACTTTTTAATAATAGACATCACTTTGCTTCTAGGCATTGATAAAGCCTTTGAAATTTTTTTGTATCCATCTCCTGACTTATGCCTGTCCACAACTTTATCCCAGAGATCTTCTGACAGTGCCTTGCCACCCATAGTTGATTGTTTGCTTCAGTTGTTCTACGAAATGCTCCAGGAAAGCTCTTTTCATGCTGAGCTAATCAAAATGACCACAGCTGATCACAGTTGAAAGTCAAATGGCTTTGTGTGCCATTGAGAAGGTGATTAGCTACACCTAATTGAGTTTACAAGTCATTTTTAGGAGGGGGGGTGATCCTTTTAAAATTTTTCAAAAGGGTGATTCTTTTTTTTTATACCCACTGTATACACAGTACTGTGCAAAAGTTTTAGGCACCCTCTTTTTTTAGTACAAACTTTATACATTTTTTATTTCATGACTTCTACATTATCAAGTCAGTACAAAAAACATTTTAGGTTCCCAAACATTAGTTTTCTAGCACAAAATTAAATGTTACAGAAAAATGTTTGTAGGTCATTAAATAAAGCAGCATATTACGTAAGAGACCACATTAAAGACAAAAAACACAATGAAGGCTGCTGGGTTTTGCTGCAAAAATAAGAAGCGAGTGCAAAAGTCAAAGTCTCCAGAAGAACTGTGGCTGGTTCTGCAAGATGCTCAATAAAACTTACCAGCTCATTTCCTTATAAAACTGCACAAATTGTACCGGAGACTACTATTTTTATTTAAATTTTTATTTTTTTGTCACACCACATATTGACTTTGTTTCATTTAATATTGTTTACTTCTCTTTACAGTATTTTTTTTTAATGTAGAAACATTTAATTTCATTATTTTGATGGCATCTTTGCTCTACAGCATTTCTTTGCATGTGCCTAAAACTTTTGTACAGTACTGTATATCTCATGAATAAAAGTACTCAAAGTAAAAATACAATACAGTACTATACAATGTGCATTGTGTTCATGCTGTTTTGTACCTGAAGCTTTTCAACACACATGGAGAACACTAGAGAAACTTTTTTCTCCAAAAGAAAAGTTTTTGAATGTGAGAGGTCGAAAGTGATTTCCATCGATTTTCACAGTCTGATGACTAGACGCAAGAGTCAATTCATCCATTCATGTGGAAGTGTAGACTGCAATGAGCAGACCGTGTATTGTGTGTTTGATGAATGCCTATTACTCTCTCTCTCTCTCTCTCTCCTCTCTCTTTTTCTTCCCTCCAGATTACTTCTAGTTTTATGGTTCAAATGGCATGACTTGTCTTTTACCTCCTTGGACTGTGATTTATTTATTTATCCATCTATCTATCTGTCTATCTATCTAATCATCTATCTATCCATCTATATATATATATATATATATATATATATATATATATATATATATATATATATATATATATATATATATATATATATATATATATATATATATATATATAAAAAGCACGTCTAACGGTAGCCCCATAAATGCATGCAGAACAAAACCATCTCAAATTTGTTATTGCCCTTAAACTATGGGTAATATTGTCAAGCTGGTAATATTGTTAATTGGTAGTAATTTATAGTATTTATATTTTATCTAAAAAATGTGCTTGCTTAACGTGCAGAGGTAAAACCAGCCTTAATGAGACCATTTGGGGTACATCCTCACGTTAAAACTATTTAGTACATTTGAGAATGGTTGAAATATGAAACCAAGGGAACCCAAGGAAAAAATACAATGTCACCAAAAATCAAACTCTGGTACCGAGTCAAACTAGGTGTGAAAAGAGCCTAGGCCTATTTCTGACTCGTACGACCAGTTTGCTTCTTTAGTCAACACACAGCTTTCTGTTGTAAGGGTTTTTTATCATTTTTAATGGCTGACTGATTTGCAGTCTCTGGTGAAAAGCACACTGTTCACACTGTTGTTGTTTTGCTTCTGCAGCACTAGTGTTCTAGTGTTTCCTTTCCCCCCAGACACTTCACGGCTGCCGAGTTGAATGTTAGTGGATGCCAGTCTTATGTGCTTATTGTCGCTCTCCTTCACTGTCTGTTATGATCTCTTTCTCCTCTATACTAAGAGGTCAGGAAAAATGGAAGCTGCTTTTTAAAAACAACGAGTCTTATCAGAGTTCTCAAGAGAGACAGAGTGAGTGTGAATAAGTATAATTTTGGTGAACAAAGCATAAGGACATCGATCAAAATGAGACAGAAAAAGAGAAGATGGCCAGTGCTGGTTCTGAATCTTTAGAAACAGGTCTCACAGACATGCAGTAGTGTTTTAACATGCCATATTTCCCTCACCTGAGTGGATCTGTACCTGCAAAGCTCGAAGGCATTCTTGGCTGCTATGGATCTGTGAACTCCCACATACCAGGCGTGGCTCCAAGTCTCAGTGTCTCCTTTAAAGAGACAAGCCAGTAAAAAACAAATCATGACTCACTTTCATATAACTCTAGTAGCTATTATTGATTAGCTCAAAAATTGCAGAAGTGCAGAGTGGCAGTATCTGACCCAAGACGACAATACGATGTATGTGACAGAGATTTAAGAGTGGTGTGGCATTTTTATGACTCCACCACTCCGCATTATGTTTTCAGGTTGTCTGTGCATCCATCCAAGATTCTCATTAGGGAGATATCGCTAGAAAGAGTGGTTGAATGTTTGTAGGATTTATATGGTATTATGATTGTAACCAGCGGATGAACCAGCAGATTCTATTTTGGAATTGATCCAAACAGGACCAAGGTCACAGCAAGTTCAAATGTCTGAAATAGTTTTTCTTCAGTAGCTTCTTCCCTGTTTGTCACACAGAGATGTTAGTTACACGTTCATGTCCAGGAACTCATGGCCAATTTTTTGGCTGTCTAATATTTTTTGCCATCGGTCTGTCTGTCTGTGTGTACTTCTGTGTTTCTGTCCGAGATTCTCATTTGTGTGATATCTCAAGAACAAGTAGTTGAATGTTTGTAGGATTTATATGGAAATATCACTGTAACCAGATGATGAACTGATTAGATTTTGGAATTGGTCCAAATAGGGTCAAGGTCATAGCAAGGTCAGCTGTCTGCAATAATTCCATCCATTTCACATACCACAGGGTTGAGGGGCTAGCCTGGAACCTATCTCAGGGAACTCGGGGCATAAAGTGGGGGACACCCTGGACCCATCGCAGGGCACAATCGCACACACATTCACACACTACGGACAATTTTGAAATGCCAATCAGCATGTCTTTGGACTGGGGGAGGAAACCAGAGTACCCAGAGGAAACCCCTGAAGCATGGGGAGAACATGCACGTTCCACTCACACAGGGCAGAGGTGGGAATCCAACCCCCAACCCCCTCCGTCTGAAATAGTTTTTCTTCAATAACTTTGTTCATGTGTTAAGTATATTTTAAGGGTATTCAAATTAGTAACAAGAAAGACTAGACATGTCTGTGGTGGCGGCATCCCCACTGATGATGTTGGTGTCAAGTTCTGCTTGTTTTAGAGCAGGTGTTTTAACAAGCATTTTTGAGCAAGATATTTGAGTTATTTGCTAATTAGATAGCTAGCTACCAAAAACGACTGCCAGCCAGCTTAATCAATGCTTATAGCTAGCATGTTGTGAAGTTGTTTAGCAAACTAGCCAACATAGTTCAACTGTTTGTTTGTCTCTTTAGAATTCCATTTTTTTTCTTCTTTGCTAAATGTTCATATTTTCATATTTTTATTTAGTAAGTATTTAGTAACTGTGACAGTCACATTTATGATCATGGTGCTTGTGAGAAGATTACAATATTGGCTAGAATAATTATATCCCCAGAACGCATTTCTTTCATTAAGTCTTGACTGTAACATAAATATTTGTTGACTTGCCACTTCTAACCATCAGATTAATCCACACACTAGAGGGACGTTACAAAACGTTCTTTACTGATTTGCTTGCAATAACATCTCTGTTGAATCTCTAGATACCACAAATTTTTAATAATGTGCGATTCCCCACTACGTGCTGATAGCCGTAGAGTTGAGGTTTCCTTGTTTAAACAAATACCCCAGTGTATTGGCTGGACAATGGCAAAAAAAAACCCAAAAGTATTTTAGTCTTTTCACTGCTGCCTCCACCCTCATCCTTGAAGGGGAAAAAAAAAAAAGATGATTTCTAAGAAAGTAGCATGACCCAGGCAAGCGGCGCCTGTGTATTGATCCTGCAGGGCCGGCATTGCAGGAGCCTCTTTATAGGCGAGCTCGGTTAATCTCCTGATGTCGATCGATGCTTTTAAACTGGGGTAATGATCACACATGCAGCCATGGCCACTGCTCCAACCATTGTTTATTTGCCAGTATCTGCTCAGGAAGGAAACACTCTATCAGTCATTAGCTCTGAGGGCACAATCAGGCAGCAAAAAATAAAAATAATAATTTTTTTTTTTTACAGATCTCAGTGAGGCTGCATTGCCCACTGTTGTGTGGTTTATATACAGTATTATACGTGATGATGTTTTATGGCTGCTGCCCAGGCTTTCATATGAACCAAACAGGACACATGCTATATATTAGAACATTGTGCTGTTATTAAGTTATATACTTAGAACTAATATCAACTGTTAAACTTTTTATATTATGTTTACTTATTTGGAACTGTTAGTAAACATTGTTTCTATGGTGATCCTGTGTACCCGGGTCTGCCTCCAGTAAGCGGTAAGAGCAGAGCTCGACCTGCTATCATTTTGCAAATGCATGCATATCAGCGGCATTTACTGGGCTGTTAAGTGTGTTTTAATGCCTGCTGCTGTCAGGGTAACCCCACTCAGACCTCAGGCAATGCAGCAGTTTTTCTCTAACAGCCGTCAGTCTGCTAAATGTGCTGTACCTACGTGCTTTGCAGACCCAATAAGGACACTACAGGAGAGGTCAGTGAGTCTGGAGCCTCCATCGTGAAGCATGCCCTTAACCCAGGAAAACCATTCATGCAAGTGCACTACCTCAAAGTAAGTCTACAAAAAGCTGACTGTGAGGAGCTGAAGAACTAAAGGCCTTTGGAGTGTGCAGAATGTCTGAGGCTGTGCAAGATCTAAGACCTAACCTATGATAGATTTAGTCTGTGTGGATCTAGTTGTTGGTCATAGTATATTTAAAGTCATTTGGACGTGTTTTTTTTTGTTGTTGTACAAATCAAACATTTTATATATTGATCGTGTCTCTCGAAGGGTTACTTTCTCCTGATGTTCCTGGCTGGTAAAGTGGGTGAGGATGAGTTCTTGAGCTTCTTCAGACTTTTCGTGAGAAGATTTCATGGGCAGCTTATTTTGTCTCAGGTACTGAAATTTTATGTCCACACACAGAATCCTACAACCACAGCAAACCCATGTAAAAAAAAAAAAAGGTACAGTACTAGGCAAAAGCTTTAGGCAGCTGAGAAAAAATGCTGTAAAGTAAGAATTCTTTCAAAAATAGACATGTTAATAGTTTATTTTAATCAATTAACAAAATGCAAAGTGAGTGAACCGAAGAAAAATCTACATCAAATGGCGAATGAGTGTCTGCAGGCAACAGTAAAGCATGGTGGAGGTTCCTTGCGAGTTTGGGGCTACATTTCTGCAAATGGAGTTGGGGATTTGGTCAGAATTAATGGTCTCCTCAATGCTGAGAAGTATAGGCAGGCTCTTATCCATCATGCAATACCATCAGGGAGGCATCTGATTGACCCCAAATTTATTCTGCAGCATGACAACGACCCCAAACCTACAGCGAAAGTAATTAAGAACTATCTTCAGCGTAAAGAAGAACAAGGAGTCCTGGAAGTGATGGTATGGCCCCCACAGAGCCCTGATCTCAACATCATTAGGTCTGTCTGGGATTACATGAAGAGAGAGAAGCAACTGAGGCTGCCTAAATCCACAGAAGAACCGTGGTTAGTTATCCAAGATGTTTGGTTCCACCTACCTGGCGGGTTCCTTCAAAAACTGTGTGCAAGTGTACCTTGAAGAATTGATGAATTGATGCTGTTTTGAAGGCAAAGGGTGGTCATTCCAAATATTGATTTGATGTAGATTTTTCTTCTGTCCACTCACTTTGTTAATTGTTTGTTAATTTTGTTAATTGATCAATATAAACTATTAGCATGTCTATTTTTGAAAGCATTTGTCTACATTCCCTCCGGTTTTATGACATACAAAATATACTGCTACACCCATGCTGTAATGTTTAGTAAAGGCTTTCCAAAATGCACTTGGCTCACATTGACTTATTGGATTTGAATAGAGACTGAATTTCTACTTCGTAAGAGCCACATTCGCAGGATGGTGAAGAGGGTGGGGAAAGCAGTGAGAGTGGATTTTAAAGTGTCTTGTTGTATTTGCTGATGCTCTGTGATTGTTTTATGTAGGACTTCCTTCAGATGTTTCTGGATACATTCCCAGCTTTGAAAAGGTAAGCATGAGCTGTGCTCTCATTCACACTGCTGCATAGTTTAATGCCCATCAGCAAGCAAGGTTTTTAACACAGCTGTCAAATGTCAAGATTGAGTAATTTGACAGTATGTGAGTGTCTCAGAATAAGAATAGCACAGTTTTTTTCAGTCGCAACCTAAATTTAATGTCTTACTGTTAACTGTACCATTCAGCACACAACCTTGCCTAAACCCCCCAAACTTATAATACAACCCCATTTCCAAAAAAGTTGGGACGCTGTGTAAAATGTAAATAAATACAGAATGCAATGATTTGCAAATCTCATAAACCCAAATGTTATTCACAGTAGAACACAGAAAACATATCAAATGTTTAAACTGTACCATTTTAATAAAAAAATAAGTCTCAGAAAAGTTGGGACGGGGGCAACAAAAGGCTGGAAAAGTAAATGTTACTAAAAAGAAACAGCTGGAGGAACATTTTGGAACTAATTAGGTTAATTGGCTACAGGTCAGTAACATGATTGGGTATAAAAAGAGTATCTTCGAGAGGCACAGTCTCTCAGAAGTAAATGATGGGCAGAGGTTCACCAATCTGCAAATTGTGGAACAATTTCAGAATAATGTTCCTCAATGTAAAATTGTGAAGAATTGTGAATATCTCATCATCTACAGTACATAATATCATGCCCGTGATCTTTGGACCCTCAGGCAGCACTGCATTAAAAACAGGCATGATTCTGTAATGGAAATCACTGCATGGGCTGATAAACACCTCCAGAACTCATTGTCTGTGAACACAGTTCGCCGTGCCATCCACAAATGCAGGTTAAAGCTCTGTCATCCAAAGAAGAAGAACATGATCCAGTTTTAGAGCAACATATGCTTCCATCCAGACAACGTCTTTTTCAGGGAAGGCCTTGCATACTTCAGCAAGACAATGCTAAACCACATACTTCATCTATTACAACAGCATGGCTTCGTAGTAGAAGAGTCCGGGTGCTGAACTGGCCTGCCTGCAATCCAGACCTTTCACCAATTGAAAACATTTGGCGCATCATGAAATTAAAAATACAACAAAGAAGACCCAGGATTGTTGAGCAGCTAGAATCCTGTATCAGACACGAATGGGACAACATTCCTCTCCCAAAACTCCAGCAACTGGTCTCCTCAGTTCCCAGACATATACAGACTGTTGTTAAAAGTAGAGGGGATGCTACACCGTGGTAAACATGGCCCTGTCACAACTTTTTTTGAGATGTGTTGCTGCCATCAAATTGAAAATTACCTTATTTTCCCCTTAAAATGGTGCATATCCTCAGTTTAACCAATAGAACATATGTTTTCTATGTTCTATTGTGAATAAAATATGGGTTTATGAGATTTGCAAATCATTGCATTCTGTTTTTATTTACATTTTACACAGCGTCCCAACTTTTATGTAATTAGGGTTGTACATTAAATAGGTTCATATTGAAATATTTGTGATGTACAAAGTGATTCTGGTGCTAATTTATTGGTTGATGCTGTGAGAACTATGTGCTGACATAGGGGAATATTGCTAGTGCTGTTACAACAGTATTTAATAGGAGAAGAAATCGCTTATTTTATCACTCACCATTTTCCAGTGACATTCAATGTCATATTAATGAGAATTTCAACATAAAATGAATGGAGACCACAAACATTAAACGCAAAGTCATAGAATGCAATGCAGCTATACAATATGGTTGCACTGTACACAACTGAATTGCAGCAGAGGCTTGGCTAGTGTTGATGGTGGTATTAACGTGAAAGTTGAAGATTTAGAGACTGATCTGTTTGATCAGAGTGTACAAATGAGGAGGTGATAGAGCTGGACAGACTCCAGGACTAAAGCGGTGCTGCATTGCTCACTTTAGGTAGAGGTAAAGCAAGGGCTAATGCTACATTTGAGTAAAACTTGTAACTCCGACTAGAAAAAACAAAGAAAACACCTCCTTAACTGAGAATTCCTATGTGGAAAGTCGGGAAGGTCACCTCAACCCCGAGTTCAGCATGTGACATCAAATCAACATGGCTGCTCACTGCATCAACAGTAAACAGAGTAGCACTTTTTTAAACTTTTAATCGAGTTATACTTTATATACTACTATTTGCTTTGGATACAGTATATTAGCTTGTTATATCTAACGTAAGAGAGTATATACTCTTCACAGTTAGCTGCTTAGGTTGATGCTAACAAAAGACAAAAATGGATGCCTCCATGTTTTTTCCAACATTGTAGGTTGAACACACGGAGGTCGTAAATGACGTAATTCCACTTCCGACTTAAGTCATAAGCAGCATAATGTCCACTGGCACCACTATCAGCGGGTAGTCAAACGGGATTGTGGATAATGTAGGAAACCGGGAGCTAAAGTGAAAATAAAGTTAAAACAAAAAACGTCAGCTCAGAATTAAAGAATAAATCTTGGGTGTTGTATTTTTTCCTTTAACTGCTATTTTTCCTAATGACGTCTCCATTCATTTTCCATATCCTCGTCTACACTGGGCTTTCTGATTATGCAGCGACTTTCATGCAGTGTGCCATAGCTGTGTGTTTTGTGGCTGGTGCAGCATCCAGGGAACAAGAGTCCAAACAGCTGTTGCATTCTGTTTTCAGCTATCAGTTCAGGTGGTTCAGTCCAAGAACCCTCCTCCTCCACATGGTAAACTGGCCAGATCAGTCCTCCGCTGACCAATTCGAAACAATGGGTGATTTTGTTATTCTGCAAAAAAATTACAGCATGCAACAGTTTTCACATTTTTCCTCTTTGTCTCTCTTTATTTATCTGCCTTTCCCCCTTCGCCCCCTGCATTCTCTCTAGCTTTAGCCTCTATCTCTAATAGAACCCTCTCTATTCAGTCTGGACAGGATTTTGCTCTATTCCTCTCTATTCAGTCTGTACAGAGGTTTTTTTTTTTGTTTGTTTGTTTGTTTGTTTTTAAAACTATTGTTGTGGCCAAAAATTCTTGATTTTGCTGCGGCTTTTTAAAAATTTGTGATGCAACTTGCAGAGTTTTTTGTGCTTTTTTTTTTTTTTTTTTTTTTTTTTTTTTTTTTTTTAACGTAAAACTACTTGAATTGGTGAAATTGCAATTGCGCAAAATTGTTTTGCACAGTCTTTCGTAGTGATGTTTGTTGGTAAATGAGACCTTTTAGCTGTACTCATGTTTGACACACGTGAATCTAACAGGGCTTTGGCCGACTGCGCGTTGTGATGACATCACATGACGTCTTGGTCTAACTAAAAAGATCCTCTGAATGTTGCGGAGTTTGCTTGATTTTCCGTTCATTTCTGTGATCGTAAAATCGAGGAAGGACTGTCTATTTGTCTTTTCTTTTGAATTTGTTGAGTTTCATCCCTTGCTCATATGATTTTGTCATGTCTTTGTCCTCAGCACGGAATTGGAAATAAAAAATAATCGACTAAAATAAAAGGGAATGGTGAACACTGTTAATAAGTGCATCTGCTGCTCAGAAGCTTAAATGTTCTTGACAAATTGGTATGATGGTACAATGATAGTGTGTCTACTGTTGATGAAATTAAGAAGATCATGGGGCAGGGTGAATTCTAGTGCTATCCTTTAGGGATATTAAAGAAATCCCAAATAAAGATTTTTTTCATGTCAGAAAGAGCCTAGGTTTAGGGTTAGGGTTAGTGTTGGGGTTAGTTCTGTTAGTTCAGTTCTACAGTAACAGCTCCATTTTAACATTCAGACTGTCGGTAAAGATATTTCACCATGAGCAAGATTTTTTTTTTTTTTTTTTTTGGATAATGGCAAGTAGACATGTGTGTACATGCCCCGATTCAAAGAGCCAAAATGAGCTCATCAGAATATACCGAAGCAGAGTAATATCCATGCCAGCTCTGTGGGTCTACTGCAGGAGTGTGTACCATTTTCTCAAATACAGTCATGTGAAATTGTTGTTTTTTTTTTACATATATGGACAAGCAAACATTTGATCCTCTTTGAAACAGTGCCTATTAATAAAGTTGTTACACTCTATCAAATGACACATAAAACTGACATTTTGTAGTAATTTTTACAAGTTAAATGAAAAAACAGATCAGTCACATGGAAAAAATTAAGTACACCCCTACATTTACCACACTTTCAAATCCATAAAATTAGAATCTGGTGTTCAAGATTAGAACCTGCTTAGCGAGTGCAGGTGGAACCTGTCTTATTTATGCCCCTCTCGTATCTAGTGTCTGGTGTTCCCTTTGTTACTGAGGTGCTATGCTGATGACACTCAACTCTACTTCTCATTCCAACCAGATGATCCAACGGTAGCTGTTCGCATCGCAGCTTGTCTGACAGAAATTTCTGACTGGATGAAGGACCACCACCTTCAACTCAACCTTGCTAAGACAGAACTGCTTGTGGTCTCGGCCAACCCAACACTTCATCACAACTTCTCTATTCAGCTACGTTCATCAACCATAGCTCCTTCCAGGACAGCCAGGAACCTTGGAGTTGTGATTGATGATCAGTTAAGCTTCACAAACCATAGTACTTCAACGGCTCGGTCCTGCAGATTTGCTTTATACAACATTAGGAAAATTAGACCCTTCCTATCAGAGCAACCTACACAATGCCTTGTCCAAGCTCTTGCTCTCTCTAGACTGGACCATTGTAATGCTCTCCTTACAGGCCTTCCGGCATGTACTATCAAGCCTCTGCAACTGATCCAGAATGCAGCAGCGAGGTTGGTCTTCAACGAGCCGAAGAAAGCTCACGTCACACCTCTCTTCATCAGTCTGCACTGGCTGCCAATAGCCGCTCGCATCAAATTCAAAGCACTGATGCTTGCCTACATGACTACCACTGGCTCTGCACCAACATACCTAAACTCACTAGTTCAGACGTATGCACCCTCCAGAAGCTTGCGTTCTGCTAGTGAACGACGCCTCATGGTGCCATCCCAAAGAGGCACAAAATCACTCACACAGACCTTTTCCTGGACTGTTCCGAGCTGGTGGAACGACCTGCCTATCTCAATCCGAGCAGCTGAGTCTTTAGCCATTTTTAAAAAATGTCTAAAGACACTTCTTTTTCGGCAGCACCTGACCAATTAATACTAGCACTTACCTATTCTATTTGTTTGTCTGTTTAAAATGAAAAAATAAAAATAAAAAATAAAAAATCCTATGTGTACTGTGCTAGAATTACTGAGACTTGTTAAAGCGCATGTTTGGCGCAGACCAAAGACAGCTTTTCAGGAGAAGCACCTTATACCAATTGTGAAGCACGGTGGTGGAAATGTTATGGTTTGGGGTTGCTTTGCTGCCTCAGGGACTGGACAGCTTGCATTCATTGATTCAACTATGAATTCTGCATCATATCAAAGAGTGCTTGAAGATAATGTGAGGCCATCTGTCTGAAAGTTGAAGTTGAACCAAAAGTGGACCTTTCAACGGGATAATGATCCTAAGCACACTAGCAAATCCACCAAGGAATGGCTCAAAAAGAAGAAATGGAGGGTTGTGGAATGGCCTAGTCAAAGCCCAGATGTGAATCCCATTGAATTGTTTTGGGGAGATTTGAAATGGGCAGTACATGCAAGAAAATCCTCAAACATCTTCCAACTGAAAGTTTGAACTGAAATATTGCATGGAACAGTGGTCAAAAATTCCAGCAAGCCTGGTGGACAATTATGCAAAACACCTACTAAAGGGGGCAATACTAGCATCTGAGGCCAAGGGTATGCTTACTTTTTCCACAGAAGAATATCACATCTATTGATATTTCTGTTGAATAATGATTGAAAAAGCTCATTTTCCTTGTGGTTTTGTTCAAGTATATCAACTTTATTAATAGGCACTGTTTCACAGATGATCAAATGTTTGCTTGTCCAAGTATGTCAGAAAAAGCCAACAATTTCTATGGGGTGTACTTATATTTTCACATGACTGTATATATGCTCTGTGTGTCTTGTGTGTGTCCTGACTGTCAGTTGGGGAAGAAAACATTTCCATCTTTTCCATCTTGTCTAAATGTATGTTGATTGCTGCGTTGTAGACAAGATCAGCTCTCGTACCTGCCTGGCACAATGCATTAGTTGATTATGTGTGCAGGTGTGCTTCTGCAAGATTTCCATTTCAGAAAGAAGTCTGGCTTGAATTACAAAGGAAAATAAGGTTTTCATGTCTATATATCGATTGTCAAGAACAGCATGTGTATGTAGTATGATTATATATGGCATTTTTATTGAAAGAATTTTGCACTGAATCACATCAAGTTTTATTTTCATTCACATCTACTGCTTATCTGTTTATCATTTTTTTCAGTCAAGGCCTCACTCTTGAATCTGTTTACTCAGACTGGCTGGATACACCAGGAATTCCGAAGGTAAGAAACAAGAGAGCAAACATCACAATGTATTTTGAGCTGTTTGCTTAATTAGGAAAGCTGAAATGCGCTTCGATAGTGTACACAAGCACTGAGACTGCGTGTTTGAGTCCAGTGTCTGGTTCACACTTCAGTGCATTCAAATTTAATTTTTTTTAACCTTGCATTCGTGAGGTGTTATTCAAGGTTGGAATGGCATGCCTTCATCAGTAATTTTAGCTCTATTTAGCTTTCCTAGCCTGTTTAAACAGCGGTGCCATTAGTGCTTAATACAGCTGATTATGAAATCATGCAGGGCAAATGTAATCCATTCATGTGATTCATCGTCTCTGTTCCGAGTCACTCAGGTTATTATTGGATTTGACGATTGTTAAACACTTCGGGAGGAAATTTGTCTTGATCCCAGGCTGAGATAATGTTTCTGCTGCAGCATTAATCTTGATGCATAGCCCTCAGCAGGGTGTGCCCCATCTTTCCTGATGAATTCTACAGCAAAGGAGAATCGCCATTACTGTAAGTGTTGTGGAATCTGTGACCGAAGTTGACACACAGTTGAGTGCGTCGAACGAATCAAGCCAAAGATTCTTGAGGTGAAGATCATGAGTGCTCCCTCTTATTGCTTTATAATCCATTTTCTTTACTGGAGTGTGCATCGAATTCAGCAACACAAAATAGAAAATCATCGGCATGATCAGAAAATTTCGTCTTTTTCCTTGTTTTATGTATGAGTCTATGCTTTGGCAGGCATTTACTAGAGCACAGGTATCAGATTAGTTATTTTAACTAGCTCTCCCATTTTGGGCTGTTACTGTGGGCTTGATAACATATACTTGAACATGCCTCAAAACAAATAATGGCAGGAAATAGTTGGCTTCACAATAAACACTCGTTCTCTCACACACACAAGTCACAAGAGACACACACCCATGGAATGACTAATGAGACAGAAACGGAGCTCTTTTTTCCATTCGACTATTTTTATAGACATTGGGTATTTGTGAGTATGTTGGGATTTTGTGGTGGGCCAGTCTTATTCTCATGGCCTTATTAAACTGCTCACACAGTGGGCTATGAAATAGATTCCTACAGTGCCCTCCACTAATATTGGCACCCTTGGTAAATATGAGCAAAGAAGGCTGTGAAAAATTGTCTTTATTGTTTAACATTTTGATCTTTTGTTTAAAAAAACCACAAAATACTCTGCTCTCATGGATATCAAACAATTGCAAACACAGATTAATCCAAAAAAAAATTATTTGTTAAATATAGGTGTGCAACAATTATTGGCACCCTTTTAGTCTGTGCTACCTCCCTTTGCCAAGATAACAGCTCTGAGGCTTCTCCTATAATGCCTGATGAGGTTGGAGAATACAGAGATCCTTAAAATTTTGAGGTCCACGCTGGTGGACTCTCCTCTTCAGTTCACCCCACAGGTTTACTATGGGTTTCAAGTCAGGGGACTGGGATGGCCAGGGCAGGACCTTGATTTTGTGGTCAGTAAACCATTTTTGTGTTGATGTATGTTTTGGATCATTGTCCTGCTGGAAGATCCAACCACGGCCCATTTTAAGCTTTCTGGCAGAGGCAGTCAGGGTTTCATTTAATATCTGTTGATATTTGATCCATGATGCCATGTATCCTAACAAAATGTCCAGGTCCTCTGGCAGAAAAACAGCCCCAAAACATTAAAGAGTCACCACCATATTTAACCGTGGGCATGAGGCCATATGGCTACCTCTCTGTGTGCACCAAAATCACCTCTGGTATTTGTTGCCAAAAAGCTCTATTTTGGTTTCATCTGACCATAGAACCCGATCCCATTTGAAGTTCCAGTAGTGTCTGGCAAACTGAAGACGCTTGAGTTTGTTTTTGGATGAGAGTAGAGGCTTTTTTCTTGAAACCCTTCCAAACAACTTGTGGTGATGTAGGTGACTTCGGATTGTAGTTTTGGAGACTTTCTGACTCCAAGACCCATCTAACTTCTGCAATTCGCGAGCTGTGATCCTTGGAGATTTTTTGGCCACTCAAACCATCTGCCTCACAGTGCTTTGAGACAATATAGACACACGTCCAATTCCAGGTTGATTCATAACATTTGCAGTTGACCGGAACTTCTTAATTATTGCCCTGATGGTGGAAATGGGCATTTTCAATGCTTGTGCTATTTTCTTATAGCCACTTCCCTTTGTGAAGCTCAACAACCTTTTGCTGCACATCACCGCTGTATTTCTTGGTCTTACCCATTGTTATGAATGACAAAGGCAATTTTGCCTATGTGTTACCTCATATTTATACCCCTGTGAATCAGGAAGTCATGGTTGAATAATTTCATGTTCCTAGTCACCCAGGTGTACTAAAAAAATGTAAAATATCAACGGGAATATACTTCAAATATATTTTTCTCATGAATTCATAGGGGTGCCAATAAATGTTGCACACCTATATTTAACAAAGTTTTTTTTTAATTATAAACATGTGTTTGAAATTGTTTGATATCCATGAGAGCAGAGTATTTTTGTGAATATTGTTTCTAACAAAAGATCAAAAGGTTAAACAATAAAGACAAATTTTCACAGCCTTCTTTGCTCATATTTACCAAGGGTGCCAATATTAATGGAGGGCACTGTGTATTCAAATTCAAATATTTGTAATTACAAGAGAAAATGAGAGTTCTACAAATGTCTCCTCATATCAGCAGGTGTGTGAGCTGGAGTCAGAGGCATCAGGATGCAAGAAGCTGTGTTGAGGAATAAAGTGACATTCACTGAAATGTCAGCCGTGCCTCCTCAGTCCGGTGTGAAGCCATAAATGTCTCTCTCACCTTTCTGTTCTGAGAGTGTGTCTGTGTCTTAGTGCCTCTCCTCCTACTTGTGTGTTGAGGAATTCTTTGTGACTGTGTGTGCATGTTTTTAAGTGAACAAAAGAAGGGGAAGGAGATGGATTGAGAGAGAACAGACACGGTCCAGGCTGTGATAATGGTAATGGTAGAGTTTTACAGGCATGCTGTCTGATTGAACCCTGAAGGCGGGGTTATGTCCAGACTGAGAGCTTGCATTAGAGCAATAAGGCAGCCATGCAAGCCATCTCTTGTTAACAGGAGCAGTTTACTGCCTAAGAGCTCTGGACTGCACTCTGTCTTACTCCATATATGCTCCCACTTCACACACATCCGCACACACTGACTCACCTTTTTGCCAAGAGTCACAACTAGGGATACATCGAAACAGTTTTTTTCAGACCGAGTATGAGAACATGTTTTTGGTACTGATACCAATACCAAAATTAGTAACATAGTCAGTCCGCACAGGATTTCATGGAGTTTTTTGTGATTGTTGCGGCAAAAATGTTTGATTTTGGTGCGGCTTTTTTCAAAGTTCGCGTTTTTTGTGCTTTTTTTTTTTTTTTTTTTTTTTGCTGAAAACTACTTCAATTGGCAAAATTGCAATTGCACAAAATTGTTTTGCACAGTCGTTCAAAGTGGTGTTGTTTGGTAAATTAGACCTTTTAGCTGTACTCATGTTCGACGCACGTGAATCGAAGAGGGCTTTGGCTGAATGCGTGTTGTGATGACGTCTCATTACCCATCTTGGCCCAAATCTGTGGAAAACCTGCAGTAATTTTGAAAAATTGCTTGCTCTGGCAAATATTGCCGAGTTTCTTTGATTGTCCGCCATCACAAAATCGCAAAGTCCTGGAGGGACTGCTTAGTATTAATCAATCAGCAATGTCACAGATCTTATTTATCTCTGTTTAACTTTCACTGTTTTAAAAAGTGACCCATGAAAAAATGTACACCTGGTTGTTCATTCACTTAAGCTACTAGACTTGCTCTTTCTAATGTTAGCAAGATGATTTTAGATAAAGTGCATTAGCTAGCTACTTTGGATTGATTTGTTTCACTTCGGAAAAAGCGCTTCTGTACAGCTCCAAGTGTCAATGTCCAATGGTGGTTGATCGTCAAGAACAATACACTGGGCAGGAGATGTTACTTTCACTCACCTAGTGTTGTCTGTAGACATTTTTTTTCTCGTCTAGCCTGCTTTGTGCTGCTATCAATGAACCCCTCACCCTGAGCTTTTTGTTTAAGTTGTTTTATCAGGTTACCTTTGTTGTAGGAAGATATTGGTATTGATGTATCCCTATTCAGAACACACTTCACTTCACGTTCCACAATGTAAACCTTGGATGTGAAGCAAATATCTCACGCATTGCGTTTGCTTTTAGTTCAAAGCTGTGGTTGTGTTAACACCTACAGATGAACACAGGATGAGTTATTACTTCACTGCAGGTCCTAATTAAAGACAGGGAATTTTGCCATGAGGATTGGACTGATATTGACTTTATGAAAATGCTTTCCAACAAGCAGCTTACGATTCATTGGTCGGTAACAGAATTGGATTTTCCTAGCCGTTGCTGTCCTCAACCACTAAATGCCTCTACTTATTATTCAGTCATTTGCCCTAAAGTTATTCTGTAACTACTATGAATTATTCAGTTACTACAGTGAAGGTAATAGGGATAGGAAATGTATGTAGTTACAAGAAAAAGGGATGTTAACACTGGAGCCATTGACAGGTCCTAGGAGCCAGGGGTTAAAACAGTGATCTGTACACCTGGTCTTTACGCCTGGTTACTGACTACAGCTCAGCTCATGTGTCAGAGACCAAATTTGTCACGTAAGAAAGGAACTTTCCATTATTTACTTTGGTAATAGCTGTAGTAGCAAGAGTCATATTAATACATGTTGAATTGAATTGAGAGAGACAGACTTCCTGTTGTTGGTCATTTCCAGATGTTTCGTATTACCCAGGAGTAGTGTTGCAGTCAGGTCACTTACCATCTAGTCAGCAGATCTTAGGTCCAGGTCGAGTCTATGTCATCTCGCCCTCCCTTAAAAGCCAAGCCTGAAATCTTTTCATCGCCATTCAAGTTGAGAGCAAGTCAAGTTCTGAATGGGGTTATTTTTATACTGAAGAAAAAATAATTTACCTGCCTATGTACAGCTCAGTGCAAAATTCAGTGAAGATTTTCCGTTCCAAATTTCATAAGCTCAAGTCCAAGTTGGCACATAAATATGCAATCATGACAAAAAGGCTCGGGTCATGACAAAAGTAGTTTTGCAAGCCAGACTGATTGCTTTAGCTCGAGAGTCTGGTGCATTTCCTCACTAAACATGTCCACCAATTTTCACAGGAAGGAGGAGACTGGCATTTTAATCAGTCAACAGAGGAATATTCAGCAAACTTGTCAGGCCATTCTGTATGTTCAGAATTAATGGTTTCAGACACAATAAATATGTGATGCAGTCCACTGGCTATATCTTGCTGCAGAAAGCACAGGTTTCCACGTTTTCAGACTGGAAACCAGTGCACGAATTGCTCCTACACTGGAGTGTGGATAACCAATCAGATTACAACCTTCAAGATTCTGAAGCTTGTGGCCAGAAAATTATATTTGGTGTTTTGTGAGCCGTCTGAGCTGAGACTGTATAAGTAGAGAATTAAGTTAGTTGGTGTATGCTTAAGTAGCTGTAGTCCTAAATTTAGGACTCGTGACAACATCACTGCCTGGGAAGACCAGTCTGTGGGATCTGCAAGCATCTGAGCCTTTTTCCACACTATTCTTCTTTATATATATATATATACACACACGTACACACACACACACACACATTCAGAGATGCATAAAGAAATGCAGTTCTGTAGTGGAAAAGTTATCATAAATGTGTGTGTGTGTGTGTGTGTGTTAGAGAGTGGTATTAGGTTTCTCGATTGTACTTGAGTATGTGTGTGTGTGTGTGTGTGTGTGTGTGTGAAAGAGAGATAGAGAGAGAGAGAGCTATAGCTCCTCCCCAGGCTGTACAGGAGAAAGCAGTGTTTGATTACAATGAGGTTCTGCTCCCAGACGTGAACTGCTACTGCTGTCTGGCTTTCACTGGAAACCAGCTACCGCACGTCTGTCTCTCTCTGTCACTCTTTCTCACTTTCTTTTTCTCACACACTTTTGCTTCTCACCTATTCTAACCTCCCTCTCTTCATTATCTCTCTTCCCTGCCTATCTTTCCCTTCTCCCTGTCCCCCTGTCATTTTCCACTCTTGTCCTCCCTCTGTTCTCTGCTGTCTCTCCTCTGCTGGGTTTTTCTCACTCACCCACTGAGTGTGAGTGTGAGTGTGAGTGTGAGTGTGTGTGTGTGTGTGTGTGTGTGTGTGTGTGTGTGTGTGTGTGTGTGTGTGTGTGTGTGTGTGTGTGTGAGTGAGTGAGTGAGTGAGAGAGAGAGAAAGAGAGTGCGTGTGAGAGAGAAGAGCAGTGTACTGGCAGAACAGACTGTAATAAGGTTAAGTGCAGCTTGCGTGAGAGCTTGAAGGAAGGGGAGAGAGAATGAAAGAGCGAGAGACCGGACGACTGGAGGAGTGGATCAGAAAGGAACTGACGCCCCATTTCAAGTTAATGAGGGAATTTTTCTTCGTCTCTCCTTCTCTGCCTGTCTTTCTTTCCACTCAACATTCTCCTCCTCTCTTCCTCTCCTCCAGTGGCTTGGAGAAGCCAGCTCGACGTGGTCACACACTCCGCCAGTCACACAAGTCACACAGGAGGTAAGTCCATTCTGATAACTCCTGCTCTTAGCAATACTGTGGAACAGCTGTTTACCAGTTTACAAACTGCTCAGAAGATTTCACATTTCATCCAGCACTCGTGGTAATTGAGTTTTTAGCTGTGTGATATGGGAAGTGTTTGGTTCATTGTGCTTTTCCTGAGTCGCTTATATCATATACGTGCAAACGTTTTGTGGTTAGTCGTGGCTGGAGCATCACTCAGCGGCTGAGAGACGAAATCGCAGACTACTCTTCTATTTTGGAATGAGACTAAAAACAGATGCTTTTTTAACTGTGTGTGTGTGTGTGTGTGTGTGTGTGTGTGTGTGTGTGTGTGTGTGTGTGTGTGTGTGTGTGTGTGTGCGTGCTGCAGGTGACATTTAGCCACTTCATCTAGTGCTCATTGTTTGGCATGGTATTAATTTGTCTGTGAGTGTGCCCGTTTATTCGTTCGTCTGTGACTGGGACTGTTTATTTAATGCCCTTGCAGAGGTAGAGTTTAGCGATATGATAATATAATATCTGTATTGTGATATGTTATCAGCAATACTCCTCTCTGAAAGTCTCGCGTATCAGTACCGACACCAGTGTTACACCTCGACTTGGCAAATGTTTTATTTTTCCCTCCTCTTCTGTGATAATCTATTTTGGTATGTAAAATTTATAAAGATTATTGAAACTGTAGTTTTTTTTTTTTGGTATTCTGTTTTGCTGGTACTTAGTCTAGCCTAAATATCATGATATATTAAGTGTATTGTGAAATGATATTTTTGTCACATTGCTGACCCTTAATCCAAGGTTGCATGAAGTTGTGTGTGTGTGTGTGTGTGTGTGTGTGTGTGTGTGAGTGAGACAGAGAGTGCTTGGCTCCACTGGTATTGCAAAGACGCCTTGTAGGCTGCATATTTGATTGAGTGTGTGTGTGTGAGAGAGAGAGTGTGTGTGTGTGTGAGAAAGCGAAAGATGCCTAATGTTTTTGTCTCATAATAAACAGTGTACACATTGGTATACATTATGCTTCCCTCTCAAGCGTATTGTACTCTTTTTCTCTTTCTGTCTCTCACTCTGGTTCTCTGCAGGTTGTAAAATGGATGCACCACAGTGGCGGCACTCGAAAGGGCACCAAGCGGAAGAGAGCAGGGCCCAAGGTGAACTTCAAAGAGGTAAGACCCCGCCAAGCTGGCTTTAAATAGCTCCTGTGTCACCCTCACATCGTCCTCACTCGGTTTTACTTTTTTTTTTTTTTTTTTTTAAAGAAACCTAATTGTCCCTTACATCCACCAGAAGATTCTTTTCTCCGCTTGGCTTTGCATCTGTTCGAGTCTGCATGTACAATTACTTTGTTTAGTGTTGTGGTGTGACATTATCAGACAATCTGACATTGTGGATGGTGTTAAGAGCTAAGGAAGGGCCCAGCACAGGGAAACGGGGGTGGGCATTGTTCTTCGCCCATATTTCTTGGCAATGAAGTGCCAGGAAGAGACAGACGAAGACAATCAGGGATTTGATAACTTGTCCTCAAATGGCTTGGCTGTTATTCTGTATGACATCATGGGACAGCCGTGACTCAGCTCATTTTGTGTTTTCCTGAGGAAGTGGTGTTTAAAATGGCCCTCACCAGTGCTGCCTGTTGCTCCGTGTGTGTGTGTGTGTGTGTGTGTGTGTGTGTGTGTGTGTGTGTGTGTGTGTGTGTGTGTGTGTGTGTGTGTGTGTGTGTGTGTGTGTGTGTGTGTGTGCGCGTGCATAAGGCGATCTTTTATCTATCACACGTAGTAATGCACAGAGGTACAGTATTGTGTAAAAGTTTTAGGCACATGCAAAGAAATGCTGTAGAGCAAAGATGCCTTCAAAATAATGAAATTAAATGTTTCTACATTAACAACAAAACACCATAAAGAGCAGTAAACCGTAGTAAATGAAACAAAGTCAATATTTGGTGTGACAAAAAAAATAAAATGTTAGTCTCTGGTACAATTAGTGCAGTTTTATAAGGAAATGAGCTGGTAAGTTTTATTGAGCATCTTGCAGAACCAGACACAGTTCTTCTGGAGACTTTGACTTTCGCACTCGCTTCTTATTTTTGCAGCAAAAGCCAGCAGCCTTTATTGTGTTTTTACGTAATATGCTGCTTTCTTTAATGACATACAAACATTTTTCTGTAACATTTAATTTTGTGCTAGAAAACTAATGTTTGGGAATCTAAAAAAAATCTATAACAAAGTTTGTACTAAAAACAATAGGGTGCCTAAAACTTTTGCACTGTACTGTAAACTCATAGTAAAGGAAAAGTAATCAAAAATGTGAAAAAATGTTTTTTAGTATTGGAAAATGGTCGGAATTGACGTAAGCGTTTGCGTTGCCTTTACAGTAAATGGTTTTACCTCATACATTACATCTCAGTAGCAAAAGTGTGTGTGTGTGTGTTTCTGATTGGGTCGCGTCTGAGTTTCAACAGTGAGGTCATATCTGTTCTGAGTCTCTGGTCTTGTCACATCGGTGGTAGGGTTTTGTGTGTGTGAGGGTGTGTGTGGCTGGAGAATGTGCTAGAACACAATGGCTCTTTACAAACTTGTGTGAGCAGTAAACCACTTGAAAGGAGCATTAACAGGAGACTTGTTGACTGGGTTATGTCAAAAAACGTTACACTTAACATTCAGGAATTTCTAGAAATCTGCACGGTTTACTTGAAAATGCCTGTATTTGTCACATGTTTTGGATTCGTTCAAGTTATGGTCATGTATATTTTCCATCCTGTAATTTTAATAAAGAACGTTCCGTCCATGATTACAGGGACAATCGGATATCTGCTGAAAAGTGTCTGAAACACACAAGACACTTCTTCGTGCGCGAACAGCAACAGCGGCTTCACACCTACCTGGCAGGTTGACGTGTTTGCTTCAAGTAACTTCAGAGAATTGTGGGATGGGGTTAGAGGGGGAGGGAGTCCATGAAAGGAAAGAAAGGCCAATTACAGTCTAGTTGGCTCCATACAATGGGCCGGGTGGAGAGAGAGGGAGAACGAAAGAGCGATTGTTTGAAGTGCTGCCATAAAAGCCAGCCTGAAAGGAAACACCAGTGACCCCTCACACACACACACACACACACACACACACACACACACACACACACACACACACACACACACATTCACACACACTACTCCCCCCTTCATCCCAGTGCTTGCTAGCAGAGGATACCACGAGCCCCCAAGTCCTCCAGGTGCATTTTATATTACTTATTCACAGACTTCAAAAGCGGGTGCCCCATCCCCTGCCTGTTCATAAATCAGGTTCGGGTGCTGTTTCTAAACAGAGGAGAGCACAAGGCCCCAGCATGCAGCCGTTCCCCGCAGTAATTACATCATTGCTAATTGGCGTTTTCCAGGCCCAGACACCCCCAGTCAACCCCACACTGAGATCAGGGTCATTTTCATGTGAAATGAAAGTTTTGCACCGGAAAAGAGTCGAGTTTTATTGCCTACTTTTAGTGAGTGGGTGCGCATGAGCGGATATGTGTGTTGAGGGAGGTTTGCTGTGGTGTATTAGTTACGCTTATGTGCTAATGAGATTCATTTTGCTTCATTTTCTTCTAAATTAGGGATGCGTTTCTCTGCACTGGCTAATTTTTAAGGAGAGAGGGAAAGAAGAAAGAGAGAGAAAGAAGAAAGAGAAAGCGCGAGAATGACTCCAGTATCATCTCAGCTTTCAGACATTTTCATGTCTCCTATGCCATCATTGCATGGGATGAAATAAAAACGAACGTGAATGCTATCAGCATTAAGTCATCAGTTTTCATTTTCATAGTATGTGCTCTATCTGTTCCATTAGCTAATGGGTAACTGGAAATCCAACTAAAAGAGGAAGCTCCTCACCAGTTTGCGGTTTGCATCTTATGAAATCACTTTCAGTTCACATAGCACAGCGGCTGAGAATGAAAAGGTTCATTTTTATGTGCAAGTTATTCTCCTGCCCTTAACCCCTTTAACTCAAAGGATCTGTCTGTGGGTCAAGACGTATATATTCATCACTACACACCTTGCCTGCTAGTTTCATTGGAGTTATTGAATAATAAACTGAGAGGTTGCAGGAGGTAATATGCACCAGGGATTCTCAGTTCCAGTCCTGCTCTCAACACACCTCATAGAGGGCTTGATCATTACCTCATGAGGTGTGTTCATATACTATACCCACTTAAAATATTTACTATGGACTAAAGATTAGAACATACCTTTTAGTGGGTTAATACATTAGAGGCTTGTTAAATCTGAGTATAAAGCATTATGGGGGAAAAATAAGGTTAATAAAAGCGCTTGGTGCGAACAGTGGAGTCGGATTGCATTCAGTGCTAACCAGACATTAACACGCTTGCACAACAGTGTGTGTTTTTCATTATAATGTGTGCTTGATTAACATGTACAATTTTGAGACGGAACGAAGACAGCACGTCTAATTAAATCATTGCTTGTTATGTTGGTTTTGTCCATTGGTTGTGTTGTTGTTTTTTAAAAAAAAATTTTTTTTATAGAAAGCTTGCTAGTAAGGTTCACAGGACATCTGGTTGAGGCTAGAGATGTGCTTCGGGTCTGGAATCCCACAGGATTTTATTTATTTAGTTTTTTAAAAGAACATCTTCCCAGAAAATCATGCAGGCATTGTAATAAAATGCTACCTAAAGGACCCCATTGTGACTCGCAGCAGCGCTGCATCACAGCATCGTAGTAGGTTGACAAACTCAAAAACTAAAGTAAATCTGGTAAAATATTAGTAGTTGGTTATTGCTGTCAGTTTCTTGATTTGGGAAAGAAGTTGTTGTTAAAAGATAGTTTCCTAGCTTACTCAGTCACATTAGATAGAGAGCTTTTGAGGCCTGAGATTGATTATGAACTTGAGTGAAGCAGCTGAGGAGCGGTAGAAGTTTAGGAGTTGAGTAAAGTTACGTTCTGCAACTATGAGTTACTCGCCTAGCGTATACTTTTGGCCATTAAAGCAAAATGTGCTCATTTTGCTGGTTTAAATGGTTTTATGACTATTTATTTTGTATATTTATATCATTTTGATGTCAAGACTGACAAACAAGGAAAGCTCAAAACTAATTGTAGTTTGTGTAGTGAAATGAAATTTCTGAAAACAAACATATTGAAATTTTTCCCCATGATATCAGTGCTGAAAACTCTATAACACAGTTGAGCTGTATTCTGAGCTGTGTTGCCACCCAAGAATAACAACTTCTAAATCCCAGTTTATTGTAAAAACGTGGCCATCACACTTCATTTGTTCTGCAAACGTAATACATCTGTGTAATTATAGTACATCAATAATATATATTTGTATTTCTCAGTGTGAACACAAAAGTCAGCTTAGTATTGTTACTCAAAACTGAATAGTCAAGAGCATGGAATCTAACACACAGAGCTGATGGAGGCTTGCGAACAGACCTGCTGAATTTAGGAAACTCTCATTTCACGGTGCTTTAGTCATTCGTTACAGATTGCAGTTGTTTTGCCCGAGATGTCTTTTGCGAGGCTTGGTATTTGACGTTATGTTTGTTGTGTATATTTTGGTTGTTTGTCTTTGCTGCCCTTTTGTGCAGGAATGTATATCCAGTAAATCTGTTTTCCTCTCCCTATCTCTGCCTCATGTCTGTTTTCCCCTTGTCTGAGTGCGGAAATCTGATTTATGAAGAGGAGAGGAAATGGACGTACGGCCCCTCGCGCTCCTCTCCAAAGCATCACAGAGATACAAGTGCACTGAGTGTGTGTGTGTGTGTGTGTGTGTTTAAAAGGAGAGTTGACTGTGTTAGAATCCCACTCCCTCTGTTACTAGACTGGAGCATGAATCTATGGGAAAGCAACAAACACAATAATCCATAAACAAAAGGAAAACACAGCCGAACCTTTCCCCTGATGCCCCTCGGCTGTGTGTGTGTCTCTGTGTGTGTGTGTGTGTGTGAGTGAGTGAGGGAGTACAACATACCAGTGGTGTGTTTTTGATTTGCAAGTCATTCTTCCATTACATTAACTTTCGGAGGGTAGGGGGTAGGGGTGGGTGGGGCACGCATGTCCTATAGTCCATAGTTGTGAAATGAGAGAGTTGCATGTCCACTGACACAAACACAAACACAAGTGTGAGAAACAGGACACTTTGCCAATGACTGTGACCTCCTTGCATGAGGCACGTTGAGTGTTTTCAGTGTGCGTGTGTGTGGCTTTGTGTGACTTTGTGTAAGAATGGTTCAGAGACTGTGTTCAAATGGAGAGTATCATGTGAAGGGCAGGTGCTGCTGAGAGGAAAAATGCTGGAGAGAATATGCCATGAAGTCATGTGCTTTTTATTATGCACGCACACATTACACGCACGTTACACTCCACATTCCTGACATGAGAGAGATTTTAGCCAACATGCAATCATTTAACCAGCTAAAGTCATGTTATGTTCGAATATGTTTAAAAAATATTTTTTTTTTTTCAATTTGGGCTTCAAATATACATTAATCTGATAATACTAATAGGATTTAAGTTGAAAGATTCGTTGTGGCAGCTTGAATGGAAATGTGTTATTCAGGATGGATGTAAATGATATCATATTTTAAATGTGTTCATAATGGAATAAATAAATCATAATGTAGGATATAGAAACTGAAAATCAAGATGCACTTATCGTATTTTTACACCCTGAATCGAAATCTAATAGGTACCTAGAGATTCCCAGCCCGTGTGTGTGTGTGTGTGTGTGTGTGTGTGTGTGTGTGTGTGTGTGTGTGTGTGTGTGTGTGTTTGTTTAGTCATGGTGGATGTGATCCATGTGGTCATAAGTAGGAGGAAATACAGAATGTAAATTACTTTAGATAGACTCACTCACTAGAGAACCACAAGCACATCATAGTTTACTACGTTTAAAAATGATCTGATATGACTGTCACACACTATTTATTTATTTATTTATTTATTTTTTTTGTAAAGTCATATATATTTCATATAAAGAGTAATATGTGGTTCTAATGGTGATAAATGTAGTCATCTCATAATGACTATGATATTGGCTGAATTAATACAGTCCTCTAAACATTATTAAACATAATAATGTAATAATAATAAACATTATTCTCATAACAGATGTCCATTAAAATTGGAAATCCTCTCTGTCCACTTTAAAAATACTAACTACATACTTATTTTCTCAATACTTACCATATAAATACTTACCATAAATCCTCTTGCCCTCATGTGTATGCCTGTGTTGTGGTGTATAGACAGTATGTTGGATTGTAGTGTACGTTACAGGTTAAAGAGGCACTTGAAGAATATAGCCAAACTGATACTGAGAGACAGAAACACAAACTAGTCTGGTGTCTTCTCTTTGTGGGGTATGGTGTCCAATTCCAATCACTATTCTTTAATGGCTCACATCAGCTATCTGACCACTCTGGCTTGCTCTTTCAACGCCTGAGCTTCTTCCAGGATTTTCTCAGAGGACTCTGGCTGGAGATTTAGGCAGCTTTTAATGCGAGTGCTTTCCTGAAAGAGATAAAAGAAGAAAAAACAAATCAAGATCTGTGTCATTTAATCCCATCTGTGTTTGTCTTTCTTGCGCAAACGGATAAAGCATCAGCCAGGAAATATACAGTCACATACAGCATTAACCGATTATGCATCCCCCCCCCCCAGCCACCCTCACTCCAACGCCGTTCAACACCGAAACTCCAGCTGGTTTCAAGTAAAGTAGCAATTTGTGAATAAGTGCTGCCTCAAAAATGTGCAGTAGCCCATAGTGGTCAATCAAATTGCTGTTTTTTCCCCTGATGTCTAGCCCCTGTGAAGGGGCCTCGTCTGGTGGGGAAATGAAATCAATGCTCCCACATTAAAACAAACAAAAAAAAAAAAAACAGCCCTATGCTCCGTGAACTCAGCCATCATTTTTTTCACTGCTAAGCACAACTTGAAAACATCTGTCAGATGGACAGAGTGGGGGCTGTGTTTTTCGGTAATGAGCGAAAGGGACGGCGACTCCCACAGACGACTCTGATGCTATTAAACTTGCTCTGTGCTCTCCTCCTCCTCCTCCACCTCCTCCTCCTCCTCCACACCTCTCTCTCCATCTAGGAGGGTCTGTGGGGATAAACTTGTAAAGCCAAGAGCAGTGATGGCCATCACTTTAATGTAAGCGCCTGGTACCACTGGGTCTGAAAGAGCTAGGGATTATTGAGGGGAAACACATGAATCTAATAAATGCGACTTTTCAGAAGGCTTTTCTTTCCCCATTGTCGCGGGGATAGATCAATTTGGAACTGTTTGAGCTGAGGTACTTCCCTGTCAAGTGGGAAAATTGTTATTGCTGTAGAAATGCTATTCCACTCTGGCTGTGATTTAAGTAGGAGCAACTATAGCTCTTTCTCAGTAAACTTAAAGAAAAAAAAAAAAAGGTTTGTTCAGAGACACAGCACAGTCCTCCATTTTAACTTGCCATGATAACTCTTTTTAATTAAGGACTCGGGGACCTACATACAGAGCCAAAGCGCAGAGCGTTCAGTAAATGTGAATGTAGAGTTCACGCTTTGATAATTACGTTTATAAGTGGTGTGGTTGGACTTTGAAATCAAGGCCCATATTACAGCTAACATAATCAAACTTCTTTTGTAGCTTATTTTCACAGTTGAAATATAAACATGTGGTCAGATTGTGGATGGCTCCAACTGAAGTGCCAAAGAGGGTGGTGGTGATGGCTCAAAAGCCTGACAACAATGACATAAAACCCAAAGTTTAACAGCCCCTGTTGAAGATTGCTGCATTTGTACCCTTGTTAATGAACCCTGAGCTGTTCCAACAGGAGTATGCAGTATATTTTAAAAATATATATAAACTAAGATATGCCTGTTTTAAAAGAAAGTGTAAATACAAACTGTTTTCAGTGAACAGTGCAGCGTGCATGAAAGTTTTCTTTGAAGCCCCTGACACAGCCCTGATAGAAACTCTGAGACACCGAGCTTCTCTGGGATCCTACTGCAGATTCAAGTACAATGTGCCGGAAGCCGTGCGTCTCTGGGGGTGAATGGGTAATATCTCACAGTTTATTGGACAGTGTGCTCTTTGCTTGCACAGCTTCTATGGCTTCTTTGAGCTGCAGAATGATGCACGAATGAATCTGCATCTGATTCCTGAAACTGTTACACATCATTAAATCAAGCTGTGGTTTGAGAACAGTTAATGAATCAACTTTAGCTGCGTGGACGCAAGCTCCCATCCCGTCTGCTGGTCCCTTATGTACGTCATATACCTACATAACACCCCAGTTTACCCTCAGATAAATACAAAGCTTCTTCATATGATAGTTGGGAGAGCTCTCAAAGTGATGGAACCTTGTAATCAACTGGATCGATACCATGAATCAGTAACATCTCAAACTTAAACATATTGCCACAAGTCAGAATCGCTTGGAGGTGCAGTAGTGGTTAGTTGAGTAGGTTAATCGAAAACCGTTTTATAGTTTTATATACTAGTACGTCTCTATATTATATCTCTTATAGTTTACTAGTTTTATATACTAGTATGTCTCGTTATTTTATCTGTGTAATTTGTAAGTATTGTAAATACATTGTATTTCTGAAGTTCCGTTTGATTTTTTTGTTGTTTATATCTGAAATTTGTTGTTTATAAGTTTAGCAAGCTAGTTGTCACCACCTACTTCAGCCCGGAGCTTAGCTGGTTTTTGGCATGAAATAGAAGAAACAGCTAATGTTGATTTTGAAACGTTTTTGATGCTCATACTTATCAGGAGAGAATGAAATATATATATATATATATACACATAAGACAGCTGTGCTTCCCCTATAACCACCAGGCGCCACTGGAACTCCGATATCAGATGCAGCTTTTATACTCCAACTTGTCATATTTTTATTCTGGTGGAGACTGAGGTTATTAAATTTGGAAATATTGGAACCATCGCAGGCTTTATCAACTTATAAAACACGCCTTCCAACAACACCTCATTGATTGAACTGTTTAAAATAGCAGGGTAGAAATCCACAGCCCGAAGATTGTACTGGATAAAAATGGCATTATGAATTTTAGGCCTTCTGGCGGTGGACCAGTGGAAAAAACAGCCTTTATCAGATTGGTTTGGCAGCACTATATTTGGGTCCAAAATGCACAGGGGTCCGAGAGAGAGTGCGTTACTGGTCCAGGCAGAAATAGCAAGAAGGCTCATTCAGTGGATTCTGGGATGGATGGATGACTGTAATCAGCAGTGTCTGCATACAAAAAGAGCAGAGAGAAAAAACACAAGTAAATGTGTGTGCACATATACAAATTGAGATGGTTATTCCAATTTCAGCTTATTCCAATGGCAAATTTCATGTTAAGGTTCCCTGTAGCACCCTAAAGTGTTCTTCGGTTTGTCCTTGTGGGGAAACCTTTTAAGATTCAGTGTAGAACCCTATAACATAAGTGGGTTCCATTTCATAAAATGGTCCTCTATCAAGCTACAGTTAAGCATCCTATAAACCAGTAAAGAACCCCCTTTTTTTCTAACAGTGAATGTGAATATCAAATAAATCACTTATGATTTGAGGTCAGCAGTAGTTAATTCTTTTCTAGTGTATTAAAGATCTCCTGACCACACATAACCCAGCGCCAGCCCTCATTCATCAAAGTTGCGTAGAAACGAATGCAGATTTGAGCCACAGAATGACGCACAAACGAATCTGTGTCTGATTCATGCAGCTGTCATACATCATTAAAACAAGCTGTGATTCAAGCACAGTTATTGATTCAACTTCAGCTGCGTGGACGCAAGCTCCCGGCCCGCTGGTCCCTTATGTACATGTCGTAAACCTACATAACACCCCAGTTTAGCATTCAGCTATCACAATTTGGAAAAAAAAAAACAAACAAACAAGGAAACCAAGGAAAAATACAACACAGTGAAGCACAGTTAGAGGTGCTTTTGTCTGAGGTTGCTGCAAATGAAGGCAGTTGTGGGACAAAGACCCCATTACCTATATTTTTCGGGAAATTTGAGGTTCGTGTGTGTGCGGTTGTGATTATCATTGTTCTTACTCTACTTACTATCCTTGCTAGACATATTAATCATACTGTAAATCAAGCATTTTTTTCCAGGTTGTTAAAATGCTACGCCCGCACTTTCATGCATTCTGACCACACATTTGATCGTACAGATACACCAAAGATGAAACTGATTGAAATGAAAACTGATAGTTGAATTTGCATACGCTTGCTTTACCCTCAGATTTGGCTGAACTTTGATGGATAAAGGTGAGTAAGTACATGCAGAACAGGCAGTGAGTTCAGAATGGGAAGATGACCGAGATCAGATATACTGTAGATGCCCCAAGGTGTGTTCTACCTCTCTCTCTTTCCTTCCTCCTACTCGTCCCTTCTTCTTCCTGTAACCTTACATTGGCACTAGCACAGGCACATGAAAAAGAAAGGAGTTGAACTTCATCATGAGGGCTCTGGGTTAAACTAGAATTCATTCCTGTATGATCTTTTGCTGCTCATTCAGTATGAACTTATTGAAGCACACCTAGGAGAAAATCAGTTCATTTAGTCTAATCTTTTAGTTTGTGCATTAGGCATCTCGCCTCAGAACAAGTTAAAGAAGCGCTGCTGTCGGCTAACAGGCCAGAGTCGGTCAAAGTGAAGCGTAATTTACAGTTTGTTTGTTAGAGGGCTCTCAGTGGGACGCTCTTCCGTGCGGCTCAGTGTGTGTATGAGTCTTTTGTGCACTGCCTGTACGGCTCCTCTAATCTCCTTAGAGAATAACTGCTTGTTCTCTCATATAATAAGATTTGACGATGTATGACTTAATGTTCATCCCAGCTTCCGAGACTCGAGGAACCTCCAGAGAGTCGCAGGTATAAAAGCCTGGCCATAACCGGAAACTCTCTTCAGCATCTGCCCGTTACACTTTCCATGTTAATTCATGAACTCGTTATGTATTCTTGGATGTCGGTCTGTTCCATGTGTACATTGTGTGTGCGTGTGTGTCGGAGTGAGTGATACTCTGAGTACAGAGTCTTGCTTCACTGTGCCTGTGTTTGTTTACGTTTCACACTTTTACCTTTGTTCTCGATGTTGTTTTAACCTGGAGGTTCAGCCAAGTGTGGCGGCAGGAGGGAGAGAATGAGAGAGCGAGAGAGAGACATCTGGGCTGAGTCCATCCTGCATACCTCTGTCAGACCTGGGCCTAATCCGGGTTCAGGAGCAGGGTTAAAGAAACGGCCATCCATCTGCAACGTCTCTTCAAAGCACTGCAACTTATTTTCATAACACGTCATGCTAGGGTGTAGTGAGGTGACAGCCAGGCGGACCGGAGCAGGCTTTTAGCAGAGACTGATACTATCTCCGAGGCCTGTTCGGGGGGCCACATTTCGACATGTTTATTTAGACTGTGCCCCTATCTTGCCAGTGTACCCTGCCTTGAGCTTGAGGACATTCAAGCAACATTTTTTTTTTCTTGCGCTGGTTTATGAAAAACATGACTAAGATAAGAAGGGTGAATTACAAATGGCAGTCTGTATATTCTGGTGTAATATTGAAGTCTTGGTGGTGGTAGACACATTTCTCTCTGGCAAAGTAAGTAGGGAATATTGATTTATATCATTTTGTCAATAATCCACGTTATTCCTACTCGGTTCTAAATTAGATGACTTTTTTTTAAATCACAATTCATGTTATTCAGATTACCGCTGATATCTGCGACGAGATTAATTGGCTTGATTTAAATGCAGTTTAATATGAACGACAACCTGAACTTGACCTGTGTGAGAGTGATCAGGGGCCCAGTGTGCTAGCGTGTAAAAGCAGGAGAGCATCTTGAAAACTTGAAAAGCCATCTGTAAATAACTCTGCTGATGACATCCAGAGCTGTGGATCTGAAATTGTTTTGGCACAGACCCTGATATGTGTACCGGTTCCGTTTGGCTCTGCTCTGTTTCAGATGATTCGCCTCTGCTTGTGTGTAGTCGCGTAGTAAGTATACATGTCGCAGTCTTTTTGATGCTCTTTTAAGCAGGTATTATCAAAGCTACTTCCAACAGGTGTCCCTTGCAGGATATATCTCTGTTCCTTTGATATCCTCCGTACGTCCGTCCCCTCCATGTTCGCCAGTCCATCATAATTTGAGAGACACACTCGCACGTCTGTGCTGTTTTTATGTGTGTGTTCTGAGCACCTGCAACCCAACTCTCCTGCTTTGAACGTCCTTCACTTAAGCTAGTCTCGCTGCAGCAATGCTTCTCTCAAAGCTCATCTCCGTGCTGTTAGTGTTTGTCAGTCGCTTTGGTGATATTAGACACAAAATGGCCCTTTTGTGCCACGAAAACTGGCCTTTATGTGCTGTTGTCATTGTGCATTAAGAGCAACATTTCTCTCCCTCTCGCCCTCGACTTCTCCTCCAGAGGATAAAAGATGTCTTTCAGAGCCACGCTCCCAGGCTGTGGTCCATGGCGAGGTGTTGATTGACAGAAATTGATTAAACTCCCTTAGCGTGACGTGTGTGTGTGGTGTGATACAGTTAAACACCGTCATTCTGTTATCTGCATGTCGCCAGTATGATTCAGGATAAACACAAATGATTTATATGATTACATTAATGATATCTTGGCGCTTGTTTCCAGTGCCGGCTATCGCAGCAACCTAAAATCAGCTGTGTCACATGATTCAAGGTCACTGTAATGTTACTAGTTAGAACAGCTGGAGGTAGACTTAACGGATCTGTCGTGTGTATTATCTGGTGCTTATATATCTGTGCTGTTTGTTGTCTCAGCTGCAGGACGTTTCACAGACAGGCCTCTTGATTGCTCTGCTTTTAGCTCTACAGGCTGAGGCTTTTAGACAGGATACAGGATCTGGAAGGCTCTGGAAGCTTAATCTGTGGTTGGGGCAAATCATAGATTCCATTTATGAAAATTGGAGGTCTGTTTCTGGTTGGAAGCAGTGTCTGTTAATGCAGTTACTGTAATTGGCATTGTATTGTATGTTGTGGCATACGTTTCAGATGTGCTCACATTTGAGTATATGCAAACAATTGTTAATCTTCATTAGACACAGTGTTTGATATTGCAAAAAGGCTATATGAGTTGTTTAGATGTACACTCTTGTACGTCGCCCTGGATAAGGGCGTCTGCTAAATGCTATAAATGTAAATGTAGATGTAGACTAGCGTTCTGCTTGATTGCGGGGTTATGAAGAAAGGCCATGCAATTAACTTGTGGAAATCCAGGTCTGATTAATGTATACAGCCAGCAACAGTGTAAACTAATCAGACATAGCTTTAATGACTATTTAGGTTTTACACTCACTGTGCCTTTAAAGTGGTAAAAGGGCACATGAAATTTCAAACAACAAATATTCTGCATAAACTGCATGCCCAGTCTGGACTGAAGCCTGATCTGTGCTTCTTTTTGAACAAACTTCCCGAAAAGGGCTTTGGAGAGGTTGAACCAAGGTAGTTTGGAAAAGTTATTTTCTGAAATGAAACTGGATGCCCACTGGATGCATTCCATTTTAAAGGAACTCTGATTAAATTTCAAAAAACCTAAAAAAAAAAAGCCCCATAATGGTCAATAATTTCCCATTAGTTGGTCCAAGTCTGTATAATCTTTCTCAGATTAGGCAACAGAAAAAAAAAAATCAACATCCTCATCTCTACCAAAGCATGCCACCATTGTATTTAAACAGACAACAAAATGTTTACTTTAACCTATTAATCTCTGTTTTTTACTCTCTACCCCACCCACTGTTTACTGGAAAGCTAAGATCATTATACTTTTCTGAAATAGCACGTCCACTTTCTGAAGTTCATTTCAGCCTGTTGTTAGAAACGCTTCTAATGAAGCATCAACCTTCACGTCAGAGTTATAGAATGCTCACATAATGCTGGCTCATGCTATATCATGTTGTATATAGATGTCAGTAGAAGCCTTTGGCTCTCTCATGGAATCAAAAAGCATTTGGCTGTTCTGCTTGTGTTTTTTTTTTAAACCCTTAATGATCCACCTCCATTAGCCTTCATTTCTCTCCACTGGAGGACGTTGTGTTTTTCCTTCTCTGCACACACAGGCAAATGTTTTTAAATCAGATCGGAGCTGTTTCACTAAGTGACGTCCCATCGACGTGCTGTCTGGTGCGGCCGACCTGTTTATGGACCAGTATGGATCCAGCCCTCCCTCTTGCCTTTAGAACAGATCTCCGGGCTGCAAACAGCAGAGGCCGAACAAGACAGATGGGGCACATTCAGGGTCAGTGGGGTAAAGGATCAACATGTCTTAGCTTAACTGTACAGGAACAGTCTGTGACTCTTTCCATCAATTTCTCAGAATTTTACTGAGGTGTTTTTACCTTGAGAACATACAGCAGCAAGAACAGATCCAATCCAATTTACAGGCTCCAATAAAACCCAAGCTAGACTCTTTAGAACATGCAGGCAATGATGATGATGTAAAGAGCAATCCCACCCACATGTGATCTATAATTTATCAGTAAAGCCCCACATGCCCATGTGGTGCACAGGGGAGCTAGTGTATTGGTAAGACTTGACTGAAATCCAAAGGAACGCTCCACCTGCACCGATGAATTCATTCCTGTTTGATGTCATGCAGTAGCCATATTGGGTTGCTATCCTATAATACTCCAGAGGATTTCTTTGGGAGACGGATTGACTCATTCAGAGGTCTGGGCTCGAGGGCAGCGGTGGGAAAAAAAATCCAACAAAGACAAAAAAAGAAAGAGGGAGAGTGAGAAATTAGTGTAACCTAAGCCGGTTCTTTATGTGCAGGGCTGCACATGTTTTACGAGACTGTGGTTAGACCAAATAAAACTCATTGGTGCGGGAAAATCGCCACAGAAATCACACTATCCTGTTTAATAATGTCACTATGACTTTGTCTCTTTCGCAAGGGGGAAATGGGAGACAAGAGACATGCATTCTACAACCATGACCCTCTGCAGAGAGAAAGGTAGCTCAAAAGAAACGAAGGATGAGCTTTTCAAAAAGGGTAAGGGCTTCGTTTCCAAGGTTGCGGACAGAATCTGTTCACGTACAAAAGGCAACCCTTCACATTGTTCACATTGGAGTGCCAGACGAGTTCCTAACATTGCACTGCCATTTAGTGGTGGTTTTACGATCAGAGCTTGGCGCCATTTTCTATTTTCATCAATGCATTTGTGTTCTTCAAGTTCAGAACAGCTTTACACTACTTAACACTACTCACTGTGTTAGGATGAGTCATGGTGTGATCTCGTGTGATACCTTTCACTAATTCTTTCCAACTGATATAGAAGTTTCAGTTCTTTGCAGTTACTTCTAATGATGTGCTTGGCTCTGCGGTAGCTTATACAATGAGATGAGAAATCATCAGATGTCTTTTCCATCTGCAACAAATGCACACAATTTCAGATTTATGATTTGATGGTCACTTATGTTGCAACAGAAACGAACAAAGACAGGAGGTGTGAGTCCCGGAAAGAGTCAGAGTCGATGTGCTATTGGACAGCTGACTTTACTCACACTTGTACACTAATCCCATTTTGGGGGATGTGAACCGAACCAAAAGTCACACATCAAGTAGTCTAAATGTGGCTTAATTTAAACAGTGGAAACTGGTAAAACTAAGATACTGCTACAGCTACCTGTACAGCAACAGCAACCTTGTCATTAGGTTTAATGTAATGCTTTATTATGAATGTTAGTTTTCACCAGGTGTATAATTTTGAACATTATCTAACAATTGCCAGGAAATATTCCAGTACAGACTGGCCTGGTCCAGACAGTACCAAGTATTGTATCCAAAGCCTATAAGCCTATAGCTTAAATATCAACTGTCCAAACTTCCACAACCATTTGGAGACTGAATATAATTTGTCATTCGTGTTACCTTGTACAGCCAATGACGATAACAGCCATCATCAGATCATTGGTGAACACAATCTAATCAAAGGACTCAAACAAAGGACTGTCATACCATTTGATAACCGGAACTATATGGACTGGACCAATCATAAGAAGAGTCTGAGTGGTAGTGTCCTAGTGGTGGCCTGCTACTGTCAGAGAGTGCAAGTGGGAGAAATGGAGTGGCCCACTGTGGCCAATTTCAAACCTCTCATTGCCAAATTTACTTTTAAAAGTTATGTTTAAACTCTTAAGGAATTTCTTCGTTCATCAGTCCCTTCCTGAATTATTATTATTTTTTGTTTCAATAACCTAAACTTCACACGGCCTTCGTACAACCGATGTGTACAACCGATGCTTTGAACTCTGAGAACATTTGTCCAAATCCCAGAAATATTTAAAGAAATGATGTCCAAACCCAATATAGTCACATCCTGTTGGTTTCAAACAGCCATTTTGAACTTTGATGATTAGTCAGTTATGACCTGAATAGTAATATATAGCGACATGATAACATGTAAAAGAAACACACACGTGCATTATACTATAGTAAGTGAGTAGACAAAAGGTGGAAGAATATGAGTGCTGGCATCTTTGTTATTTTTCCTGTTTTTGCAGAGCATGTCATTGATTTCCTGAGTTATTGTGCGCACAACTGTCACTTATTTTGACTAAACCTACGCCGGCATGTCAGAAAACTATTGTTCCAGATATATACTACATGGGAAGAATTCCCCAAGTTTGCCATTTTCAATCAGCCGTTCAAACATGCTTCAGTTGATAAAGGATGACAGAAACTCCTCCATGCATTTACATTTAAAATGGCCTGCATGAGAGAAACCCCGCCTTCTGCTCATCCATGTGGCTCTGATGTATTTTCTTTAGATAAAAAGTCTCTGCTCTCATTGAACAGAAGACGCAATGAAAATGTGTGAATTATAGTTTGTAGTCTTTATCTTAGCGCCAGACTTTCTGACAGAATCTTTGAAGGCATTAGCGAGGAACATCTAGGCAGTCTTTATTGTTGTAATGTTCTAACTGAAGCCCAATGATGATATGCTTGTGGTATGTGGGTAAGTGGCAGGGTGTGGCTCGATGTGTTTGAGAGTGTGTGTGTGTGTGTGTCATTCTCTTTCACTTTCCACAAACAGAAACATAAGCTCTTCACAGTGAGTCACCCTGCGTTTTTTTTTTTTTTTTTTACTTGCCACATTGCCTGCGAGGATCGGCCGCCCCCACCTTTCAGAAAGGCGTAATCAGACACAAGATGAATTGACAACAGCTTCTCTTGCTCTGATCTGTATCCCTGTTCGGCTCGAGAGGTATCATCAAAGTTGGTTGGAGAAATTAATCAGCACTTAGCTCGATCATCACAAGTATTTTAACAAAGAACATGGTGTGTCTGCCAGAGGAGTCAGCCAGAATAAACGAGTTGAAAAATCCATCGTTTTTCATTAAGATTCGCTGCATGTTTATTTGCATGCTGCTAACTTTTCTGTGGCTTTAATGATCATGGCATGAGCATGGCCTTTCATGTGGGGAGGAATGAAAAAGTCAGCGGAAAAGCAAACATAGGCTTGGTCTTGAGCATATACACGTGCAGAGTGGTTGGTTTCAGAGGGTTTCAGTACCGCATGCAGTGTGCTTATACATTTTGACCATGCTAGCTTGGTAAGGGTGTGTGTTTTTTATGTGGCTTTGGTGATCGTCATGTATTTTTACAGCAAGTATATGCATGTGGACATAGTTTGGGTGTGTACAGTTAAGGAGTATTTATCCATAATCTTCCCAAAGTTCTTGCACAATATGATCTTTTTTTTCTTTGCTTAGTGCTTTGAGTGTGTATGCGTGTTTGTGCTGGCCCGTTGAAGTGCACACTTTTGGTTCCTGCTCTTAGGACTCCTCTTTGTCATGTAACTTCGTTGTCTAGACCTTTCGTTATGCTCATCCTCATGTCATTGAAGCTCTAAAATCCCACACGCTATTAACACCCACAGCCGACTTTTCTCCTTAAAACTAAACCCAAGGCTGCAAGAATCCTTTGAAAGATCACCACTGAGTAGGAAAGCTCCTCCCTGGATCTCGGTACTGCAGACTGGTGATGAAAAAGCGTGGCTTTTATACTCGCTGATGGATTGCGCTAGTGCATTTTCTACAGGATCTCCGATAATCTCTGCTGTTATTTCTCATCTCCCTGAACTGAAATTGAGATTCATCAAAATTGGGCAGCAGTCCGGCTTGTTTGATCCTCAAGGTGGGAAGGGTTTAGTTGCCTTTCCCTGAGGCCAATTGAGTGTGTAGGAGTCTCTCTCTTTACACTCCCATCTTTTATGACTTTAAATTCTTCTCATCTTTCAAAGGCAGCAGATCCGATGGGCATGGGTGGCCCTGGGAATGCTGCTTAACGTTGGCAATAAGACGTGGAGACTAAGAAGACATACTCAAATTAAGTCTTCACAGGGATGAAAGGACCCTGAGACTCTATTCCTCAAAAGAAGGCTACATTATTAAGTCTCTCATGGTCAGGTTACTGTAATTTTGGTTTTATGTGACTTGCACTGACACATTGAGAGGCTTTTGTCCATGTGGCACTTTTGTGAGTCCTCAAATGGCCTTAGTAACAGTAAAATAGTTCCCTCTTTCAGTAATGTGGACAAATATAGCACATTTTTTTACTTAGGCGGGGTGCAACCCAACATTTCCTAACCATTTTAGGGAAGGATTTTCTGTAAAATTGTGTTCAGGAGAGAATGAGCTGGATGAGGTGTGTTTCTGATTGTCACTTCAGTAAAATGCATTATACAAACAAAAGTTCTCATCTCTACATTGTCTGTTCTTGTTTGGGGTGTAGAAGGATTCGGGACAAAGTCAGTGGAAGGTCCCAAAAGGTTAAAGTAGTTCAGAACTAGTAATCAGAAGATTGTAAGTTTAACCCTGTATTGTAACGTTTGTATTGTGTCTTGTCTCAAGCTTTGGATAAAAATATCTGCCAGATTTATAAAGGTAAACGTGTATGTGTGTGTGTTTGTGAGAGAGCTGGGCTTGGCCGTGGAGAGAAAGGGAAGTGGCATGGTGAGGGAGGAGGCTGTGCATCAGTGCTGTACAGATCCTGATGTGATAATGGGGTAATAATAGCAGGCCTGCCACCACCCATCTCCCACCACATCAGTCTCTCTCTCTCTGTCTACATGTTCCTATTTATCCCTGCCTTGTTCTCTGTGCATTCTGTTTCCTCCATCGCCTTCCACATCAGTCAGCTGGCTTCATTCCCCTTTCCCCCTCGAACACCCCCCACCCCGTGTGGTCCTACCTCTTGTGCTGGTAGATTTTACCCAGGTTCAATCAGACTCACTTCTCCTCTTAAGCCTTAAACAAAACACTCACTGCTTCATACATAGGCATGCTATCAGGTTAGTGAGCAGAACGCATGTATTTGTGTCTTTATCTTTGACATACCCATCGATTTCTGCTGCATATTATATCTTTTTTTTCTTTCTTTACTATCTGTGCAAGACAATGGCACATGAGACAATTTCAATCCGTCATAGACGTAGGTGTTTTCACCAATATTATAAGACCTGCTCTCCATAATTTAAAATCAGTGCAATGCATGACACATTTCTTAGCTGTGCTTAAATCCCACATCTTCTATCTCTAATTCATAAGCCATTATGCCAGCTTTGCATTTCAAGAAGAGCCCAGAAATAAGATTTGTCCTGTTTCAGAGATTGGCTCTTTTTAATAAACCTGTTATTTCCCACCCAACTTGCTCTCATTTCACTGTGGCTGTGGAACAGTCATCCAACTTCCTGTCTATTTCTCAAACACACCACTTTCTAATTCTCTTCAAAGTGGAAAGGAACATCTCCTGGGTAACTTCCTGCTAATGCCACGAGGCTCAGTCGGATTAGGTTTTAATGCCATTTAGGGCTTATGATGGCTGAGTCATTTTTTTGGTGTTGTTTTCATTAAAGTCTATGATTACAGCAGTATGGAGCTCATAAGACCTGGAGGAAATTGTGTGAAATCTTTGTATTCTTGCAGTAATTTTAGCTGTGTAAAGGATTTTTTGTATATTTGAGTAGATACATTACAGTTTATGGTAAAAACCGATTTGATTAAAACGCAATATGCGATTGTAGCATGGTAATAACAGGTGATGAAATTTTGGTAAATTTTGCTTTGAAGCTAAATTATTATTTGCTTTTTTTGCACTATTTCAGTTGAATTCATGGCAGTTGGTCCTGCTGTTGGAATACCTGCTAGAAGAGACAGAGCTGAGTGTGTACTGTCTCAGCCTGCTGCAAGCGACATACAAACTCCGGAACCAGGATGCTGAGGTAACACACACACACACACACACACACACACACACACACACACACATACATGGGGGGGAAAAGTATTTGATCCCCTGCTGATTTTGTACGTTTGCCCACTGACAAAGAAATGATCAGTCTATGATTTTAATGGTAGGTGTATTTTAACAGTGAGAGACAGAATAACAACAAACAAATCCAGAAAAACGCATTTCAAAAAAGTTATAAATTGATTTTCATTTTAATGAGGGAAATAAGTATTTGATCCCCTATCAATCAGCAAGATTTCTGGCTCCCAGGTGTCTTTTACACAGGTAACAAGCTGAGATTAGGAGCACTCCCTTTAAGAGAGTACTCCTAATCTCAGCTCGTTACCTGTATAAAAGACACCTGTCCACAGAAGCAATCAATCAATCAGATTCCAAACTCTCCACCATGGCCAAGACCAAAGAGCTGTCCAAGGATGTCAGGGGCAAGATTGTAGACCTACACAAGGCTGGAATGGGCTACAAGACCATCGCCAAGCAGCTTGGTGAGAAGGTGACAACAGTTGGTGCGATTATTCACAAATGGAAGAAACTGTCAGTCTCCCTCGGTCTGGGGCTCCATGCAAGATCTCACCTCGTGGAGTTTCAATGATCATGAGAACGGTGAGGAATCAACCCAGAACTACACGGGAGGATCTTGTTAATGATCTCAAGGCAGCTGGGACCATAGTCACCAAGAAAACAATTGGTAACACACTACGCCGTGAAGGACTGAAATCCTGCAGCGCCCTCAAGGTCCCACTGCTCAAGAAAGCACATGTACAGGCCCATCTGAAGTTTGCCAATAAACATCTGAATGTGTTGTGGTCAGATGAGACCAAAATCGAGCTCTTTGGCATCAACTCAACTCGCCGTGTTTGGAGGAGGAGGAATGCTGCCTATGACCCCAAGAACACCATCCCCACCATCAAACATGGAGGTGGGAACATTATGCTTTGGGGGTGTTTTTCTGCTAAGGGGACAGGACAACTGCACCGCATCAAAGGGACGATGGACGGGGCCATGTACCGTCAAATCTTGAGTGAGAACCTCCTTCCCTCAGCCAGGGCATTGAAAATGGGTCGTGGATGGGTATTCCAGCATGACAATGACCCAAAAACACAGACAAGGCAACAAAGGAGTGGCTCAAGAAGAAGCACATTAAGGTCCTGGAGTGGCCTAGACAGTCTCCAGACCTTAATCCCATAGAAAATCTGTGGAGGGAGCTGAAGGTTCGAGTTGCCAAACGTCAGCCTCGAGACCTTAATGACTTGGAGAGGATCTGCAAAGAGGAGTGGGACAAAATCCCTCCTGAGATGTGTGCAAACCTGGTGGCCAACTATAAGAAACGTCTGACCTCTGCGATTGCCAACAAGGGTTTTGCCACCAAGTACTAAGTCGAAGGGGTGAAATACTTATTTCCCTCATTAAAATGCAAATCAATTTATAACTTTTTTGAAATGCGTTTTTCTGGATTTTTTTGTTGTTATTCTGTCTCTCACTGTTAAAATACACCTACCATTAAAATTATAGACTGATCATTTCTTTGTCAGTGGGCAAACGTACAAAATCACCAGGGGATCAAATACTTTTTTCCCTCCACTGTGTGTGTGTATATATATATATATATATATATATATATATATATATATATATATATATATATATATATATATATATATATATATATATATATATATTTAATATAATATAATATATATGTATATATATATATATATGTATATATATATATATATATATATATATATATATATATGTATATATATATATATATTTATTATATAAAAAAAAAAAAAAAATTGATTTGAGGTCATAACCTGTCGTTAAATACCCTGAAGGACACAATTCCACATAGATCATGGAAAAGCCTTTCTCCTTCCCCGAGGAGATGTCATATCATATTAGAGCATGACATGGCACTCAGAAGCTTTTAGCTGCAGTACGATGTTAATGTTCATGATGATTTGGTGACTGATAAATAAACAGCAGGGAACATGACAGTATAAACTCAGACTCAGATACTAAAATCCCACTTGTGTCACACTGTGACATCTGAGCTAGTTGACTATCAGTTACCTGCATAGCCAGGGGGTCTGTGATTTTTTATTTATTTATTTATTAATTATTAAGAATTTATTTAATTACAGGAAATCACAATTCACAATTATCGACGTTCTTATATTTATTATTGAGTTGACTGCTCACTTGAATTGAATATAATCCAAATCTCAGTAACTCCAAAAACAGTTGTGTATTAATAATATAAATAATGTCAACTATAAATAATGTCAACTTGAGCCAAATGTGTTCTGTTGTTGGAAATATCAGGAATTGAAAAAAACATTCTTGTGCTCTAGTGCTCAGATAATTAGGCAGTACACATTTGAACAATAAGCCTAAAACTTACTAAATACTAATAGCTGGATTATGCTCATTATATAAATCTGTACTGAGGGGGTGCATCAAATTAATTTCACAGTTAACGGGGTCTTTGGCTCCAAAATGTTTAAGACCTAGTAGCTGTTTGGGATGGCAGAAGATCTTGGGAGTGTTCATAAATTGCACATTCATGTTAATAAATTCTGGTCTTTTTATACAAGGATAAAGTTGTGGAGGTGGAGTGCATTTTTAGTCATTTCATGGGCATTACATGCAGTAAACTATTTATTATTCTACAAAATATTTTAATGGACAAAAATGACAAGACATTGCTTTTTGGTCTTATCTCAGGCATGGTGCTTGTTGTATGCTCCGAGCAATTGACTGCTACATATGCTACATCGTCCCGCAAACACGACGCTGAGCAAGCGAAGGCGCCACGTTAATCACATTCATTTGACTTAATCCCATTACTCCTCTGCCTCACCTGCAGCGTAACCCAGCATAATGAGGCCTTACAAGTTCGAGCAGCTACACAACATACAGCCTCAGCCCACAGTCTGAAAGCTTTCCTGCCTTCAACTCCAGTGAAAGCAAAAGTCCATCTCTCGGTAGTGCTGCGTACGTGCTCACAGTGCCACCTGTATGTTCTCAAATAACAGGGAAAAAAAACCAATGCCTTATCTCTTTAGATCACTATTTAGTGAAGTTATTCCTGTACTGAGATTGATACTCTCACTAGTCATACTTACTTTTCAGACCTAAAATAAAAATACAGTTGTTTTCCTCCCATGACCTCGTGTAATTCATTTGAAAGATAGACATCACTATATAAACATTAAAATCATTCCATTTTTGTTGAAACAAAAGCAGCAAAACCAGCAGCGGACTTCATCGCAAGAGCATATTTCACAGATACATCTTGGAAAAACAACATTTCCATTTCAGGCAATAAGAATCTCCACCAGTGATCTGCGTTTTGGACTGTTCTCTAGTGCGACCGCACCACAGTTATTGTCTTTGTGGTTAATTAGCTCAGTGTCATACTGAAGATATGAGAGAAATCTAAGCTTTTACTGAAGTCCATTGATTTTAAGAAAATAAATAACCCTAATCAAAAAAAATAATAATTTTTTAACAAAACCACAATAATTCTGGAACTGACTGTAGCAGCACCCTCACCTTTCTAGTATTTAATCTGCGATTCGGTTACACTTTCCTGCAGCCAGTTAGGCCACTCTGTGATTCTGCTCCATTCAGAGCAGGCCAGCTTCCTTGCGGGAGAGAAATCTGGCAGATCAGCAGTAAGCCACCAGCCCCGTTCTTTTGTAATGGAGCTCTTTTAGAAGGCTAACAGATGGAAAGTGATAGGAGGTGGTAAGCACAGCGAGTCCCAGACTACCACGGCTCGTTTCAGCCTGGAGCCCATGGGCAGATTTTCAGCCGAACCTTCCAGGAAAAACAAAAGGCTCTCTAAAAATAAATTGGGTTATTACTACCACTCCCCCTCTCACTGTCTCCTCTCATCCTTCCTTCTCCCATTCTGCCTTCCTCCCTCCTCCTCCCTGCTACTTCTGCGTGATAGCTGTTCTCTTTCCAGCAGACATAATTTTCCAGCCTGCCATTTATTGCCACGCTGAGGTAATGTAGGCTTTTAGCGTGGACTTTATTAGCTTCAAGGGCAGGGTGGGTGCTCAGCGCTCAAAACGTACCACATTTTTCTTCATATTGACAATAATATTGAGCCATTCCTGCAAACTTTCCAACAACCAGGATTTTAGGAACAAGTACTGAGCATCCCATCATGAGGCGAGGGAAATTATGAGACAAAGAAAATGTATGCACAGAAAATTAGATTCATTCCCTTGATGTTGCATAGTTGTATAGTGAATGTGATCTGTTCAATAACCCAAAACGTCTCAACATGAAGCAGATGCAGTTGTACTATGCTGCAGGGCAGTATGTTGTGTTTGAAGTGGCTGTAAATCTTGTGTAGATTACCCAGGCAGCCAGCCGTAGTTTTCAATGTGATGCTTTGTGATAAGGTGAGCTGAAGGTTAAGGGTTATGGCACAACTTAAAGCTGGGTCACTGTGTGCTTTTGAGTTTGGGCAGTCTTCCCTCAGGCAAGTTTTCATTCTCCTGACAAATGAAATCCTTGCTGTTGTATTGGGTCCGTTTCCTTTTAAGCATGATGGAGTCTTTGGGCTGTGCTTGAGGTTCCCACGGACATTTACACACCTCTCAGAACCTGACGCTTTCCTTTACTCCCAGGAATGCAGAGCGTGGCGTGTGAGCGTGGGGTGAGGTGTGGGGCTTTAGCATGATGGCATGTTGTTTCATGTGGACTATTCTCTTTCCATGCATGCGCGCTTGTGCTTGAGTACCATCTGTTGGTCAGGCACACAGAACGCATTGTCCCACAGCTGCTTTCAAAGACCCGTCTCAAAGTTCACTCGGTCAGCCCGGCCAGGAAAAGAGCATTTGATATGAGCCACGCCAAAGAGCCTCAGAAATCCACTAGTACACTGTGTGTGTGTGTGTGTGTCTGTGACCTTTCCTATCAGCTAATCTCTTAATCGCAAGAGATTTTTTTTTTTAGTGGGTGCTCCATTTATCGCGTCCTGTGCTTGCTTTTTTCAAACCAGTGTTTCGGCCAAATTACTGATAAAAAATGTTTATTGATTTAGGGATTTTTAAAATGTACACAAGAACTACAAGAAGACAAAAAAGGAAAAAAAGTATTTCTTTCATTCGTGCAGGTAGAGAAACAAAGCAAAGTGCTTCAGTAGATGGCAGACTGTTTCAATGGGAGCTGAACTTTGTTGGGTTACTGAGTGACCACAGGTTCATTAGCTAAGTGTGTCCATCCATCCATCCATCTTCTGTACCGCTTATCCCACACAGGGTCACGGGGAGCCTGGAGCCTGGAGCCTATCCCAGGGGACTCGGGGCACGAGGCAGAGGACACCCTGGACGGGGTGCCAGCACACCACAGGGCACAATCACACACACACACACCGATTCACATACTACAGACAATTTAGAGATGCCAATCAGCCTACAAAGCATGTCTTTGTACTGGGGGAGGAAACCAGGGTTTTCCAAGTGTGTCAAATATCTAAATAAATGTTTTGTTTTGTTTTGTTTTGATCAAATGGGATGGCCAATTCACAGCGGCATTTTTGCATGTTTCCAAGAAAATCAAAAACACATTTTGCAGTATGCAGTATTTTATTCATCATGTTTTTTGGGTCCCTGTTCTCTCCCCGATTTGGTCACCCGCCAACTCCAACCCACCAGCCAGCTTATCACCTAATCATCATACAACAGCTACCAAACAGAGACGGTAAAGACTAACACATGCTTGTTTTATTTTAACTGCTGCTCATGCTGCATCACAGGGCCACATAACACACTCTCAGGAAACACTATTCGCCTTCTTCCGCATACATGAAATCAAAAAGGCACAAGATTGGCGTGTGTCGCCGTGAATGAAAGGCGGCGGCATTGTCCGTACCCAAACTCGTTAACTTCTGACTGTAAGATGAACACTTTTCTGTTGAGCCACTTGGGAGTCTTTTGTTACATACTGTTCAGACTGACATTGTTTAGTTTGTTCTTTTACAAACGCGCACGTATTTTTTAACTAAAACGAAGTTAAATGCTCTTCTTGGACTAAAGCCTGGCACAACTTTAAAGAACAGTTTTAGCAAAAGCGTCGAACTAGGACTAAAAAAAAAAAAAAAAAAAAAAGGTAAGAAATGCTTCCAATGTGAATTCAGATGTTTTCCAGGATATCAGCATCATGGGAAGTTGTACCTGTACCTAGGTGTTAGTAACTGTGGTGTGTGCATGTGTCTCCTCTGTCACCCCTGGCAGCTGCAGCAGGCCTCAGAGTTACATTGCTGGGGAGAGCCCCCAGGCACAACAGCTGCCTCTCTCTCTCTCTCTCTCTCTCTCTTTCTCTCTCTCAGTCTCAAGGGAAACTCAGTAATTACACGGGCATTCCACAATTTATTACTCCAAATGGTCGTGTACATACACACATCTTCTCACCCGTGTTCTCACATAATGCTAATGCATTGTCTTCTCTGTCCCGGACATAGACACTGCTTAGCAAAGCACGGTCCTCTCTGTCTAAGCCCCATGTTTATGTTGAAGTGACTGGACAGTCCTGGTGAGACAGGAAGTAATCAGAGTGAAAGTACAGAATGTCTCTCTCACTCTTTCTCTCTCCACCTTTTTTTCTTCTGAGTGTTGTACTCGTCAGTATCGTCAGGTCACGATAGTAGGATTTAACCATTCTTTTTCTCACTTTCACATTCCTGTTTTTTTCCTTTTACTCCCAGTGTCTAGACACACACATGCACACACATATACACTGAGGCATGCAGTTTGTGTGTTACTCCCTGTGTGTGTCTGATGGATGTGTCCTGATAATTACAGCTGGGTGTTTTCTCTAGGAAATAACCCTGCCTGCCTTCACTCTTTGTATGCAGTCCAGCTTTAAAAGTGCTTTTACCGCTGCTCTCCTACACACTCAGTGAGATATATATATATATATATATATATATATATATATATATATATATATATATATATATATATATATATATATATATATATATAAAATCACTGTGTGTGTGTGTGTGTAAGAGTGGAAGATGTGCAGTGATTCCATTTCCCAGTTACTTCACACCTTCAGCATAAAGCTAAGCATTCTGTGACCCTCGCAGCTCATTAATCATTACACTCCACTTGTCACCTTCATGCTCTTTCACACACTCCTTCCTTCCGATTTATTTACCCACATTCCAAACGACACACACACACACATATACACACACACACATATACACACAATAAATATACATACAATTAGCAGAAATATCTGTACATTTGTTCTTTATACGTACTAGGAAAGAAAAGATATACACACGATAAATGTGTAAAAACTCACCGAATCGAACAGGCAGTGCAAGAGACGATGTTGTTGTCATTTAATTCAAACTTGCTTCCATAATACACAACTTTACCAACATTGTCTGTCAGTTCAGACAGTTAAGGCCAACCTATAATGCAGAGAAGGAAAAAGGACTGTTGTGAACATGAATAGAGAGAAAGGGATTATAGAAGGATGAGGGAGCTGACTGGCCTCCAGCAGGTTAATGTGTGTGTGTGTGTGTGTGTGTATGTGGAAGTAAATCAGCTGTAGACAGGAAGTAGAAGTTATCGGCACAGTGCCACTCCACAGTACAGCAGCCCTGTCTCGAGCATATGAGAGAGCAGGTGGGATGGTAGATCTCTCTCTCTCACTCTCTCTCGCTCTCTCTCGCTCTCACACACACACACACACACACACACACACAGGTCATACACAGTACACATTCACAGATTAGACACTACAGCCTCGCATCCTATCCTCTGAACACACTTTAAGAGGATATATAAAACTATTGCAAAAGAAGTATAACAAGATATACGAGAAGACTCGATGCTGTTTCTTTTCATGGTGAAATTTAAGAAATGGAATACTCCAGTGTTTTTCCACCTAATCTTTGTCCAGCATATCTGCAGCGAATGTGGAATTACCACAGGTAATAATTTTGTTGATACTTCCCTGTACTGAGAAAAGAACAAAAGGCCTTCTTACTTGAAACTATAATAATGGAAGTCTACCGAGCAGAACTCAGTCAGGAGACGTTTAAAATACAAGCCTATATAATGTGAAAGCAAAACTACAACATTTACATTGCAACATTAACGAGAGAAAGTTTTACCAAAGCGGTTATCTAGTTTCATCCAGCTTTCCAACACTGACGAAAGATAGTAATAATAGTAATAAGTCATTCTGGTTACTAATCATGCGCTTTCCTTCAGGTTTTATTGCAGCAGACAAACAGCTACGTTGCTAAAACATAACCAGAAATTCTTGCCTCTGAAAAAAAATATTTTAGCAAGTGATAATATCTTGAATATAGGCAAATGTATCAAATATTTTTTATTGTGAGATTCATATAAATCAAATATAAGATTAGTCAGCCTGTTTTTAGATGCTTTTACTCATTTCAATCTTTAGATCTTCTTATTCTACTAATGGATAATTTTGCTTCTTTCTAAAAAAAAAAAAAAAATGCTTAACCTGCCAATAAAATTTATTTCCTGCCAATAAAACAAAACATACAATAAACATTTGGTTTATTGTAATCTTAATAGGAAATACAAGATTATTTCTAGATTTGACTATATTCAAGATATTTTCACTTGCTAACATAATTGTAAACATAATTAGAGTTTAATTGACTCTAGTGTTTGTTAATTCCCTTTATACTTGTTGTTCTTTTACAATACTGATGCATCAGTTAGGAGATTAGGTTGAACTAAATGTTGGGGTGTTTCATAAAATTGTTCCAGGTATATAATTAAAAAAAAAAAAAAAAGTATTTATGTGTCTTTATGTCTACACTGTCAGGCGTCTACGTTAGTCATATAATGTCTATATATGCTAACATTTAAAAGCATTCACTATAAGTTTGAACTAATTAAGGATCTTGAACTAAAAGGTATGCGTGTCCTGATATACTGTGCATGAAGAAAGGCGTTCAGTCATATCAAAGTATGTGCTGCTGGGATCCTGGGAAACTTTTAGGTTAGAATTCATTTGTGTCTTGTTTGTCTAGTGGAGTGGATCAGTGTCCCAACAAACAAATAAAATGGACATATACTGTATGCAAATGCATCTTTGCTTGAGTTATTTTGTTGAATGCTTTTATGGCTCAGTAGAGGAAATCAGGAATGCCAAGACAGATTTGTCATTTTCTGGTCATGCTTTTATCTCTTGCTAGAGCTCTTGCTCTTGCTGATCAGAGAGGCGAGTCTAGACGTAGGGGAAAAAACAGCTTCAGTGTGGAATGTGAGAGGTAGTGGGTCAGGTGGTGGATGGGGAAGGATTTTCTGAGGTCAGAGAGCTGACCAGGCTTCTAGGGACAGGGAAATGAGAATAGGAATGAGAATGAGGAAAGGGACAGAGCCAGTCTGTGATCTCTCCAAGCAGCACAGCTAACAGAGCTCTCTTTCATACACCACAAGGGACAGACAGTCACACACACACACACACACACGCGCACACACACAGTTAGAGTGTCCATTTAAACTGTTCAGGACACACAAACCTGATCATGTGATTTTGAATACGTGTGTAAGGTGTTTTGCTGTTAGTACTGACTGTATGTCTGTGTATCTGTAGGTGAAACATCGCTGGTGTGAGCTGGTAGTCAAGCATAAATATACAGCTGCATATAGAGATGTTGAACACTTCCTCATTCATGACCAGGTACGTCATGACTCATACATTCAGCTCTTGAAGCCTTATAATAAGTCTTTACTAACTTTTGTTTAGTGAACTAGAATCCAGATATATGATGTTTGTTATGTACATGTGTGGGGTGTGCTGTAGGCTATGGGCGTATATCTGTATGGCGAGCTGATGCTGCAGGAAGACGGCCGGCAGCAGGCTTTAGCACGACACTGCCTGTCAGCCATCAAAGATGATATGGACCAATCAGCACGCAAGATTGTGGAGGAAATGATCCTCTAATTCAGGAAAGGAGCAGGTACGGTCCTTTTTCAACCTTTCAACTCCACCTTGTGCCCATTACTCCTTTCCTTGTAATGTTTAGTTTCCTGACCTTTAACCGGTAGCAGCTGCTGTGATGTACACTTAACAATTACATTGGTTTGAGAACACAAACAATTGAATGAGATCATATCTATTAAAAGGGGACAATCCAAAATTTGGTCATTTTATCTCCCCTGACTTTATCGGCAAGATCCTATGGCAGGGCATGCATGTTTTTGTACCCAAGTCTGGACCAAAGTTTAATTTCCTCTAAAAAAGGAACTTCCTGTGAAGCACAATTCTTTTGAATGTTTCTGAAAACAAATAATTAATGAAAGAACAGCGCTGTGTACTTTCATGCCTTAAAATGGGCCATTGTTTTTACATGATGGCCTTTTGTAAGAGTTCGCTCAGTGTGTTGACCACCGTGAACGCCTATTCTCCAAGAGCTTCAGCCTGCCTTCCACCCTCTTCCAGGAATCCTGTCAAGTTCTGTTTGTAAGGAGAAGAATTTCGGAACACATTCCTCAAACAGATCTGGAAAACAAGAAAAAAAAAAAAAAAAAAGGTCTGCAAGTATTTTCCTTCCTTCGTGTCAGGGCTTTAAGAGATAACTGTTCTCACTACTTGCCCGTCCACATTTTCATCGTTTTTTATTTTTTGCACTCTGAAGCATCATGGGAGAAATTCCCAAGCTTCTCATTACCGTCTTGTATTTGTTGCTTCCTTCTGAGCTGTGAAGGAGAGACATATGGTGTGAACTGTGGGTAGAAAGGGAGTATAATGGCTTTGAAGCCGCCTATCTTACCGTGTCTTCACGCATCGATATGATCCTGTTTAAACGAGCAGCATGTCACATTGGGCCTCGCTTGAAGGAGCTGCTAAATACTTGTCAGCCTCTGGGAATGGAGGACTTATGGGCCCTTCTAGGCTGGTAGATAAATCCATTAGCCATTTCCCGCCAACCTTTTTGGTGTAGTCGCCTCGCTTTTATCCACCAACGAGACAGCTTTATGTGTTTGGAAATAGGCAAGGGAGGAGTGGCTTTTTCACAGGCTGTGAGGATTTCTGCCGGCTGCAGCACAGATAAATCATGCTGGTTTCAACAGCTATCCGACATCCCAGGCCTGCGACATAGCGTTTGCTTTTGGGCCCGTTTGTCTTTGTCGGACTACGTCTGGTCGTTGTCATTAATTTGCTCGCCAGGCGCCTTCAGGTTACTCGTCCTCTGCGCCTTGGGAGATGGAGGCTGATGGCGGTGGATGACACCTGTTGTTCTGAGGTGTGCGGTGGAATAAATCATGTAGCACTACCACGCCTAGTTTATGAGCACAGAAATGGGGTCGTTTCTTGTGCTTTTAATACAAGAAACCACATGAACCTTAACGTCTAACACGTGTTCAAATAGATTCTGTTTAAGTTGTTGATTTGTTCGTTTTTTACCACAGTAATTTTTATCCATGCTGTTAACATCCACACTATCTATAGCTTACTATCAGTGTACAGGTTTTAAAAAGTCAAAGACGAGTGTGAGAGGTAGGTATGAGCTTTCTCCCCTGGAATCTGTCTCAATGTGGATAATGAGGGCCATAACCTCAGCTCAGCCGAGCGTGGCCAATTGCAGGAGTGTGTGAGCATCTGCAGCGCTTTCCTTTCATGTCGGGGGGCTGTGTGGGTTCCTGGCGTGCTGATTTGTGACTTAAGATAAAAATCACATTGCCAGGGATTACCACACAACCACTGCCTGGAAAGCTGCCATAGCAACCAGAGGCAACACTGCAGTTTGAAGAAATACAAATAAAAGAAGGTGTGACCGACACAGGAGGGTGGTAGGTGAACGTTGGAAAAAGAAAGTAAAGTAGACAGTTTAAGAGGAGGACATTCCCTCCCAGCATGGGTGTTACAGACCATGCACACAGAAAAGACTCTCTCAGGCCAGGTGCAGAGCTTAGCTGATTGGTGAACAGTGATTGAGCTCTTTGTTCACAGTGGCTAAGTTCTGCACTTGATGTGAGCATTACTAAGAAAAAGGAGGAAACCAACAGAGAGAGAGAGAGAGAGGATAAAAGAGCAGGAGATAAGTTTGCCCTTCCTATGGCAGAGGATGTGAAGTGTTCATAATTAATCCTGTAACCTGTCAGAGACCCTGTTTTCACCAGAGAGTGGACGTGAGTGAGAGCAAGAACATTAAAGAAGCCCTAGGAAAGGAGGTCTGGAAGATCAACACAATAGTACTGTTTTGTCATTGTTTTATTTTTGTTTCAAAAGCTTCCAACATACCAGGCAGTATCTAAAACCTTCCTCTATCATTATATAGAACTTGAAAATCCCTGCTCATTTCAAAGATGGTGAGCTGATTTGAAGCATAGGTTATACCAAACTGTTACTCTAAATATCTGGTTGGAATGTGAGATGACAAGCAGCTGTGAGCCAAATTATATCTATTTTACTACCGATGGCCAAAAGCCAACAGACCAAGCTAATTACACCCATAGGGAGAAGGCAGAGTGCAGGAGTCTTCCTTCTCATCATCCGCCTACAACACATTCTGCCATGTATTGCTTAGATTTATTACCACTGCTACACAAAAACATGATAGTTCTGCTCCGTCTTGCTGCCACAAAAGGGGTGGAAGTGCTGTATACAGGTGGCTTATGAAGTCGGAAACATTTAGCCACAAAGAGATAGAAACATCTCCATTGCTGAGCTTAAAAAAAATACAGGTCTACTTTTATCCTGACTGCTTAAAATAGAGAAGACAGCAGTGGAGGCAGGAAACACATCGAGTGAGTGGACAGCTAACGGCCCTTTCTGCCAGCACACTGTCGCCTGAGCCATGACAGATCTAGGAGATAAATATGAAGTCCGGGAGAAGCTGAGCCATAAATGTCTATATTTAGAAACTGGTTAAAGATGCATTACCATCAGAAGGCTAGCACAAATGGAATTAGTGGCACAGGCTGTATTTAAAATATCATTAAGTTCTATTCCAGGGGAAATGAAGTACTAAGTATCTTCTGTGGAAGTGAATTAGTCCCGTCTGACGGTTTGTGTATGGATCTCATACAAGCTGTGTTAAGAGAGAGCCAAGAGCCAAATGGACCTGGCCTCCCGTGCCTACTGAGCTGATTACAGTACTGCAGAAACACTGGCTCAGTTCAGCAGGAACAGGAGTCTGGTCCACAGACCCCTGACCCTACAACATCCTCCTGCAGTATTGAAGTACTGATGACACATGGTGGCTCCAGCTGGGATGCTCATGGCTTTTATGCCAATAATGTACATTTTTGCTAACAGCAATCCAGTAGAGTCATGGGGCTTGTATTGTAGGATAATGGATAAAAGAATTACGTGAGAAAGTTTCACTTACAGAACAAGGCTTTAGTCTTTCCCCCAGCCCCCCTCCATGTCAGTCACAACTTTGTTTTTAAATATCCATATTTAAAATCCATATCCACTTGTTTGTCTCCCTGAACAGGACTGATGCAGGCTCTCTTCTTCAAGCTCTGGCCTCCGAGTGTGAAATCAGCTCAGGGAAATCCACATCAGCACACGGGCACCTGACACCACAGCTAATTATCACCTTTCTTTTCAAGGAGAAAAAAAAAAAAAATTATACATAAACACACACATCCACCCAAGTGGATCATTGTACAACTCTTACATTAATATTAACAGTGAATAATATTTTTTAAAGTCAAAACTGTGTTATTCTGCTCCACTGGAAGATTTCACTAGACTACAAACCTGGCAAGATGACTCATATTTTCATGCAAAACATGTTACCTCAGCATTGATATTCTAGTTATGACTATTTGGAAACACTGAAAGGTCAGTTTCTGGAGTTTAATCCTGCTCGGTCACTGGATGCTTCTACTCTACAGCTTTTATTGCTACATTATTTAAGCACCATGTCAACTAGGCAATTAAATAATTAATATCACAGTAGTGCTTATGTCCATTGTGACTTCCAGTTATGTGATTTCATTGTCAATTCTATTTTTTGTTTTTTAATAATGTTTACATTGTTTTAAGGATTTTGGAAATAAAATGAAAACTGTTCAACACTTTATGTGGTCAGAACCTGTTCTTATCTGTATAAGTATACTGGCCATGTGGAACAGCAGTGTAGTGCAGTGTAGTTTAGCTTTAGTTTTAGTGCAGTAGAACACTGTAGTATCAGGCTGGATTTAATATACTTAGTGGTAGTTTTGAGAAAGACCAGAACAGAGCAAAAGAATAGAGGAAGAGGCTGTGTTGAGAGACTGAAGCCAGCTGGGAGACTACCACTGATGGAGGCCACATCTTGGTGCTGGGAGGAAATAAAATCTCATTGCTCTCTCATATCAACAGATATGTAAAGACACTGATGATTGTTTTTATAAAATACAAAAACACATTTGTGACCAGTCAAGTATGTCAGCAGTACATACTGCCGTATTATTTTTCAGGAAAATTGCTGTTGTGAGTCACGGAGTGTACCATATTCAGCTGGTTGGCTTTCCATTTTTGATACAATACTAACCAATATCAAAGCGCTGGGTATTAGCTGATATCAGATACTGACCTCAGTAGCTTTTAGAAACCTAGCCTGCACTCGGCTAGCTTCTGTTTTTAAGGTATGCAAGAAAATTAAAAATAATAATAAAAATAACAACAGTAGTGACATGACAAGGTGTGTCCTGAGTTCATGTGCAAGATCAGTGTTGTGCCAGTCAACATATGTTCATAAGATAATATGAGTCATTGGATTGGATTAGAAAACATAAATTCAATCAGAACCTTTCCTGCAGCAGGCATGGAAAAGGATATGATTCAGATCCTGCGAGTTCCCTCATTGCAGAGAAACAGGACGGTAGGTTTGTCTACGTGTCTCCTGACTTCAACAGCAAAAACAATGCATATTTACCTAGACAACAGAAGCATGGCTTCCAAATATCATTTATAAAAAAAAGCATATTTAAAATTGTACATATTTTCCTGAATTGAGGCCTTTAAAAAATGATTTCCTTATGTATACATGTCTGTTCCTTTTAATTGGCCTGATATGTCATCACATATTGTCCCTGGCTTTCAAAATAAAGCCAGCAGCTGTGCTCGGAGTATAAACGTCATTTTCAACAGCCCAGGCTTTCAGTGTGGAACCAGACCATGCCAGGAATCCTTGTCCTAATAAACAGCTTACCACATGCCAGCATTTGGGCAAGTCCATGTGTTTATGTGCAGCCTGAGGCACTATGCTGCGTGGAGTCTGTCCTCAAGCATCCTGAGCCTGGCATCCACTGCACCGTCTCCTTTTAGTCTCTGATGCATAGAGAACAACATACACATGGCACTGCGCCTCACACCAGCATCAGTCAGCACCTACACACAAAAAAAAATAAGCTAGGTTACTTGACCCTATGTACAAGGGTGAGTCAAATGTTCCAGCACTTAACAAGTGTCTGGATTTCTTCTAGAAAAACTGTTTTTTTTTTTTTTTTTACTTTGTTCACTTTTTACTCTCAGAGAGGGGGGGATCAATATCTCATCATGTTTTAGTGTCAGAGTAAAAACTCATAGCTGGCATTTTTGGAAACTCCCACTTTCACAATCGAATTAAATCTTAATTGACAAAACCAAGGTCTATTTTTATATTATTTCCTGCCTGAATATCCTGTGTCACTCTGAAATGCATCATGTAACATAGGTAAACATTTGCTTTAATTTAATAATAGCAGGCTTTTTTCGGGTATGCCCGTATTTTCATTCACCACAGTTTATACGTGATTATCTGTAAGACTCTGCTATTGCAAATGTAAAAATAAAAGAGAAGAATGTGAAACCCAGAACAAAGTCTGTCATTGTCACGTCTCATAATCAGTGGCATTAAGAGAGAGCAGCAGCTGCAGTGGGAAAGCGGAAAGCTGGAGGTTGTAAACTTGTTTTTGTTCAGAGTAGACTAAAACGTTCTCCATTTTACAAGGGGCTGTAAACAGCTGGAAGCACACTTGGACATGCTTCTTTCTCTGCATACCACAGAAACCCCTATACAGTAAATATAGGCACTAGAGACCAGGCCACCTAGTTCTGCACAAGTTCACTTTGATGATGGGGTCAATAAGTGTAGATGTATCTCAGTGAACCAAGTGTACTGTGTGTTTCTTACCTTCTGTATAACATCTGTCACCCTGCTGGGTGATGCTTGAGAAAATATGGCAAAGTTAAGCAGAAGACTGAGAACAAGGTTTCCTGATATTGTGCAGAGCAGTTCGTTCACAGCAGATAGTCGCTCAGGAGACAGAGTGTGGGCGAGGAAGAGGCTCCTCAAGTCACTCCATGCCTGCTTTGCCGCCATCTAGCAGAAAGAGTAGAATAAAGTAGTAATCAGTAAGTTTATACTCTAGTTAACTTTGTTTAAGCCAAATTCAAAGTCGTGGTTTTTTTTTAATTTTATTGTCATCCCTCTAAATAGCTTGTATACATTGGAACAAAATGTTTCTACAGGACATAACAATACGCAAGACTATAAAGTGCAAATACATAACAGTATGAGACGAGCGCAGGACAATTAATACACAAAACAGAACAATAAATACACAGAACATGGGATGTAAACTGTAATCTATTGGTAGGGTAGCAGCAGTACATTTAGTGTTCCATAAAGTGTCTAATGCAACTTTATAAAGTGCAGCTGTGCAGTGATATTTAGTCATAGTGTGTTAGGTGTTTGACTAGCCCAGGTAAGCACTGGGGGGTAGCAGGGTGTTGATTAATCTGACTGCCTCAGGGAAGAAACTGTTGTGGAGTCTGCTGGGGGTGGCTTCTGCCAGATGGCAGGAGAGTGAAGAGTCCATGGGATGGGCGAGAGGGGTCGTCCTCAACACTCGTGGCATTGCAAAATGTGCTGTATAACTATACAACTAAATATATATATATATATAAAGTAATAAGATAGTAATAAGATTTGAGAAAGCTCTTTAATGTGTTAGCAGGTTTTTATATATAGTACCGTGCAAAAGTTTTAGGCACCCTATTTTTTTTTAGGACAAACTTTGTTATAGATTTTTTATTTAATGACCTCTATATTATCAAGTCAGTACAAAAAAACATTTTAGATTACCAAACATTAGTTTTCTAGCACAAAATTAAATGTTACAGAAAAATGTTTGTATGTCAATAAATAAAGCAGCATGTTACGTAAGAGACACTTTTCAGACAAAAAAAAAAAAAAACACCACAATGAAGGCTGCTGGGTTTTGCTGCAAAAATAAGAAGCGAGTGCTAAAGTGAAAGTGTCCAGAAGAACTGTGTCTGGTTCTGCAAGATGCTCAATAAAACTTACCAGCTCATTTCCTTATAAAACTGCACTAATTGTACCGGAGACTACTATTTTTATTTTTTTGTCACACCAAATATTGACTTTGTTTCATTTACTACTGTTTACTGCTCTTTACTGTATTCTGAAGGCATCTTTGCTCCACAGTATTTCTTTGCATGTGCCTAAAACTGTTGCACAGTACTGTACATTTTATATTTTTATATATTTTAAGTAATTTCATTGGCTCTGATCTGGTAAAATAGGCAACCCTGCTATAGAAACCTTGTAACATACTTCAAGGGATGTCCCTAAAAATAATTTTGAGTATTCACTATGTATATCAGTATATCATGATGTAAATGATTTAACTATTTCAGATTATCACCACACTAAGCTGTAAACAGCTGTGGTATTACAGAACAAATCATGCTGCATCTAATTTCAGTTACACTTGTTTAGCTGGGTGTCTTACCTTGTGCTGAGTGCTCTGGTGCCCTCTGTTGGTGGGGTGGTGGTAGAATGTCAAGAGGAAGAGCAGAGGCTCTGTTTGCTCAACTCCTACTGAGACCAGCAGCTTACCAGCTACATCTATCCAATGACCACACTGGACAAGCAAGAACCAGGCCTCGAAAACAGCCCTGTGCCCCCTGCAACACAGTCAGGATAGAAAAGAAAGCTGGGCAGTGACTGCATGAAAGATGGAGCAATATGGGAGAACCCAGACATTACACAGCTGTTCAGTGTGGAGTTGCAAAGAACAGACTGTTCTGTGCATTTTTAAAATAATAATTAGCATGTTGAGCAGGTCAGGGGAGTGTTTCCTGCCTGCATCACCACATGGAAAACATCTATCCATCTATATATGACTTAGCTAAAGGAAATCCCATAAGAAGTAAAGATTACATCTTTGCTTGATGTTAACATTAACACTAGCATTATTATGGACATTTCCTCTGATTAGTGGGCCTGAAAGGTTTCTTGATCTTGATGCGATTCAACGTCACAAACTAGAGCTGTACTTTAACTTTTTGAGGATGTAACACAGGCTTCCTGGACCAATGAACCACTCACCTCAACTATTACAATAACATTCTGTTTGTATTGGCTCAGCATGAACTTTTACTATTGGCTTGCACTAGACACACCAATATATTTATGCACTTATTCTATCAGCCAATCACTTGGCAGCAGCGCAATGCATAAAATCATGCACGTTCAGTTAACGTTCACATCAAACATCAGAATGGGAGGAAAAATGTGAAGTCAGGGACTTTGACTGTGGCATGGTGGTTGTTGTCAGACAGCCTAGTCTGTATATTTCAGAAACTCCTGATCTCCTGGGATTTTCAGTCTCTACAGTTTACACAGAATGGTGTATAAAGCAAAAAACATTTTGTGAGTGGCAGTTCTGTGCTCTGTAGGTAGAAATGCCTTGTTGGTCGAAGTGGTCAGAGGAGAATGGCCAGACTGGTTCCAGCTTCAGCAACTCAAATAACCACTCTTTACAACCATGCTGAGCAGAAACACATCTCAGAACACACAACACATCTCAGAACACACAACACATCAAGCATTGAGGCTAGTGAGTAACAACAGCAGAATACCACATTTTGATCTCTCTCCTGTCAGCCAAGAACAGGAATCGGAGGCTACAGTGGGCACAGGTTCACTGAAATTGGGCAATTGAAGACTGGAATAAGACCAGGCAATGTTTCCGGCGAGTTCAGCAATTTCTCAAAAAAAAAAAAAAAAAAGTCGCTCAACTAGCCCATCTGGCACCAACAACCATGGCATAATCAAAGTCACTGAGATTACATTTTCTCCCCATTCTGCTGGATCTGAACTTTAACTCAAGCTCTGATCTGTATCTGTATAATTATATGCATTGCACTCACAAAATGGCTGGTGAGTATACATAATCGACAATAGCACACATCCAAACCAAATTTAAGAAAAGTGGTTTCATATTACAGAAATATGTGCAATGAAGCAGAGTGTGAGCTCTTACCTTCCACTGTCCTCCTCCTGGTTTCTCTTTTGAAGGAATTTCTCTAGTAATGTCCCAATCCAGCTTAGGTGCTCTAACCACACATGCTTCGGCACATCTACGGATAAAGAGCATGGTGGAGTTAATGGAACGGGGTAGGGTTAACAATAGAGATGGCACGATACCATTTTTTCTTTTCTGATACTGAAACATTGAGTATCAGCCAATACCGATACCCATCCGCTTATTATGCCTACCCTTTTTTCATTATAAATCTAGTAAGCGTCACTTTCATTACTAGATTTGATCCATACAAAATAAAACACAAAACAGTTACTTGTCATTTCCCAAAACTTTCAGACATAACTACAAGATACACGTTTCATACATTAATAAGATAGTTTCAATATCACATACACAAATTATTAATTTTTGAGTTTTCTATTTATTTACCACCTTATTTTTTAAACATTTTTTAAATTTGCAAAGTGAACTACACATTCTTAATTTCTTGTTGCAATTATTCTATAAGTTAACCCCGATATACATTTTTTTTTTTTTTTTAAAATATTTGTCCTTGCCCTTGTTCTTTTAAACATTTGCGTTCCCCTAGGTTTATACTGACTCTCTCATTTCAGCCTCTGAATACATTTAGGAAGTAAATTATTATATGCTTTATACATTATTCTGTGCAATGATGAGATCGACTAGATCACCAAATTTTAAAGCCTGTAATTTAATAAATAGTATGTTAGTTGGTTCGCAGTAGTCGACTCGATTTAAAATCCTTATGGCTCTCTTCTGTAACATATACAGTATCTCACAAAAGTGAGTACACCCCTCACATTTTTGTAAATATTTTATTATATCTTTTCATGGGACAACACTGACGAAATGACACTTTGCTACAATGTAAAGTAGTGAGTGTACAGCTTGTATAACAGTGTAAATTTGCTGTCCCCTCAAAATAACTCAACACACAGCCATTAATATCTAAACCGCTGGCAACAAAAGTGAGTACACCCCTAAGTGAAAATGTCCAAATTGGGCCCAAAGTGTCAATATTTTGTGTGGCCACCATTATTTTCCAGCACTGCCTTAACCCTGTTGGGCATGGAGTTCACCAGAGCTTCACAGGTTGCCACTGGAGTCCTCTTCCACTCCTCCATGACGACATCACAGAGCTGGTGGATGTTAGAGACCTTGCGCTTCCGTTTGAAGATGCCCCACAGATGCTCAATAGGGTTTAGGTCTGGAGACATGCTTGGCCAGTCAATCACCTTTACCCTCAGCTTCTTTAGCAAGGCAGTGGTCGTCTTGGAGGTGTGGAATACTTCCCTATGGCCCAGTTTCCGAAGGGAACTGCTTCAGTATGTCACAGTACATGTTGGCGTTCATGATTCCCTCAATGAACTGTAGCTCCCCAGTGCCGGCAGCACTTATGCAGCCCCAGACCATGACGCTCCCACCACGCTAGACTGTAGGCAAGACACACTTGTCTTTGTACTCCTCACCTGGTTGCCGCCACACACGCTTGACACCATCTGAACCAAATAAGTTTATCTTGGTCTCATCAGACCACAGGACATGGTTCCAGTAATCCATGGCCTTAGTCTGCTTGTCTTCAGCAAACTGTTTGCGGGCTTTCTTGTGCATCATCTTTAGAAGAGGCTTCCTTCTGGGATGACAGCCATGCAGACCAATTTGATGCAGTGTGCGGCGTATGGTCTGGTTTGCCATGAGGTGCCATGTTGAACTTACAGTGACCAGTATGAGAGAGTGTGAGAGCGATAACACTAAACTTAACACACCTGCTCCCCATTCATACCTGAGACCTTGTAACACTAACAAGTCACATGACACTAGGGAGGGAAAATGGCTAATTGGGCCCAATTGGACATTTTCACTTAGGGAAGTACTCACTTTTGTTGCTTTCCACTGTGTTCAGAAGCTGTTCCAAATTTTTCCCAGAACAATATAAATTTGTATCATCAGCAAATAAAACAATTTTTAATACTTTAGACACTTTACAAATATCATTTATATACAGTACAAGCAATTTAGGGCCTAGCACTGAGCCTTGTGGAACACCACAAGTAGCTTTGAATAAATCAGATTTAACGTTATTTATTTGTACATATTGATATCTGTCATCAAGATAACTTCTTAACCATGAATAAGCTCTCTCTCTTATACCACATCTCTCCAGTTTCTTCACTGATAAACCGTGCTCAATAGTATCAAAAGCTTTTTTCAAATCTATGAAAGAAGTGCATTCTTTATTGTCCATTGCAGTAGAAAGCTCTTCTACCAGTTCCATCACTGCCACTGAGGTGGACCTATTTGCTCTAAAGCCATACTGATGTTCACTCAATAAATTAGGTTTTTCTATTAAATTATCAAGCCTGTGTGCAAATAGTTTCGTTAAAATTTTTGAGAACTGGGAAAGCAGAAAAATTGGTCTGTAATTGGAGAAAAGATATTCATCTCCACTTTTATAAATAGGAATGACTTTCACAGTTTTCATATTGCTTGGAAATATACCTGTTTGAAAGGACTGATTGCAGATAATTTATCACAAAATCGATCTAACCTTGTGATATTGCCTAGCCCTAAGACTATATGATTACTCATGTCCATTCTCTTTAGCTTTCTTGTGGACACACCCTGAAGCCACATGGCTTACTGGTTTGTGGCATCTTACATAAATAAGAAATACAACTTTACATAATAAAAGTATTCTAACCCCAGTAGTTCATGCCATTTCTCCAAGTTGACTTAAGTACACTCGAGGCCAGGCTTATCATTCACTGCATTTGGTAAACAACTGAATTCAACATTTCTAATAACCAGGGCCCTTTTCTCCCATCAATACTCTCCGAAACAATCATTGCTCAGTGAAGCCAAGTGTCTGTGGTCCCTGTGCTGCTCGCCCATTACGGGCAAGTACAAAAACTGTGGCTTTGTGAGGAGACAAGGGGGCATTAGAGGACCTGCGATCTGTAACTGTGTTTGCAGCAGTATGACAGGAAGGTCTAGTGTGCTTGGTGAGGTGTTAAAGCCTTATATTCAGCAACTGGCATTACCATGTCTGTAAACATTCAAAGCATCATAACCTGGAATAAAGACTTTTCCAACTTGACAAAATTTGAGAACAAGTTTAAAAAAAAAAGACTGATCTTAGTGCATGTACACCCATACACTTTAGCAGACATTTTTATTTTGCTGATGAAGAGATGAAGTACATATACAGTACTGTGCAAAAGTTTTAGGCACCCTATTTTATTTAGTACAAACTTTGTTATAGATTTTTTATTTTATGACCTTTATCAGGTCAGTACAAAAGAACATTTTAAATTCCCAAACATTAGTTTTCTAGCACAAAATTAAATGTTACAGAAAAATGTTTGTATGTCATTAAAGAAAGCAGTATATTACGTAAGAGACACTTTTCAGACAAAAAACACAATGAAGGCTGCTGGGTTTTGCTGCAAAAATAAGAAGCGAGTGCGAAAGTCAAAGTCTCCAGAAGAACTGTGGCTGGTTCTGCAAGATGCTCAATAAAACTTACCAGCTCATTTCCTTATAAAACTGCACTAATTGTACCGGAGATTACTATTTTTATTTTTTTGCCACACCAAATATTGACTTTGTTTCATTTACTACTGTTTACTGCTCTTTACGGTATTGTAGAAACATTTAATTTCATTATTTTGAAGGCATCTTTGCTCTACAGCATTTCTTTGCATGTGCCTAAAACTTTTGCACAGTACTGTATTTTCCCCATTTTGATTGTATTGCTATAAAATCACAAGACAAAAACAGCAGCAAAGTGGGTCAATAGAAAAAGGAAAAGGTTACAATAGCATTGTTACATTTTGAGCGTAGTCTTATATAAAATGAAAAATTACTTGTATATACACTGTACCTGATGGTGGGGTCAATAAAGGTGTGAGCAGGTTGTGAGGTACGTGAGGAAAAAAGGATCTTAGTGGTAGTTTTTCCTGAAATCAAAACACACATTTAGGTTTCTCACAGGCCAATTAACTGGGATCTGTTACAATATAATGAATATTATATACAGTCAGGTCCAGAATTATTGGCAAAAAAAAAAGTTATGGGAAAAAAAGCCTTTCTGGTTAATTAGCTTAATTTCACAATGAAAATATAATAGAGATTTAACCTTTAATTGAAGTAAATCCATTCTAAGAAAGTAAAAAATCCATATCAAAATATTTGAATTAATACTAATCAAATGAAATTTAAAAAATATTTTTTAATAAAACCACATCACAATTACTGGCAACCCTAGAAACAAAATATAACTGATGCATAAAAGTGATAGCAGCCATAACATTAAAATTACCGACAAGTAACATGAATAACTGAGTATCTTGTTACAATGGCACCTGTCAAGGGGTGCGATATATTAGGCAGCAAGTGAACAGTTAGTTGTCGAAGTTGATGTGTTGGAAGCTGGAAAAATGGGCAAGCATAAGGATCTCAGTGACTTTGACAAATGCCAAATTGTGATGGCTCAATGACTGGGTCAGAGCATCTCCAAAACGGCAGGTCTTTGGGGTGTTCCCGGTATGCAGTGGATAGTACCTACCAAAAGTGGTCCAAGGAAGGACAACCGATGAACTGGCGACAGGGTCATGGGCACCCAAGGCTCACTGATGCCGTGGGGAGTGAAAGCTAGCTTGTCTGGTCCGATCCCATAGTAGAGCTACTGTAGCAAGAATTGTTGAAAAAGTCAATGTCGTCTATGATAGAAAAGGGTCAGAACACACAGTGCATCGCAGCTTGCTGCATATGGAGCTGCGTAGCTGTAGACCAGTCAGAATACCCATGCTGACCCCAGTCCACTGCCGAAAGCACCTACAATGGGTATGTGAATATAAGAACTGGACCATGGAGCAAAGGAAGAAGATGGCCTGGTCTGATAAATGACACGTACCACCTACCTAAACGTTACAGACCAAGTACACCCCTTCATGGCAACAGTACTGCCATTCCCTAATGGCAATGGCCACATTCAGCAGGATAATGTGCCCTGCCACACTTTTGAAAATTGTTGAAAATGAAAATTGTTCATGAATGGTTTGAGGAACATGACAGAGTTCAAGGTGTTGAATTGGCCTCCAAGTTCCCCAGATCTCAATCCGATCAAGCATCTGTGGGATGTGCTGGACAAACAAGTCTGAACCATGGAGACCCCACCTCGCAACTTACAGGACTTAAGGATCTGCTGCTAACCTCTTGGTGCAAGATACCACAGCACACCTTCAGAGGTCTTGTGGAGTCCATGCCTCAAAGGTCAGAGCTGTTTTGGCAGCACAAGGGGGACCTACACAGTATTAGGCTGGTGGTTTTAATGTTATTGCTGATCGGAGTAAATATGCAGTGACTCAGATAGCCAATTTCCTTAGTCACTCACCAAAATGGATAAGATTAGAGAATGTGCAAATTAAAAGTGTGCTGACCTTCATAAATCAGGCAATAAAAAATGTTTGAAAATGCCCATATCCACTTTTAGGGCAATTATTCATCATTAAAACTGCCGGAATGAGGAGGATTGTCAGAGGAAGAAATTGGTGGTGGGAGGTTTGCAGAAGATTGCGACATTTTGGAATAAAGTCTCCAAAATTAGACCTCCCAGCCAACAAACTATTTGGAAGAAATGGCAAAAGAAACCACATCTAACCACAAACGTGAGTGTCTGGAGCTAGGTTCTTTGGCCAAATGAGACAAAAATAGAGCTTTTGGTAACACACAAACTGGGTTTGGAGTAAAAAGAAGAATGGTTGTACAGAAAATAACCTAATCCCTACTGCTATTATTGTGGCGTATCTGATGATGTGAGAATGTTTTTCACCCAAAGCCCTGAGAAACCTGTTAGAATACATGACAACCTGCTGGGAGATTTATGCCCAAATCCACACAAAAATGGTTCAGTGACCACCGAATCAGGCTTTTGACATGACCATGCCAGACTCCTAAGAGTCCACAGGACAGGTTGCACAAAGTACTAAAGGCAGGGTTCCAATTACTGTAACACATGGTTTTGTTTAATTTTTTTTATATTCTTAACAATAAATTTTATTCCATTAAAAGTTAGGTTTATCACATATATTCAGTGTGGGATTAGTCCAATTAACCTTTTTACCCATCTTTACAAAATGTTGTCAATAAGTCTGGAGGTGTATTTGCTGTATGCATACTACAAATAACATTAACATTCACATCCATGTTCCTTTACCATTAATACATCATCCTTTTAATATTGTCTGTATGGATCTGTATGATCAGCTAGGTGTACAGAATTCTCAGGGTGCAATCCGCTTGGAGTGGAAACTCTTATTTGCATTTTTGTGTTTCCCCTCAGTAAAAAATTCAAAGAAATCCCCAGCATTAAAAGATAGAATGATGAAAGTGGCTGATACCTGTGGCCTCTGGGCAGCACGAGTCTGAAGAAAACATCTAGTGAAAACTTGTAACAGACCTCTCATTGTGAGATTTTCTTCCATTGTCATTAGAGCATTTCTACAAATACACAAAAAAAAACAAGCATCATAAAACTGTTTACCTCCAGTGGTCTTCAAAGTTCTGGGTTTACTATTACTAATTCATTTTTATTTAGTTGTTTATTATTAAACACTAACTTTAACCTTGGTTATGCTATGGAGAACTGAGGAAAAATCTATTTTCCTTTGCAAAATCAATGCATGGTATTTTAATATATTTGAATTTTCTGCTGTTCATGTTAAGTGTTGTGACAAATGTGGTGTATGTTTCTAACACAAAACGTCAATTAAAGTCATTTTTAATGACCAGCATTTGATACTGACTTTAGTCCTCAATGCATGGTTACTGCTTTAAGTTAACAATAATAAGAAGTTACTTAATTACTGAAAGGTACATATAATCTTCTTTGAAATTACAAAATTCCAAACATTCTTCATAGTGAACTTTTGGAGCCTACAAGTGGATATGTCACTGGTAGTTGAATTCCTAGTTAAGAATCTACATTAATCAGTTTACCAAATGGTCACACACAGTTGAAATCATCGCCCACCTGAAAACATCATTCACTATGAGAAAGATGTGGCAGTGCAGCGCTGATGCTTTGGGCTGAGGAAAAAAGGGGGAAAAAAACAAGGCAGTGTATTATAACCAACATTTCCAATCTGCATGTCAGTTCCAGCTGTAGCACTAGAGGGCAATGTGGCAACACTAATGAGGATTACAAACTGTGGCATTAAATCCACACTTCACACACAAACTGTAGTTATACAGTCATGTGAAAAAATAAGTACACCTCATGAAAATTGTTGGCTTTTTTTTTTTTTTTTTTTTTTTACATACTTGGACGTCTGATGCAAAAAGAAGTCTCCAACAACCCAAAAAGGGGTCTGCTAGTAAGCCTGGCAACTGTTGGTGTCAAAGTGCATGCTTCTACAATAAGAAAGAGATTGCACAAATTTGACCTGCATGGGAGGCGTGCCAGGAAAAAGCCTTTGCAAGACTACAGTTTGCCAATGAGCATATAGGCAAAGACCAGGCCTTCTGGAATAATGTGCTCTGGACAGATGAATCAAAAATAGAGTGGTTTGGTCACAGTAACAGCAGACATGTTTGGCGCAGACCAAAGACAGCTTTTCAGGAGAAGCACCTCATATCAACTGTGAAGCACGGTGGTGGAAATGTTATGGTTTGGGGTTGCTTCACTGCCTCAGGGACTGGACAGCTTGCATTTATTGATTAAATTATGAATTCTGCATCATATCAAAGAGTGCTTGAAGATAATGTGAGACCATCTGTCCGAAAGTTGAAGTTGAACCAAAATTGGACCTTTCAACAGGATAATGATCCAAAGCACACTAGCAATCCATCAAGGAATGGCTCAAAAAGAAGAAATGGAGGGTTTGGAACGTCATTGTCAAAGCCCGGATTTGAATCCAATTGAAATGTTGTGGGGGGATTTGAAACAGGCAGTACATGCAAGAAAACCTTCAAACATCTTGCAACTGAAGGAATATTATATGGAAGAGTGGTCAAAAATTCCAGCAAGCCTGGTGGACAATTATGCAAAACGCCTACAAGACATTATTATTGCTAAAGGGGGCAGTACTAGCTTCTGAGGCCAAGGGTATACTTACTTTTTCCACAGAAGAATATCACATCTACTGATATTTCTGTTGAATAAATGATTGAAAAAGCTAATTTACCTTGTGGTTTTGTTCGAGTATAGCAACTTTATTGCACTGTTTCACGGATGATCAAATGTTTGCTTGTCCAAATATGTCAAAAAAGCCAACCATTTCTATGGGTAGTACTTATTTTTTCGCATGACTTTAGGTGGCCTTGGATTAATCTTAGTTTTTTCTTCTAAACACACAGCCATATACATTTTAGCATCTGCTTTAAATTTAGTGGCTTTAAAGGAGAGAACATGCACCCAAGCAGCTGTACATGCATGCCTGAAATTGTGCATTTACTCATATTTTTATGGGAAAATAGGTATAATTATTATATTGACATTTTTTGCACCAGTCATATGGGCCAGGAATGCAGTAAAACACAAACTGTTTTACACAAGTACATGTGTGACAAAAAAGACCCATATGTGCCCTTTGTCTTTGATCGAGCAAGACCAATAAGGGAAGAGTGTGTATTTATGTAGGTGATGGAAAGAAGTTTCATCCCGTTTTGCTTTACATTTGAATGTCTGCTAAACCCTAGCTTGAGGCACTCTAATCTCTACACACACACACACACACACACACACACACACACGCAAACGCACGCGCACACAAACACATCCCCTTTCATCCCCCAAAAGCAACAAGAAGCATCTTAGATATTCCCGTAACCCTTGCTTTTCAACGCCTGCCAAGAGCTGCCAATTTGCTGTTCCAATAAAAAGAGATGTGTTTCAGCTACAAACACCAGACATCCTCTCCTAGAGAGAGCGAAACGTAACAGCAGTAACTCCAAAACTCTGTGATCTGTAATTGAGACTATATACGCACATCCTAGGAATATAAAGAACATAAATATATAAACAGGTTACATCCACAGAATGTTTTGCATGCAGAAGTTATACAGATGTGTACTTTGGTCATTTTCACAGCTCAAACTACTGGACATAAAAATTGACTGAGTCCCTTAATTCCCAGGAGCTCATCATGAGTTTAGAGTTTATGTAGACAGTTGTGTTCGTGTAAACAGAACTTAATATCATGAAGTCTATAGATATTCTATAACACAGGATGTTGTCTTTCATGTCTTAGATTTTTGCATTGTGTAAATGCAAGGCAACTGTACTCATGGAATTAAAAACTCATTGAAGCTCAATGAATGGCTTCACATTAATAAAACCCAACTAAACCCAATGCACATTGGGCTATTTCACCAGGCTAATAAACTTGTATACAGTAGAAATGAATGTCCACTTTCATTCACTTTCAGTAACCGTTTTATCCTCATCAGGGTCACAGTGGAACTGGAGATTATCACCCAACAGCAGGCCATTGCAGGGCACCGTCCACACAATCATGCGGACAATCACACCTAGGGGCAATTTATTTTAGCCAATTCACCTACTGGCATTTTTTGGGAGGTAGAAGGAAACTGGAGAACCTGGAGGAAATCCATGTGGACAACATGCACAAAAACTCAAACTGGATAAAACTCAGGATCAAACCCAGGACAATGGTGCTGTGAGGCAGCAACACTACCTACTGCGCCATAACCCCGCCCCAGTACAGACAATATGCACAATATATTTACATACTCATAGTGAGAAAGCACATAAATGAAGCTCTGGGCTCCAGTGAATGAATGATGTCCTGGCCAACAAGAATTGAATGAATGGGTCACGTGCAATTTGAACTAAAAAGCTTGACCTGCACAATAAATAAAGATTACGCCTCCATTTCTGGAAGGTTTAATTTTTGTTGTTTGGTGCTGAACTTTGGTTGAATGAGTTTTACTGAATGCTCAGTGTCAAAACATACTACTTCTGGGCTCTGTCTGCTGTTTTTGTGTATCTCTCATACTATATAGTTTAAAATATTCAATGTGACTTAAAATCTGGTTGTGCCACCTTTAGCAGCAATAACTACAACCAAATGCTTCTTAGGATTTTCTGGTAGAAAGCAGAATTCATGTTTCCCTCAATTATTGCAAGTTGCACAGGCCCCTGAAGCAGCAAAGCATCCCCACACCATCATGCTTGACCGTAGGTATGATGTTCTTTTTGTTGAATTCTGTTATTGGTTTACGCCAGATGTAACGGGGCCCATGTCTTCCAAACAGTTCCACTTTCGACTCATCAATCCACTGAACATTCTCTCAAAAGATTTGAGAACCATCAAGGCGTGTTTTGGCAAAATTCAGACGAGCCTTAATGTTCTTCTGGGTTATCAGTGGTTTTCACCTCGCTACTCTTCCATGGATGCCATTTTTGCCCAGGGCCTTTCTGATAGTGGTCAGGAACAGTGACTTTATTGATGCAAGAGAGGCCTGTAGGTCCTTTGATGTTGTCCTTGGCTCTTTTGTGACTTGCTGGATGAGTAGTTGCTGTGCTCTTGGAAGAATTTTGGAAGGTCAGCCACATCTGGGAAGGTTCACTACTGTGCCAAGTTTTTCCATTTGGAGATAATGGCTCTCACTGTAGTTCTTTGGAGTCCCAGAGCCTATGCAATAGCTTTGTAACCCTTCCCAGACTGATGTATTTCAATCACCTTCTTCCTCATCATTTCTGGAATTTCTTTCAACTGTGGCATAGTGTGTTACTGGGTAAGACCTTTTAACCAATTTCATGCTGTTGAAAAAGTTCTATTTAAGTGTTGATTTGATTGAACAGGGTTTGCAGTAATCAGGCCTAGTCCAGCTGAACCCCATTATGAATGCAGTTTCATAAATTTGGGGAATTAGTAACTATTTTCACACAAACATTTTCACACAGGCACAGGTGGTATTGGATAAATTTTTAGCTTCAATAACTAACCATCATTTACAAACTGTATTTTTTGTTTACTCAGGTTGCCTTTGTTTTATCTTAGATTTTGTTTTAATATCTGAAACAATTTAGTATGAGATCTACACAAAAACACAATCAGAAATCAGGATGGGGCAAATACTTTTTCACAGCACTGTAAGTTCAGCAAAATGGAGATGAAAACTGACAAAAATGAGGACATGCACTTTTTTCTATAGATCTGAAATGTTTTCTCATAAGGTTGCACAATGCAAACCTCAGTGCTTTTTAAATTCTAAAACATGAAAATTGGTTTGATTCCACAACTTTCAATATTATGGGCTCTTTCTATGACCTCAACATGATGTCATTTTCCCCTGGGCGAATCATTATACATGCTGCTAATCAAGAGTGCGTAGTGATGCAAATCACACACACAGTGCAAGATAAAATCATTGCCGAGGATACATCCACCTGGTTTCCTTTCATGCCTGCAGCATCTCGGGGTCAAGGAGTTAAGTGTGGGCATGTTTTGTCTACCTTGCAGATGACCACGATAATACTGAAGAACACCTTGCAGATATTCGCAAAACATCTTCCTGACAAGCATCCTGACCTTCACAGAGAGCTTAAAAGTAAATAGATTAGCTAACTGCCCTGTATAAAGTTTCAATATGATGAAAATGATATGATATAATAGGGCTAGCCCCTATAAGTTAGCCCAACTTTTCGAACACTAAAATGTTTCATGGTATCTTTTTTGAGGAAGTGCATTCATCTTCATTATTATAATTAGGGGGACAAGCACCGAAGGTGCATAGGCACCCTATTGTTATTATAGCTTTTCTTCTTCTGGTTCCGCTTCTTCTTCCTCTTCTGGCTAGGGTGTCTATGGCAGCCCATAGAACCATCTTGTAAAAAGTTGTGAAATTTGGCACATTGATTGGGGAAAGTCTAAGGAACATTCTGACCAAATTTGTGCCAAGTTTGGTGGTGCTCTAGCCATAACTTTTAAACCGTGTCTAAAATTTAAAAGCTAGGCATCCCTGGATTCGAGACGAGTTTAACGCACCCTATGATGTCAATTCTTGTCTAATTAGATTTTCCGCCATCTTAGATTTAGTCAAAAACAGTTTTTTCGCTATTCCTCCTATAAATTTTGTCCAATCATCACCAATTCTGCTACACATTATCTTCAAATTAAGCCTCACAAAAGTTATCAAACGAATTTTGAATATTCCAAACGGTTTGTCTGTAATGGGCCAACGAATCTGACAATGAAGCTGCCAAACAGGAATTGAGGCTATATCTTAGTAATGACTTTGCACACTGACATAAAACTTGGTAGGCACATCAGGTCCAAGACCTGAGGCTAAGCAACAAATTTTGTGCCAGCGCCACCTACTGGTCAAAAGTAAGAACAACATGCTTACAAAAAAAAAGCTTACATCTAACTGCCATTTTTGCTACTCCTCCTCCAATCTTATCCAATCTTCACCAAATTTGGCTCACTTCATCTTGAGACCTGTCTGAACAAAATTTATCAAAGGAATATTGATATTCAAAACCATTCTCCTGTAATACACTGGTAAATGCATGAAAATACAAATCATTTTTTAATCCATTTGCCTATAGTTATGGCTCTGCTTTACTGTGATTTCTTATGCAACAACTGTAGCACGTCTGTGAATGTACCTCTCACCGTGTTTGGGTGCTTGACCCCCAAAAATGCTGCTTGGAGCTTTAATAATAATAATAATAATAATAATAATAATAATAATAATAATAATAATAATTATTATTATTATTATTATTATTATATTGTGGAGTGACTTATTATTCTTGTTCAGTGATTTTTAATGGGTTACAAGTACAAGTATTATTGTTCTTATATAAATGTCTTTAATTTATATCATTTATTATTTATATCGTATTTAAACACACGATTAAAGACTGTTATTAGGCTAGGGAGAATCATAGGAGTAAAACATACGGCTTTGCTCTCCCACTTTAAAAAATAAACAAACAAAAAAACACCTGAGAAGGAGTGCAGTGAATATGCCTTGCTCTTTCTTGCAGGATTTGAGCTTGCTTTGCATGAGCAGCCCAAGAGCATGATGAAATTATGTTACCCAGCACAACCATGCACAAGTTTATTTAAAAAAGTATTCAAGATGGAACACAAGTCAACGACAACTTGAACACTTCACTCTTACTTCTGCTTTTTCTGTGGACTCAATAGTTATTTAGTTATTCAAACTAAAGTCTGAATCTTTATCTGCTGCAACCTCCCACTACACCATGTCCCCTCCTGCCACATTGTATTTTTAATCAGTGCAATAAAAAAAAAAAAAAAAATATATATATATATATATATATATATATATATATATATATATATATATATATATATATATATATATATATATATATATATATATATATATATATATATATATATATATAAAAAAGCTTTCACACCTTATAACTGGTAAAGCATACTTTTTGCCATAGTATCATATTAGTTTTGAACTATTGGTATCGAAGTCAAAATTCTGTGAAACCATATCAGTTTTAAGTATTCCTTCCTAACAAAGCTCCTAAAATCTCACGGAGAGTCAATTGTAGAACAGCCAAAAGATTTTTATTTTTGGCACTCAGCATGTAGGGTGATGCTGATTATTGTTATTGGATCTAAACTCTGGGGTTGGGAAGAGAAGAGGATTAGAGCTGCAAAACTAATTTTTCATTTACCCACTTTTGATTGCAGTTTAAACAATGCGTTCGTGAAAGGCAAAAACAGCGCAGAAGAGTTGAGAGCTGGCAAATTAGCCGACATCTGTCAAATAAGTCCTGGAGCACAAATATACAACCGGGAGATTAAGGTACATTCATTGAGACTTTTGTAATTTTCTTAAAATAAGAGGAGACATGTTTACTAGGGAAACAAATGAGGGCATGTTGTAACTCTGAGTTAATTGAATCAGATAGAAGGAGATAAACAAACTCTTTTGCTCTAAATATTTACGTAAAGGTCTTGGAAGAGAAAAAGAAGAATGTCTATTATAGCGTTATCCACCAACACATGCTCATAGTCACAACAGCACATCCTGTAATCTACAGGCTGTATAACATTTCATCAATGGATTATTCCCAATTCTCCCAGGAAGGAAAATGTATGACTACAGTGCATTCCTCCACAGAGGAGCCAATCATTTTGTTATTCACCTTCAATATTTCAACTCGAAACTCATTAGTGGTTTGTGTAAATATTATGACATGACTGTTGCTATCAAAAATAACCATGTCAAACACACAATGTGCGGACACAAAACAACTGGTTCATTTTCCATAATCCAAAATCAACCAAGTAAATTCGGTCTGACAATGTTTGAAATAAGACACCTGCACTATTTTCAAGAGTTAGATGACGTTATAAAGGTTTAAAACACGGCTGGAAAGCAGTGCCTTTTCAAATTCAGTTCAGTACAGCAGGAGTTGCTCCCCCAGACACTGTTTTCAGTGATGGGGATCATGTTTACTCACCAGTAAAGAGTCAGTGACAACTGTCTCCAGATTCTGCATCACTTTTGGGTCAGAAAGAACACGCTCAAGCAGAAGCAGAACTGCCTGCTCCAAACTGGACAGGCTGTAACACCACAGAGCCATCACAGCTACATCCTCCATCACCAGCTTCTTACTGAGACATAGTAAGACAGAGAGAAAGAGGATGTAGTTACTTATGTATGTAATCTGTACATAGTGTATATTATGTGATTTTTAAAAATGTTTTTATACAGTATGAACATAATATATACTACAAAATGTATACACTGATTTACAAAAAAGCTGTACCTGAGCAAGGCTGTGTTAACTGCTTTTATGAACTCTTCACTGAGATGAGAACAGCGACACAAGTTACAATGTTTTAGCAGTGCACCAATAAGAGGTGCCACCTGAGGACATGTGACCAAGGGGACACAAGCTACTGATAAAGACTGGATGCTGTCAAACATGCACCTGCGATAAAAGCAACACATGACAGAGAAAATGTGATTAAGACACAGTATGAATGGTGTAGTGTCAGATATGAGTAAATATACTTGACAAAAGAATATTGTAGAGGGGAAAAACACAGGAGTTTTCCAGATTGTTCAAGCTTGACATCTGATCTATAAGTGCTACTGGCAGGAATTTGTTTTTAAGCCTGTGTTTTAACTGAAGATTTAACGTACAACAAAGTCAACAGAGAAAGAAGAAAAAAAAGAAAAAAAGAAAAGAAAAAAAGGCCACAAGTTGTATGCCTTATGAAACTGGTGCGGATTGAAGCATTTCAGGAAGCATATCAGTGCTGCAAGACACGCATAACACACATGACTAATGATGTTTTGGATGTGAATTGGCCTTACCTCATGCTCAAATACTTAAGTGACTGAATGTGTTGAATGTGTGCGCTGAATGCTACAAACCTTTCTAAAGAGGCTGCTGAAGTGATATGACTAATATTGACCTCCGCTGTCAGTAATGCCACCATCTGCAACACACAAAGCCACATACTTTTACTGAACACACAATCAGCAAGCTACAACACTAACGATTAATAGCAGGATGCCCATTATTAAGTAACTATACAAGAAATGGCATTGATAAACCAATAGTGTGATCTCTTTACCTTTTTAAGACTCCCTGAATAATACTGCTGAGGTGGGAAGCCAGCATGTTTCTCCAGAGCATGCGCCATACTGCCCTCATCTTCTGAAGTCAGATGGCACAGCAAATTCTGTTTAACACAGACATTTAACAGCAGTCACCTTTTGTACTCGAGTACTTTAACTTTTTTTTTTTTTAATTGGCCTCATAGGTAATTCAATATTATAAAACATTGTTGCGCATTGTGAAACAGAACAAATACATAATCCTAAAATATTTGCAAGCTGATGCTAAAAACAATGGAATTTTTTTCCTGAAATCTACAAAAATGGGAAAATGAAAGATATTTACTTTCAGAGAATCTGAGAACCATTCTTTGAAACAAATATTATGACCCTGACCACATGGCTGCCATGTGGTTTCTTTAGATTTACAGTATGGTAAAATGTCTTCCACAAACCAAACTGGCTCAATTATAGCCAACGAATGTGCAAAAACACACACTAAGCTCCCTTAGCACACATAGCAAGGCTGAGGGATGGCACTGTTCCAGAGTAGAGTTTTTTTTAAATTTATTATTATTATGTATTTATTTATTTTAAAAAGGAGTTTTTTAATTATTTCACAATATGGTAATTTATTAATACTGAATCTGAATCAATACATGATTGAAATCTTACATAAAAATATATGAATGTTTATCACCAGAGAAATGTTGAGGAAGCAATAGAGCAAACGAAAGTGTGATTCTAAAGAGAAAGAGGGTATATGTGTGTGATTTTAGATTATGAGAGTGTAATAAAGTAATGAAAAGCAATGAAAATGAAGGTAATGAAAGAGTAAGTGAGTAAGAGAGGGAAGCACGAGAACAAAAAAGAGTGAGCAACATAAGGAAGAAAGAAAAAAAATGAGGGAAGCATCGAGAAACAGTGAGAAAAGCTAAATAGAATGCTGAAGCTAGCGATGGCTGTAATGGAGACATGAAACATGGTCATTACTGCTCAGCCTCAAATCCTACTGGCTCAGAGACTGAAAAACACTGTCTGTCCTCTGATGTGGAATTGCGAGTGAGCCAGGCTGGTGCGGTAGATCGAGAGATGGCAGTGGATTGGGCAATGGGGCCATTAATGACAGGACAGAATTTAGGCAGCAGAAAACCCCAGCACCACCCATTCAGCTTTCTTTCAAACTTTGCCACCCACATGAAGAGAAGAAATAATGCTTAACACTCCCAAACATGACAGAACTGGCTTTCCATTTGATGAGGCTGGCTGTTTATTCACGCAAAGCAGTAAAGGAAGGCAAGACTCAATTGACATTAGAAGTTGAATGAGGAAAAAAAAAAAAAAAAAAAAAACTATTGGAATAACCGGCGCAAAACCTCATGAATGAGGAGTGTCTTAGATGATGGTGATAGACATTTAGATGGGTTATGATGTTTGTAGGAAAAAGGAAAATATGGAGAAGTATTCCCTATTTGGTTCATGGCATAAACAAAAATATATATATATATATATATATATATATATATATATTTTTTTTTTTTTTAGGTAACTTGGGAACGGCATTGTGATGTTATGTTCTAGTTCCTTTCGTTCTGGACCACCAGGGCAGTTTTCTTTCAGAACTAATGGAGTTTTCCTATGCACTTGTTTACTAGCTGAGCACTAATTGCAAAGTCGTCACCTCATGACCGAGACCTCACATGTGTACCATATAAAAGACCTCCACTACATCACACTCCTCCTCTTACCTATTCTTGTCTTGCTGAGGAGAGCAAGTAGCAGATTCCAGATGTAGAAGCAATCAAAAATCTGTCTGAAATCAAATCTGCATAAAGTTTGTATGAAACTGTTATAGTAAAATCTGCACAGTCAAGGAGTGTGTGCTAGCATGTATGTGGGGTGATAGTAAGTTAGCACTGATAGTACTGATTTATTGGTATTTATCGGTATATACAACAGCTGTGTGGTTACATACAACCAGAATATAAACGATTTGACACACTGCTTTGCAGAACATATTGTGAGACTTGTAGAACACCTTGGCACATTTGGTCTTGGCCCATGAATGGATATTCTTGAGCACAGAGAACTTACATGCAGCACGCCAAGCCATAGCAGCATGGTATGGAAAATCATTGGGTCTACTGACACAAATGAGAAGACATGTTTGGCTTGCTCAAATGCCATTGTCAGAAGCTATGCCATGGCGCAAGTTCAGGAGGCACTTGATTGCCTCTCCTTGGTTGAAACACAAACTAAGCATACCCTGAGTTTTAAATACCACAACAGCGGATGGAAGGAGTTATGCAGAATACAGCACGTGCCACACTGGTACGTGGCAGTGGACTATAATTCAAAAGCAGGTTCAAGTAAGGGCAAGGACTGACCAAATCACCAAAGCACAATTCATCAGAAGCACGAGAGAATTCCTGTGCTGAAAATACACTGTAAGTGGTGGGCTGGTTTACTCCTCTGCAATTAAAGCATTGGAGGTTGATAACATCAGATCAGAGCACCGGTCTACCCCACAGAGGTGCATGACTCAAGCCAACTGACCATATTGACCATGGAAGTGCAGTCATTCTTTGGCAACAGGTAGAAATGATTGTACATAAAAAAACACCACTTGCATGCTATATGAGCCTTTTTGACAAACGACTGAGTAGCCTCAATTAAGGAGGATATTACAGAAGTGGCCACACATACAGTGCCCTCCACTAATATTGGCACCCTTGGTAAATATGAGCAAAGAAGGCCGTGAAAAATTGTCTTTGTTTAACCTTTTGATCTTTTGTTTAAAAAAATTCACAAAAATACTCTGTTCTCATGGATATCAAACAATTGCAAACAAAACAAAGTTTATCCAAAAAAACTTTTTTTTTTGGATAAATATATGTGTGGGACAATTATTGGTATATTCCCCATTGATTTTACATTTTTTAGTACATCTGGGTGATTAGGAACAGGACATTGTTCAACAATGACTTCCTGTTTCATAGGGGTATAAATATGACGTAACACATAGGCAAAATTCCCTTAGTCATTCATCACAATCGGTAAAACCAAGGAATATAGCTGTGATGTGCGGCATAAGGTTGTTGAGCTTCACAAAATGGGAAGTGGCTATAAGAAAATAGCACAAGCGTTGAAAATGCCCATTTCCACCATCAGGGCAATAATTAAGAAGTTCCAGTCAACTGGAAATGTTATAAATCAACCTGGAATTGGACGTGTGTCTATATTGTCTCAATGCACTGTGAGGCAGATGGTTTGAGTGGCCAAAAAATCTCCAAGGATCACAAATGGAGAATTGCAGAAGTTAGTTGCGTCTTGGGGTCAGAAAGTCTCCAAAAATACAATCCGAAGTCACTTACATCACCACAAGTTGTTTGGAAGCGTTTCAAGAAAAAAAGCCTCTACTCTCATCCAAAAACAATCTCAAGCGTCTTTAGTTTGCCAGACATTACTGGAACTTCAAATGGGATCGGGTTCTATGGTCAAATGAAATCAAAATAGAGCTTTTTGGAAATAAACACCAGAGGTGGCTTTGGCGCACACAGAGAGGTAACCATATGGAAAAGTACCTCATGCCCATGGTTAAATATGGTGGTGGCTCTTTAATGTTTTGGGGCTGTTTTTCTGCCAGAGGACCTTCAACAGATCAACAGATATTAAATGAAAACCTGACTGCCTCTGCCAGAAAGCTTAAAATGGCCATGGTTGGATCTTCCAGCAGGACAATGATCCAAAACATACATCAAAATCAACACAAAAATGGTTTACTGACCACAAAATCAAGGTCCTGCCATGGCCATCCCAGTCCCCTGACTTGAAACCCATAGAAAACCTGTGGGGTGAACTGAAGAGGAGAGTCCACCAGCGTGGACCTCGAAATTTGAAGGATCTGGAGAGATTCTGTATGGAGGAATGGTCTCAGATCCCTTGCCATGTATTCTCAAACCTCATCAGGCATTATAGGAGAAGCCTCAGAGCTGTTATCTTGGCAAAGGGAGGTAGCATGAAGTATTGATTAAAAGGGTGCCAATAACTGTTGCACACCTATAATTAACAAAGATTTTTTTTAATAAACCTGTGTTGTGTTTGCAATTGTTTGATATCCATGAGAGCAGAGTATTTTTGTGAATTTTCTGAACAAAAGATCAAAAGGTTAAATAATAAAGACAATTTTTCACAGCTTTCTTTGCTCATATTTACCAAAGGTGCCAATTTTAGTGGAGGGCACTGTTGTAAACATGCCTCTGAGAGCTGCCTACCTACTTGGTGGTTGCTATCAGACAGCGGATGGACTGTCACATCATCTGTATCTGGAGATTGGCAAATTCACAAAGAGGTGGTTCAGCTAATCTGGAACACCCACAGAAGGGCACTAGTTGATCCATTTGTGAACAGACAGACAATTCACTGCCCAATGCAGTTCAGGGACAGGATCTGGGCTAGAATACCTTCAACATGACTGGCCAAATCTAAGACTGCATGCTTTTCCACTGCTGTCACTATTATGGATAATAATACTATATCCTGTAGACAATCCTAAAGACTATTCAGTTGGTATTGTTTATAGCCCAATTTTGGCTAAACAGGGTTTGGTTCCACATGTTCTTGAATGTTATTGATGGGTCCACCGTGCCCACTAGCCATCAGACTATGCCAGAGGAGATACTTGTAGAAATCATCATTCCCCACAGAAAACGGTAACAGTACTTTTTGTAAGTGCTGTCATGAGAGTGCACAATCCAGAGAATTCATCAGGAAGAGTTACAAACTCTTGCCACGACTTTGATATATGGTCAACTCTAGTTATGGAAGGAAACCACCGTAGCGATCCAGAACATAAAGAAGTAGAATGGTCGGTTACATATGTAAGCATGGTTCTACAACTACATGGAGCCATAATAGGCCATCTGGGTTATTCAGGATGATGAGAATGGCAAGACGATGAGTGTGATGTAGCGGGGGGTCTTTTATAGGCTCCAGACACAAGGTCACAGCTATGAGGTGACAACTTTGCTTTTAATAATTGGCTAGGAAACAAACATAGAGAAAAACTCCATTAGTTCCAGAAGGAAACCACCTCTGCAGTCCGCCACATAGTTGTAGAACCAAAGATGCACACGCAACTTACTTGAAGACAAGGATAAACAGAGGACAAAAACAAGCATGACCAAGCACCGAGCTCAGCAAGAAAAGTAGAACCATCATTGTATTGTTCTTACTCACACCATTGAAAATTTCCAGACAAACAGCTAATCCCATGTCTTTACCATTCTCTCCTTCATGCCCCAGGCCTTTTCCCACATACTGTATCTACCTACTGCTGTACAAGAGCTAGTTAGCTGAAAAAAATACTGTAAGATGAATCACTGCAGTGCAGGGCCTCATTGAACATCCACACCTCCCTCAGTCTTCACTTCCCTTCATATAGGTCAAAACACATCTGGCAAATTAAAAGTTTACTTTAAAAGCCCTCCTTTAATTAGCGCAATGTTTTATTAGATAACAACAAAAAAAGAATATGCACATGGTTCCATATTGCTTATGGTAAACCATCTGTGTGAAGCCTGTTTTTTTATTACTCCTTCCCCCCCCTCTGATCATATCTGTATAAATGGCATGTGTTAAAAATTTTGAACTTTTAGTGGTTTGGAAACAGCGCTGTCAATGTGTTTTGTACATCATCACTACCTGTACAACATCAAAAGGGGAACTTTCATATTACAACCACAGACAAAGATTTTACCAACTTTTTCCAAACCAGACACAGCACTGTATCATTTTGTCTGCAAATACACTTACTCAATTGACACATTTCTGTTTTGTCTTTAACTGTACCAAAGATGACTACGAAAAAAGCAACAAACAGATTTAAAAAAAAGTGTATAATTTGTAGACATCTAATCATTCAATTTTTATACAACCAAGTAAAAGAGCCTTTCAGGGCCAAGTGATATGACATGTGAGACATATGAGACTGTGAAGGACAATGAGAATGAACACTGGGTGAAGACTGCTTTATGGTAAACGGCTGTGTGTGTGTGTGTGTGTGTGTGTGTGTGTGTGTGTGTGTGTGTGTGTGTGTGCGCATACCCGTATCCACTTGTTGGCCCGGTGCTCCACTACATTCTGAGGCTCTGCACTATATAGAAGCCACATGCACTGTAGCAGGAACCTTCTGCTTGCTCCTGAAGGACAGAAAGTACACACAGAAACCAAAGAAAACTAAGTTTGATTATTTAAATATGTGGTTTGTGTTGAGGTCTTCAGAGTGACAAAGTAAATAAATGCAGGAAGAACTGTATTGATTTTAAGAAGAGAAAACTGAGTAAAGACAGTCAAAAGGAACAGTGAGTTATAGAGAAAACAGAGAAAGATGCAGAAAGAGAGAGACAAAAAGAATGAGGGAGATAGACACCTAAAAAGAGGAAGGAAAAAGAATAAAAGGGAAAATAAATGCCCAGCAGGTCACTACAGGGTTCACTGGAAAATAAGTGTAAATACCTAATGTCTGCAGACCCATTTCTCCATCGCAATTGGGAAACACACCCCCAACGAGTAAGAGAGTCATAAATTTACCATCCGCAGTAATATATGGGTTCCAACAAAGTCTTCCCAGGAACTGGCCCACAAAAGGAAAGCTCTTCATGGCCTCAGTGGTAGAGTTCTGAAAAACAGTAACACACACACACACAATTTTTAAACCCAAGCAACAATAACAACTACAGTGATTGTGTACTGTCAGAGATAATGGCAATTTCTCTGATGATGGAAAAATATAATAGAATTTATAATTATAATTTTCTTTTATGATGGAAAAACATAGTAAAATAATACATATATGCAGTTGAACCCGACATTGTAAGCAAATTAACATTGCTCTTTACACTCAGGTAGATTATCAATTCTCCAATTTGTTGGACTCTTCATTTTTCATTTGGCTTCAGCACACAATGTAGTACCCTATACCTGCTATACCTGAACAAGACACATACCACCACCTAATATGAACCTAATTTGCCTTCAGGATTATTAAAAGCCAAGAAAAGGCTTTTGATGCCCCTTTGTAGAAACTATTCCCACGAAGCCAAATGTATAGTCACCGATTACTTTTTTACAGACATTTACGTAATTAATGAACACCGGCACGCTAACACCAAGGAATCTTGGGGTTCACAGCTTTCTGCATTAATTCAAGATGTGTGCTGTTAATTTACTGTATACTGGAATCCATTCAAAGGAACAGACCCCTTTTTACATGCCCCATACATACAATACACAGTGTGATCCAGAGTGATGCGTGTGCAAAATGAATGATAAAACCCCAAAAGAATGTTTAGCTTATAAAATGGTCATGGCCAGAACAGAGCTAAATGCATAGCATTAAAAGATGAATGAATCAGAAAGATCACTGGGATTTTGAAGACTGAAATTTTTTTGCCAATGCCACATTAACTCACATTTCTATAGTTTATACACTAATACAGAGCCACCTCCCAATTACCTAATGGGCTGTATGTATTCACTGTCTCACCAGCTGTGCTTTCTGCAATCATTATCCATTATCTAACTATGGTTTATGATGATGTGGTTGTTGTCACTGTTGCTGTTATTATGTTCTCACTATCAGAATTTAAAAAAGATGCTTGAAAAATGAGGTAATACAAGTGCTTTCATGACAGAAACATTCATTATGAATACAGTGCTGTGAAAAAGTATTTGCTTATTTCTTCTGTTTTTGTGCATCTCATACTAAATAGTTTTAGATCTTCAAACGAAATACAACATAAAACAAAGGCAACCTGAGTAAACACACAATACAGTTTTTTCTTCTTTTTTTATTTGAAGCAAAAAAAAAAAAAAAAAAAAAAAAAAAAAAAAAAAAAATCCAACACCTATCACCAATGTGAAAAACTAATTGCCCCTTAAACTCAAAATCTGATTTTGCCACATTTAGCAGCAATAACTGCAACCAAATGCTTCCGATAACTGGAGATCAGTCTTTCACTTACTTCTAGGACTTACTCCTGTGCTTTGGATCATTTTCTTGCTGCATAATCCGGTTGTGCTTGAGTTTCAACTTACGGACTGAAGACCAGACATTCTTCTTTAGGATCTTCTGGTAGAGAGCAGAATTCATGTTTCCCTCAATTATTGCAAGTTGCCCAGGCCCTGAAGCAGCAAAGCATCCCCACACCATCACACTTCCACCACCATGCTTGACCGTAGTTATGATGTTCTTTTTGTGGAATTCTGTGTTTGGTTTATGCCAGATGTAACGGGACCCCTGTCTTCTAAGCAGTTCCACTTTCGACTCATCGGTCCACAGAATATTCTCCCAAAAGGTTTGAGGATCATCAAGGCGTGTTTTGGCAAAATTCAGATGAGCCTTAATGTTCTTCTGGGTTAGCCGTGGTTTTCACCTCGCCACTCTTCCATGGATGGCATATTTGCCCAGTGTCTTTCTGATAGTGGAGTCATGAACAGTGCCTTTATTGATGCGAGAGAGTCCTGTAGGTCCTTTAATGTTGTCCTTGGCTCTTTTGTGACTTGCTAGATGAGTTCACTACAGAACCGAGCTTTTCCCATTTGGAGATAATGGCTCTCATTGTGGTCTTCTGGAGTCCCAGAGCCTTTGAAATAGCTTTGTAATCCTTCCCAGACTGGTGTACAGTACTGTGCAAAAGTTTTAGGCACCCCATTTTTTTGTTTGTTTGTTTTTTTGTACAAACTTTGTTATAGATTTTTTTTATTTTATGACTTCTACATTATGAAGTCAGTACAAAAAACATTTTAGATTCCCAAACATTAGTTTTCTAGCACAAAATTAAATGTTAGAGAAAAATGTTTGTATGTCATTAAAGAAAGCAGTATATTATGTAAGAGACACTTTTCAGACAAAAAACACAATGAAGGCTGCTGGGTTTTGCTGCAAAAATAAGAAGCAAGTGTGAAAGTCAAAGTCTCCAGAAGAACTGTGTCTGGTTCTGCAAGATGCTCAATAAAACTTACCAGCTCATTTCCTTATAAAACTGTACAAATTGTACCAGAGACTATTTTTATTTTTTGTCACACCAAATATTGACTTTGTTTCATTTACTACTGTTTACTGCTCTTTACGGTATTTTTTTTTAAATGTAGAAACATTTAATTTCATTATTTTGAAGGCATCTTTTCTCTACAGCATTTCTTTGCATGTGCCTAAAACTTTTGCACAATACTGCATTTCAATTCAATTAAGTTTTATTTTTATACTGCTTTTAACAATGGACATTTTCCCAAAGCAGCTTTACAGAAATATATAAATTCAGGATATAGATTTTAAATATATGAATTTATCCCTAATGAGCAAGCCAGAGGCTATTTCAATCACCTTCTTCCTCATCATTTCTGGAATTTCTTTCAACTTTGGCACAGTGTGTTACTGGGTAAGACCTTTTAACCAACTTCATGCTGTTGAAAATGTTCTATTTAAGTGTTGATTTGATTGAACAGAGTTTGCAGTAATCAGGCCTGGTTGCGTCTAGTCCAGTTGAACCCCATTATGAATGCAGTTTCATATATTTGGGGAATTAGTAACTATGGGGGCAAATACATTTTCACACAGGTCCAGTTGGTATTGGATAACTTTTTTGTTCCAGTTACATCTGGCATAAACCAAACACATAATTCCACAAAAAGAACATCATACCTACGGGCAAGCATGGTGGTGGAGTGTGATGGTGTGGGGATGCTTTGCTACTGCAGGGCCTGGGCAACTTGCAATAATTGAAGGAAACATGAATTCTGCTCTCTACCAGAAAATCCTAAAGAAAAATGTCCAGGCTTCAGTCCGTAAGTTGAACCTCAAGCACAACTGGATTATGCAGCAAGACAATGATCCAAAGCACAGGAGTAAGTCCTAGAAGTAAGTGAAAGACTGATCTCCAGTTATTGGAAGCATTTGGTTGAAGTTATTGCTGCTAAATGTAGCACAACCCAATCCAAAGCATAGGAGTAAGTCCTAGTCCTATATGTAATTGAAAGATTAAGGAAGTAAACTTATTTTTGCTTCAATAAAAAAAAATAAGAAACAAATAAAAACTGTATTGTGTGTTTACTCAGGTATACAATAAAAGAACATCCTTCACCAAACTCCTCACAGCAGAGAAACAGCAACATGGCACCACAGCGGTACAACATCTCACAACAGTGTCAATATGGCATACCTTATTAAATCAATCATATTAATAAACCATATTACATTTGGTCCATTCTGTAACTAAACCCTGTGTTTGGACCAAGAATGATAGGAAGCGCAGGAGGAAGAGCAGGAGGAGATGGTCACTGCATCTGTGCATAGTGACCATTGTAATGGGTGAAATTAGAAAGCATGACAACGTCAAACTTGTTTTCCTTTCTGACAAGGCAGGCACTGAGGCAACATAGCATATAGCAATAAGAGCTCCTGAGGTGCTAAAACTGCAGTGCACTAAAGAAAGGGCTCCTTTCAAGGAGTACTTGGATGGTGTGAGGCAGGACTTTTACAAACACTAGACCTTCACATGCAGCCCAACACCCCCAACCATACCCCATCAGCCCCCCATGTGCCAAAAAAAAAACAAAAAACATTTAATCCCTGATTCAAATTTTGATCCAAACTCTTGATGCAGGGATACATTAGGTTAAAGCAGGCAATCCCTTGGTGGCTATTAGGCCACTAACTCAACACCGTGACCATGCCAATGAACTGCCTGGTCCAGCACAGAGAAGCTACTGTTCAGGCCATGGTCTCTAGGGTATAGTCACAGTCTACCTGAAGTTCTCAGCACAAGGATTATATCACAGGCTTATTACTGAAACATGGAGTTAGGAGATTTCTGTTTTGCCATACAGACAGTTTCTGTTTGAAAATATAAAGTGCTTTTTTTTCTTTTTCTTTTTTTATAATCTTAACAGTTTTTCAAGTTCTGTTTATGGAAGTTCTGAGTCATGCAGGTCATTTGGAAAGTCTCCTAATAGTAAGTCAGTATCTTGAACATACTTCACCACACATACTGGTGTGATCGGTTATACTGAATAGCAGAAAATTGTGCTGTAAAACTTTTCACCATTCAGTAGAACCAGTGAAGCCCTACCTTCCTGGACTGAGACTTTGTCAAGATGAAGGGACTTGTGTACTTCTGTGAACCTCAGGGATATAACACCGGGAACTACATGCTCTCAATTGGGTCACACTTGGGGAACAGATTTAACATTTAATTTTGTGCTAGCAAACTAATGTTTGGGAATCTAAAATGTTTTTGTACTGACTTGATAATGTAGAAGTCGTAAAATAAAAAAATCTATAACAAAGTTTGTACTAAAAAAAAAATAAGGAGGTGCCTAAAACTTTTGCACAGTACTTTTGCACAGAACAATGGTTCTCTGGCAATCTGAACATACTACAGAGACGAAAACCCCATAAAGTCCAAGATTACTATTCAGTTATTCATCTTAAAACATATTAGTTAGTAACTACTATGAATTATTCATTAACTACAGTGGAACTAATAGCAAGTAGTTATGATGGTGATAAATGTAAATCTGGACCTGCAGACAAATTCTGGAGTCAAGGGTTAACTGCTGTAAAAGTACACTACATACATTATATGGCCAAAAGTATGTGGACACCCAACCATTACACCCATACGTGTTGTTGAACACCACATTCCAAAGTTGGTCCCCTTTGCTGCTGTAACAGCCTCCACTCTTTTGGCAAGGATTTCCACAAGATTTTCGAACACGGCCAAGCAATTTCTGTCCAGTCAGCCACAAGAGCATTAGTGAGGTCAGGCACTAATGGTCAGGGGAGGAGGCCTGACAAACATTCAGCGTTCCAGCTCATCCCAAAGGTGTTCAGTGGGGTTGAGGGCAGGGCTCTGTGGAGGCCACTCGAGTTCTTCCACTCCAACCTTGCCAAACCATGTCTTCATGGACCTCGCTTTGTGCACAGGGGCATTTTGGGCCCCTTAGGGAAACTGCAATGCTACAGCATACAAAGACACTCTAGACAGAAGTGTGCTTCAAACATTGTAACAACAGTTTAGGGAAGACCCACATATGGGTGTGATGGTCCAGTGTCCACAAACATTTGGCCTCATAGTGTACGTTCTACAATGCTGTTGTGCTATACTAAAACTGTGAGCACCTGTAGATAATAGGTAGCCATTTGATTCTCAGAGTGATTGCTTGAAAGGGCAGATTTTAATATGGATCAGGGCTATCCTAAAGAATGTAAAATATAGGTAAATATTAATTAAAGAATACATTACTTTGTGTAAATAAATAAAATAAATCCGTGTATAGTATATTGACAGTCAATGCTTTTAAATACCAAGTTTATTCAAGTAGCTGTCTAATATGGGAAATTCCAAATCAGTTAGGCTTAAAAATGTTGAAATCCAAACTTGTACCTTTCAGGTAATTTCACATGGAATTACCAAGTTCTTCCCTTGAGTAAAGTGACCTGACAGTCGAAATTACCGTTGTCTGAAGTGTGTGTACAAGCTGCTGGAGGAAGGTCCCCAAAGACTGCATGTGTTTGCTTATATCCTGCTGTGCAGAGGGAGATGTAGCCTGGCCCCACTGCACTGCTTTATCCATCCAGAACTTCATCTGGAGCTCAGAAAGTCCAGCCATGACTGTAAATCTGCAGAAACACAGACACACATGTAAAGCCAGATTACAAACAGACTGAACCGAAATGAAGTCACACATCAAGCAACCGATCAAGGCCACTGTTGTAAAATGGGTATACACAAGATGAAAATAATACTCAGTCATTCTGGATGTGCTCTTACACAAGAGATCCATGAAACATAGCCAGAGGGTCTGTGAATTTTCTTTTCTTTTCTTTTTTTAATAAAGTGGTAGTAATCACAACCCACCATTATCAAAAATGTTATTAGATGTATTATTGGGTTTTTAAAGTTTGGCTGGTCACTTGAATGGGTTTAATCCAGACCTGAGGTGGGTGGTAAAATGTTACCAAGGTTACGACACCAGTTCAATCCCCTTGACTTACTACTAAAGAAATAACTTTCCAGTCGAGCAATCAATAACAGCAGTGTTATCTTACCTTTAGCAGGTCTTTACACAACATATATTTTAGGCTTCATAGAGAGTCAAAAGTGACAGGGCCATAAGAAAATAAGTACCTGAAAATGTGTGACCCAGCTGGGATCTTTGAATTTGTCAGCACCTTGTATTTCATGTAATACACTGTGCCAGGGTATTAAAGCTACTCCAGAACTCTCAACAGCCACCTTAGCTCAGTACACAAGTATTTCTGACAAATTAACATAGCCTGGTGACATAGACTGCAACATTGCCAAGTCCTGCTGAGTAGCAAGGTTCTCACATCCATTTCAAGCTGAAGACAATGGCTGGGGACAAAGAGACCTTCGAACTTGAGAGCGCAGAAGCTAGCGTACATGGATAATTGTTATTTTTAGGCTTAATGACAGGTCTGCAAAAGGACACAACAATTGACCGTTTTTATGATCACCTCGTAACGCAGAGTTGTTTAATGTCTTTCCATTGACTCTGCTGGAAAGCCCCCGTGGGTTAGGTGATGTGTAATTACGCACTGAGCTTTTTATCATCAAACCAAAAGCATGAACAAACGCTTCTTGTCGACTTGGCATCTCAATACAACCCACCCCATATCCCAAGCCTGAGGCTGTCAAGTTTTTCCAAAACAGAACCTTTGATTTAACTGTACAACATTTCATACAATTATTTGAAATACAGTTATTTGGCATACTCTTCACTTATGGTAGTGATCTTTAACATGGAGGACCTGTTATCAGCCCAGGTCACAGAGCTAAACATTATTACTAGATATTATTCCAATTATGCTGCTGGGTTCTCAGTAAATGTAATGAAGGTTGTCCAATTATTGTGATGTAAATAAAGAAAAAAATAGGACACTTCATGAAATACATTTGTCTCTGTCTTCAATTCATATCTTATCTACTCTGAATCATGAGTCTCTCTGTTCAGTAATAGGCAGGCCTGTCACAAATATTACACAGTCATATTTAATAAAGCAAATGCTCTGAATGACGACTATTTCTAACTAACCAAGTTATTTGTGCTTTGTCTTCTGTTCATATTTTGTACAGTAGAAAAGGCAAGAGGAAAAAAAACTTTGACTTTGCTAAAAAAATTTCTCAAATGAACTATGATTTTTATACATCATCTCGAGTTAACATTAGATCAAACTAATTTAATTATTCATCAAATGTTAGTCATCTACAAAAATTCCAAGAAGTACATGCTGTGCGTTTTACTCTGGTCTTTCTGAATTGATCATCACAACTATGCCCTACTCTCTTCAAAGACTCCACCCTACACACTGAAATTAATGGCCATTTGGATCGCACTTCAATTCCATTTTTCAAAGCAGAACCCAGTGTTTTATTGTTGCACTATAACTGACAATTTAATAAAGAACAGATGGACTAAGCATCAAAAAATTCCCCATGCTTCCACCAGTTACACTGATTTTGTCTGGCAAACAAATACAAATGTTAGCTGAGGTAGCGATAAACACATGACACCTACATCAGCTGTTTTATTCAATTTACTTACATTTCAGTATTACTAAATATAATGTTTTTTTTACTTGGACTTGACCTACATATAAGCTCAACTATTGCCACGGGCAATTTTCATTCAAAAAAATCTTCAGAGCAAAACTTCTATTGTATGTTTTCATCAAAAACAATTGGTTTGCATACATGACTGACACATAGGACTACTACTTTTTCACAATTTCTGCAGATAATTTTAAAAAGACAAAGTGAGAGTGCACGAATTAAAATGATACCGCAAACAAAATAACTACTAAGTTTGCTGTTTTTTTGTTTTTTTTATCTGTAGATCAAGCAGCTGGGCCGGATGCCAATGTCTTGCACCTTAGTTTTAAGTAGCACTAAGCATTAATTGGATATACACTCACCAACCACTTTATTAGGAACACCTTTACTCATTCATGCATGTACTAAAGCAGCCAATCATGTGGCAGCAGTGCAATGCATAAAATCAAGCAGATACACGTCTTGAGGTCTAGTTAATGTTCACATCAAACATTAGATCTCAGTGTATGATCTCAGTGACTTTAACCATGGTGTTGTTGCCAGATGGCCTGGTTTGAGCATTTCAGATGTTCTGATGATGATCTACTGGGATTTTCATGCACAATAGTCAGTAAAGTAACTGAAATAATCACTCTTTACAACTGTGGTGAGAAAAGCATCTCAAAATGCAGACCACATCAAACTCTGAGGCAGATGGGCTACAACAGCAGATCACATCGCGTTTCACTCCCATCAGCCAGGAACAGGATTTCACCAAAACTGGACGGTTAAAGGCTGGAAAAATATCACTTTGTCTTTTTACCAATCTTAATCTGTATCTGTGTGATTTTATGCACTGTGCTGTTGCCACATGATTGACTGACTGACGACTGCAAGAATGAGCAGGTGTACTGGTGTCCCTAATAATGTGGTCAGTGAATGCATGCTTGTCATATAATACGGTAGACTAAATGGGGGTTCTCTGGTTTCCTGCCACCTCCCAAAAACATGTTGGTAGGCGAATAGGCCACTTTCAATTGCCCTAGGTGTGAATGTGTGTGCATGGTGCCCGGCAATGCCCTGGTGTCCCATCCAGTGAAGATGAGTGATTTTCATCACTACTTTCTCTGGATAACTTGTCTCTCAAAAAGTGAGGAAAATATTGAGCCATTCTTAATTATTCATAGCTATTCTGCATTAACAGTCTTTCAAGGGAGGCATGTAGCATGGTTATCATTTTGTAGTTACGTACTGGCGCAGATACCGCTGTGTGACCCAGGGGCGTAACCTGGCCTCGGCATTAAGCGCGGTAGCCCAGAAGATTTTTTCTTTAGCCCCAAATAATTCTCCACTTGGAGCGGTTTGTCACTACGTAACTGAACATCAGTTAAAGAAGACGACGGTGTTGTAGACCAAACAGACAGGGTTGACAGGAAAATACGTGCAAATACTCGTGTCTTACTGGCTGACAGCTCTCAATTCTACCAAACACGAGCTCACACAGTCAGTGTGAGGGAAAATGGATATACGCTACTGGCATAAATTTGGCTTGACTTTGGATGTTCGACCGTCTCTAAAGTTACATACGACACTGGTACACACGATTCTAACTTCAATAGCATTTGAAGAGAATGACTTACAGTCACAAAACCAACTGTAAATACATAATAAATATAAATATATAGATACATAATAAAATAAACTATGGAATCATGTGAAAAATATTGCCATGTATCTCCCTACCAAATGGGCTCATACACAAAATATATCATAACTTAAACCTCAACAACATTTGAAGAGAATGACACAGTTTATTTTTTCTACCATCACAATGTTTAGATATGATTTGACAGTTTATATTAATAAATATCAAAAATCTAAAAAGGTGTGCGTTATAGCTGACACCTACATGAACACTTTACAGTCGGTTTTATGACTGTAAGTCATTTCTCTTCAAATGCTACTGAAGTTAGAAACGTGTGTACCAATGTCGTATGTAACTTTAGAGACGGTCCCTTAATTTGCGAATATGTCAGTATATACGCCGTTTTTTGTTTTGTTTTGAACCAGTAAAGGGGTTGAAACTGAAACAGTAACATCCTCCCATCAGAAAAACAAGGTGTGGAAATGTCTATAGGAGTTCCAGTTTACGTGAACATGAAATGAGCAGAATATAAGGAAAGATAAAGGTACTTTGCGATCCATTTTTAAATATGGCAGTTCTGCTGTAAGGGTCAGTAGTGTCCTGTCACACATCATATATCGTCTTCAAGTATTGTGCTATGTTTTTTTCCATCCCATAATACACAACTAGGTACATACGTGTATATTAATGTGTACACTTGTTTTGTACTAGAAGTGCTGTGGTCATGTCTGTCAGCGTAAAACAACGTTAGCAAATATATCAATAAGCTGACTAACTGGACTGAGCGCACAATTAACGGTCTTTTTTTTTTTTTTTTTTCTAGCTAGCGACAATTTGAAACTGCTCTCCGTGTCTGAAACGGAATATTTTAACTAGCGAAGTGGTTTACATCACTCACAACAGCGTTTGTTGTTCTTCCTGAAACATACCTGAGAAACGGAGAGACGAAGAAACGTCTTTCTGAACTTCCCTCTCTCGCCGACAAACCGGAAGTTGTCGGCTGTTATTGGTGCGTTGTTATTCCCGCCCATATTCAGCCAATTCCCGACTCCTTCTGCAGGCTTTGCTTGGCGCTGATTGGACAGTGTCATAGAGCGGCACGCGGCGTCTGTCGGAGAACGGGTGGGTGAAAAACGGCGCGCGCGTGAGTTTGATGTTAATGATGTCACGTTTACTGTAAAAAGCCCGAACCCAGCATATTTTTGGCGCTGTTCAGTCAGTTGGTCAGGGCTTTATCTTCGTGTGATAACTCATTACTTATAAATAGTCAAGTTTTGAAATAGTTTGAGTCCCAACTATCTAGGATGTAGATATAATTACTAGAACACGGATATCAAAATATTACAAGGCTACTATAATTCTTATTGTATTCATTGAAATACATGAGACGACTCATTAGTATTCCTATTATCATCTTATTCCATACAAATGAATTAAAGATTAAGCGCTGAGTTTTAAGACATCTGAATACATCTCTTGGGCCACATTCCTGGGTTCTGGGTACGAAATACGGGGAAGAGCCTGCCTCTCCAAATAAATAAGGGCAAAAAGTTGGGGGTTATTAAGAATTACACGGACTAGGTGAGTGTGTTAGTATAAAACATTTCCCTGGCTGTGTCAGGACTTCTACACGTCTCCCATCTGCCGCGAGCGAATTAAACAATTCCGACGTGTAAACTATTCCATCCTGTTTGTGTCCACCAATCACAACACAGCGCGCGGATCAATAAGCCAATCACAACACAGCGCGCGGATCAATAAGCCAATCACAACACAGCGCGCGGATCAATGAGCCAATCACAACACAGCGGGCACCTCAACCGTTCATGCATATTTTTCATTGCTTCTGAATGAAAATGAGCGAGTGTCCTTGTTAACCTCATCGTCAATGATAATAAATTTTTTAAAATTCAGACGTTAGTCCGTTCTATTGTGGATATCGACATGAATTAGTTGTCATAACTGTCTCGTCTCTGAAAGTAATATGATCTAATTATTTTACCTGTAGCAGGCTATATTGAGGGGAAAGGTCTGAATACAGTCAGTGCCTTTCTTCATCATTTTTGGCACTCCAGCACAAATCAATTTGATTACCAATAACTGGTGGGACACTTCTGAGGTTGCTCAATCATTTATTCTGTCACATCATGATATGTGTAACAATTATATGAAGGTGCTGTTATGTATAAAAGGGAGTTAGTGTTGGTGGTAGCTAACAGGGAGATAGTGAGATTAGGAAACAGTGGCATATGAGAAATAAAGCTTCACCATAGTGCATTGTCCAGTAGCAGTGTTTTCAAACTGAAATGATACACAACATGTCTCTTGCAACAAACTAAGACACAATTAGCTGGCTTGGAGTTAAGTAGGAAAAGAGCACTGAAACTAGACAACACAGCACATGTCTTGTTTTTAAGTAAATCTAAGTAAAGTACATTGCAGGGCACACATTCACAACTAGGGAGAAAATAAGAGTTGTCTGTCCACTTCCCAGCATGTTTTTCTGCAATGGGAGGAAACAAGAGAACCCAGAGGAAACCCACATGGACACGTGAACATTATTATTATTATTATTATTATTATTATTATTATTATTATTATTATTATTATTATTATTATTATGAAAAAGGATGGTTTAAGTCCTTGGTTGCTCATATTGTTAGTCACACTGAAATATTGTTTATACAAATAATTCAGATGATGATATATTGGGTGTTTTGAGAGAAACTTTTCAGTTGTACTGACATAAAATGAAATTAGTATGTCAGTTGGAGATCCATGGCTGAGTAGTGAACAGAAGATGTCAGTTAGATGCTGCATTTTCTACTCAAAGATCACTAGGCTGCAAACAATATACAATCCTTGCTTGTTCAGGAATACCCATGATCACTGCAATACTGGCTAATATGACACGAGTGTGAGATTCTGTCATGGTAGCTCTGCTGTTACTCCTCTACATTGCTGAAATGATCCCTGAAATCCCTTATGAACTTCAAATTGTCATTGTGGTTAACCTGCTTACGAACAGCTTATGAACAGCCTAATGAAAATCTGCTTCTTGGTCTCCAGAATTTGCCTTGTGCTTATTTTGAACATCTACAATGTTCCCATATTTCTACATTCCTGTAATGCCCAATTACAGTCCTGCTGGACCTAACAAATCTTTCACATTTTTCTCTGGTCTCTTCTCATCTATTATTCCACTGATCATTTAATTCACTAGTCAGTTTCATAACACTGCTCATGTGAATTTCATTTCTGACTATAAATTCACTTTCAATATTACAAAAAGGAAGATGGTTTTCCATTATTTGAGGCTCTCTTAAGTTTTCTTTCTTATGCCACATTATGCAGCTTGTTGATTGGGTTCTTAAGCTTAATTTTTGAAGAAGAAAAAAACTGCTTTGTGAAAGTCTTTTGTTCAAACCCCTATACAAACTGTGTTAGGAATGTCTGTGCTGAAAGCTTTCCATACAGAACATATCAGAACATTTCAATACAGACATTTGAAATACTTATTTACTAATTACAATTTGTCATTTTATAACATATCTAACAAAACTGGGTCATCTATTAGCTCTATTTTATACATATGCAATGTAGTAGAGGAAGTCTGTATAAGAGATATGACAAGGAGGTGCTTTCAGAATAAAGAATCTCTTAATAGCATTGAGCTCAAATTTTTATATAACCATTAGGTGGCACTGCTTCAAAGAAAAAGTCGTTTTATATGGCGCTGTGTCATTTTGCATGACATTCTGATAGTTGCTGTAGTTCATAATTAGGCAGGCATGAATATTTACTTTTGTGAAGTCTACAAATGGTTTTTGAAGTCATTAAAGTCATATGAAATTACAGTCTTATAATATATACCAAATTCAGAGACAAACACACAGTATATCTGTGTGTAATACAGTCCCCTCCAAAAGTATTGGCATTCTTTAGGTTTTGCTGTACACTAAAGACATTTGGGTTTGAGATCAAAAGGTGAATACGAGGCAATCATATTTTCAGAATTTCATCTTTAATTTCCTGATATTTACATCTAGGTGTATTAACCAACTTAGAACATGGCACCTTTGGTTTTTAGATGAGGAAAACTATTGGAACAAATAATCTTAAAGTAAACTAAAGTAAATAACACTTAATTGCATATCCCTTGCTTGTAATAACTACATCAAGCCGGTGACCCACTGACATCACCAAACTGCATGCTCAACTGGGTTAAGGTCTGGTGACTGACAGTGCCAGTTTAAAACCTTCCACTTTTTCCCCCCGATGAAGTCCTTTGTTGTGTTGGCAGTGATTTTTGGGTCATTGTCCTTCTGCATGGGAAGTTCCTCCCAATTAGATTGGATGAATTTCTCTGTAAATTGGCAGACAGAATGTTTCTGTAGATTTCTGGATTCATTCTGCTGCTAGGTACATCATCAATAAAGATTAGTGAGCCTGTTCCAGAAGCAGACATGCAAGCCCAAGCCATGACACTACCTCCACCATGCTTGACCAATGAGCTTCTATGTTTTGGATCATGAGCAGATCTTTCTTTCTCAGCACTTTGGCCTTTCCATCACTTTGGTAGAGGTTAAGCTTGGATGCAGAACTTTTGTGAATTCCAGGCTGGCTTTCTGATTCTTGTGGATTGGTGGATTGTGATATCTTCACCCCTGCCTTGTGGAGGTTGTTGGTGATGTTGTTAGTGGTATTGTGGATTTTTTTCACAGCTCTCACAATGTTTCAGTCATCAACTGCTGTTGTTTTCCTTGGCCGACCTGTTTGATGTATAGTTGTTAGCACACTAGTGGTTTATTTCTTTTCCAAATTGTTGTGTTGGCTATGCCCAATGCTTGTTCAATGGTTCTGATTGATTTTCCCTCTTTTCTTAGCTTCAAAATATGTTGTGCCACATATCTTCGGCACTGCTGTAGACCTACAGTATATGTATGTGTAAATTAAAATCATGTATAATCATATGCTATTGCAGTACAATGTCAGTACAATAACCATTCAAAACCTGCTATATGCATTATACAACATATTTGAACATAAATGCATGTTTCAAAGGTTTTTGCCATCCTAAATATTATTGGTTGCTTTTCTGTTTCCATTATAACCACAACTGAGCAAATGTTACCTCAAAATAGAAATACACCCAACATATTAGCCAGTAACATATTGTCATACATGCAGTATTTATGTATTAGTAAGTGTCTGGATTATACTGGATTATTTATATAAGATACTATATGTACTATATATGTTACTTTACCTTGCTATTTCTTGCAAGAACTGTTTGATTGATAAATAGTGTTAGAAGTGGTGACTATACTGTACTGTACTGGTGATCTTTGAAAGCTCAACTGAAAAACTCAACAAACGCTACGTAAAACGAATACCATTTTTACAGTCAACAACTGAGATGTAACACTTTTAAATACCCATTTTCCCCCCTCCACATGGAAGTTAGCCATTGCCACAGCAGTAGCACAGCCACACATCCCATATTTAACTGATATTATGCACGTACAGTCTATAATATGGTAAGTAAGCAATCAGAGTGAGGTTGAGGGTCAGAGACTAGCACAATGAGACGACTGTTTAAAGGATCTGGACTGTACTGCAGGACTGCACTGGGAATTCTGGGGCCTGCAGAGCTGTCCCTGTGGAACCTGGTAATGCTTCCAGATTGTCGGGTTATAACAGAGGTGTGTGTGTGTGTGTGTGTGTGTGTGTGTGTGTGTGTGTGTGTGTGTGTGTGTGTGTGTGTGTGTGTGTGTGTGTGTTCTCTTTTTGGGTGGGGGGTGGGGGGTGGGGGGGCGACTGCATGGGGGTTGGGTGGTCTTGTTTATATATCTTTGTGTGGACCAAATATGGGGACAAGGATATATGACAGTCCAAATCACAGGTTTATATTAATGCGCTTGCCCTAATATGTTATTCTTTCTATAGTAACAACTCATTCACAGGAACTTGTATGGCGGTTGATCTAATCAATCTAATGCTAATAATAAATGGATTTTAAAAAGTTATTTAACAAAGAAAAGCAAGTGTTGATATAGCGAAGTGTTCTGTACGAAGATGAAAATTTATGGAATAAGTCTCCAGTGTCAGTGCTTAGTAACATTCAGAGGTAAAGCTGTAGCTTTAAGTTTTGTGCCACAAAAGAGTCTTCAGGACAAAGGACGTTGCACTTTCCAGTCTGGTGAAGGAAAAACTATAGTCGCTATAATGTAAGTGATAACAGGAACTAACTTGTCTCATGGACATTCCACAACATTAAATGTAACTATAAACAGTTAAAAAGCATGATGTGTGGTTCAGTAATAAAAAAAAAAAAATGAATTATTTGCAAATCACTGTGATATAAAACGAATAAAAAACTTTGGGTCATTTTCATAGAAAAGCAATTCTCTAATAATCCAGATTAAATGTTTTTTTTTCCCTTACTTAACAAATGACACCATTATATGATGTATCAAATTATATTAATAAATTTTAATATCTTATAATATATACAGTAATAAAATACAGTTTAAATTCCAATTTTAATGTTAAGCTGAAAAGTGAACTAACCAATATTTAATTCAAATTCTAGCTACAAAGCCTAGATCAGTGGTTCCCAACCTTTTTTCCTTGGAGCCCCCCCCTACTTGTACCTAAGAAAAGCTGAGCTGCACACACACACCAATAGAATAAAGTGATTCATTCCAAATCTTTACTGGCAAAAATTTACATCAATTATAGTTTTCCTTTCCTTTTCTCTTAGGTTCACTCTGGTTATCTTTGTGTATAATTAACTGTAGGCCTATACACACACATTGTTACCAAAAGAATAATAATGATTCATTATCAGTGTAATAAGTGATTAATAGCACCTATATAGGTCTGTCCTAGATCTCCCTCAGACTGATTAACTAAAACAGGGCAGTTTGTTGCATACACACATGCACATCATGTGAACACTGGTTTTGACACAGCTATAATTTACAGTATAAAAATAACAATAAAACAACATAAATAATATATATATAAAATAATAATATATATATAAAATAATATAAAAATAACAATAAGCCACAAATGACACATTCTGGCCTGGCCTGTCCTTCAATAAAAACGAAGTTAAGATAACTCTCGAGATATAGCCTTATTTTCTTTTTTTGATGATGAGTCATCAGCACTTTTACATTTCTTAGACATGTGGTTTTATTCGTTAAACAGTGATGCTCTGACTGCAGGAAAAACGAGCTGCTAGCTGAAACTGATTGAGCAGGGGTCATTGACGTGCACAATTTTTTTTTCGGGGAATTACCGCTTTTACGTTTCTCTGTCATTATTATTATTTTTAGATTGGCCTTGGCATTGCAAGCATATGATTTTCAATAATATTTTAAAATGTATTAATTTAATTTTAAAATGTATTAATTTTGGGGCACAGACCCCAGGTTGGGAACCAATGGCCTAGATTGATTACTGTGTAATCAATGGCATTATAACATCCAACCTGGACATTTCCCCTCCAGACTGCCAGAAGGCACCCTCCCCTAAATTTTGAACTGCTCCTTTGGTTACTCCATTCATTTCCTGTTTGTATACTATAAAAAGCACATGGACTTGTTTATCTTTTGTGAAGCCTTACAGTTTGCCAGCTTTGTGAGTTCTGAGCCATTTACTTCTGGATAGCTATTCTATGTATGCCTTTTGCCTTTGTCCAGCCATTTTGACTTTGATGGTATTTTGAAGTCTGGTATTTTGACCCTGCCTTGCCTCTTGATTACGTCTTGGATCTTGTTTTGGATTTGTCTGTCTGTCAAGTGTCCTTTAGTAGTGACCTGGGCTGCTTTGACTGGGATTTGCCTGCAAATAAACATATGCATATGGATCCTTACTCTGCCTCCATGAGCCCCTTGTTACAGACATGGAATGCGTTTTATTTCTAAACACATCACGTCTAATCTAGCAATCAATGAATGATGGATCTATTTAGCTAGCTCTGACTTAAACCGCTTTTACACAGGTTTTTTTTTTTACACTGTCTTTTAAAAACCACTGAACTCAACTCAAGACCCAAGAATTCTTGGGTCACAGTTTTTCACAGATTGGAGAACCTCTGCCCATCTTTACTTCTGAAAGACTCCAGCTGTTTCTTTTTAGTAACACTTACTTTTCCAGCCTTTTGTTGCCCTCGTCCCAACCTTTTTGAGATTTGTTGCAGCCATCAAATTCAAAATTACCTTATTTTTTTCTTAAAATGGTACATTTCCTCAGTTTAAACATTTTATATGTTTTCTGTGTTCTATTGTGAATAACAGATGGGTTTAGGAGATTTGCAAATCATTGCATTCTGTTTTTATTTACATTTTACACAGTGTCCCCACTTTTTTGGAATTGGGGTTGTATTTTTTTTAAATGGAGAAACATTTCATTTGATTATTTTGAAGGCATCTTTGCCCTACAACATTTATTTGCATGTGCCTAAACCTTTTGCACAGTACTGTATATTTACTTTTTTTTTTTTTTTTTTTTTTTTTTTTGACACTGTGGACATCAATGGGCAAAGTGTCCTACCCCTGGTTAGGTGTAGGTGTAAGCAATATTAAGTAGCTACAGTATACCGAAATGCAATCCAATCAATGCAATCAATGGACCTCACAAAGACCAAACTAACCTATGTGTGTATGTTTGCGTGTGTGTTTTCAAAAAGAGACTTATAATTTTTAACCCCACCTATTCCCATGTTAGTGAATGATGACAGATGGCAATCTTGCATTTTTAGTTACATCTCCAGAAATTATTTTCAGGAATAGTGTTCTGTCATTTTTCAAGTTCAGTTGGCCCTGATATCGCCCCCAATATTTTTCCTTATGATAAATGCATTTTATAAATGTTATTTGAAGATAAATTAAAGGGTGTGATTAATGAGGTGACTGACAGTTTTGTACATGGAAGGCGAGTTTCATGAACGCACACATACTTTCCAACAAGCACCTGAATTTCTTCACAGTTCTGTAGCAAACAGTCTGCTGTAAACTGATTTAACGGAATTTCAGTAGAGAGTTCTTCAGTTTTTCCAGTATGTTTTCCAGTGGGATGTCTAAGCTAGCTTGTTGTATTGATATTATAACTAGCAAGCTAATGTGAGTGAACAAAGTGATGGCGTAAACAAAGGCGGCTAACACTGTCTAAATTTACTGATAATCTACAGTTGACTGTATGACCTTAGAGAACATTCAAAATATCTTAGTAATGTTAGCCAGTCACTGTTTTAGTAGCTCCACAGAGTTACTAGAATGAGTGGAGAATAAAATACAGCACTTCTCCATTCAGATGGGTAATGGGTACTTCCCCCACCCCCAAAAAAACGTGTTGAGTGGGAATGTTGACTGCTGTTTACCAGTATTTTTTGTAGTTGGTACCTTACATTAGCTACTTATGCATTACTTTGATTAAAATGACAGATGATGTCAGGTAGCTAGCAAATTAATCAATATACTTAGCTAGCAATATTCAATATACTTGCGAATATTATACAAATACAATTTAGCATTTTATATATTAATTAATACTGCTGTATTTGCCACTTTGAGTTAGCCAGTGCCCCATCTTAAGCTGCACTTCAGGTAATATCAGTGAGCGCACATGCGTATAAGTGTCCACCACTAATATGGGTGGGTGAGAGATGGACACACTGTCTGTTCGATGGTATCTACTGTGCATGCTTTGGCTTCAAGGTCTCTACCGCAAAGACTTTGACTCCAATTTTCTCAAGATGCCGACTCCCATTTGGACCCAAAAAAAGACCAAAAATGCACAATGTAAGTGAACCATGTTGTCCACTCATACTATACACAGATATTTGACAGAGCAGAGTGATGTGTTGATTCAAAACACATGGAGAGGTTGCTGAAACTGGCTATAACTTTGGTAATGTGTTTAAAGTGGGCTAATGGCTCTGGATTAGAGCACACAACTCCTGTGGTTTTCTGGCCTTGTGTGTGTGTGTGTGTGTGTGTGTGTGTGTGTGTGTGTGTGTGTGCCTGGGCTTTCTTCGGTGCAGGGTGGTGCCTCTGGATAATACAGCAGATGAAAAAGTTACCCAAAAACATTATGTGCACTCCTGGGTAAGGCACATATTTATTGTAATAACATATGAATTCATATGCGATTCAAACACAACATAACAGCCTTGATGTCATCCTTCTAATTTTGAATAAACAAAAAAAAAAAAATCCACACATTGTATGAAGAAACACAAGAATGGCAGGTTTTGTTTTTCTTTTGGAGATGCACTCACTCCAAAACACTGCAATTTCTAAAAGCCAAACGAATGGACTACTTATTAGAGGCCGAGATGAATACAAGTGGGTTCATTCTGTCATTTATTTCATTTTTTTCTCCTTCATTTAGGTCATTTCAGGTCAGATTCCTTTGGTTGGTCCATAAAAAAGACATATGGCCTAAAAAAGAAGTCATACAAATAGGAATTAAAAACAGGATGAAAAAACATGTGGTTTAATGCCTGGGCTAACAACCATGTGTGTTTTAACTAAGCTCAAAATAGGTGATTTGAGGAGAAAAAAAACAGGGCAGAGGGAACGAGGGTGAGAAAAAAAGAAAGAGTAAGGGTTTGCATGGCGGAGTAGGGGGATTGGCAGAAATCCGTCGTGTCCAGCTACTGAGATCACAAAGTGGGTGGTAGGAGAGAACTGTCTCTCAGCCAAACCCTGAGAAACACTCATATCTTCCAAGGAGTTCGGCTGGAGTAGGATGTCAACCACTGAAGCCTGTGCACGAGCCAAGGAGGCCCAGAGAAGCACATATGGTAGTGCTGACAAATTAGTTCAGTGCAGCCCCGAGCCCCTCTCATTTTTGTACCTGGCAGCGGTGACAGAGCTATCTCTTCTTTCTGCTTTTTCAGCTGAATGTTTCCTTTCCACTTCCAATGCCCGGCTTTTTGTTTGTAGTTCCTGCAGGCAGAGTGATGGCATGTCCAGCATATGAGTACTTCTACGGCTAAGCTCCCTCCGAGCTCTTTATTTATACTGAATGAAAATGTGCTGGCTGTCTTCAGTACTGCCGCCCACATGAACCAGAAATGCAGCCAGCTGGCCCTGAGCTTACTCCTAACTCATAGAGAACAGAAGTGCTCAGACTGGGTGTGGCCAGAACAACTCAGCCTTCCTCAGGTTAACCCACTCAGGAAAAAAAAAAGAAGAAGGTCCCCCCCCCCCTCAACTATCCTCCCATATCCTTAATGGGGAATTAAGCATGAAACTAGAGGCCACTGTAAATCATCAGGGAGAAAGCATCTAAGACACATGAACATGTGGCGTGCCGTGTATTTGACCCTCAGTGTTCTTTCACAAACTGCATCAGCGGAAATGGCTTTGTGACAAAATCCAAAATGTGCTTGATTTGCTGGCTCTGTGTAAGGCTGACAGGAGAAGAAGCATATTTTTCGAGGCCTGGAATATTCAGGTCTGAAAATACATTTCTGCACAGTACAGTATAACAGATTTGCATTATACTGACCTACTGTCCTGATGACAAATCAGAAATGGAAGCAAAACAAATGTCTAATGGCGTCAGATACTAAAAGTCATATCCAAGTTCCGCTCGAAGAGAGAAAAAGCAATTAGACAGTAAAAAATGGTATTGGGAGACCAGGACATCTTTCAATAGGGGGATACAAAAACAGATGTCCTGTCTCGCTTACAAATCATAAATAATTTGGGCAGAATTCTGCCGTCTGTTAATGTGGGATCTGCTCATCACTCAGCCTGTGTACATACATGTGTGTATGAGACCTGCTGAAGAATAGCGTGTGAGCACTGGGAAATCTCTGGAACAGTGTTGTCATACTGGATTGGTTCACTGGCTTATAGTGGATTAATTATAAACAAACCCATGCACATATATCTACCATTTTGTTTCAGGGCTGTATTTTAAAGCGTATTCCAGTTGGGTTAGAAATCACACAAACCAATAACACCTCTGTAGAATATGGGATAAATATTGTGCCTCTAGTTGAGACCCAAACAATGTGTATCGTTGTGCATATGAACATTCCCTGAATGTGGTTCTTGTGGATTTGCATACTTTCCTTTAGAACCTAAACAGTTTGTTTTCATTTGGAAAAAAAAAGCATGCAAAAGGTTTAGTCAGTGCTAATTGCAAGCACACTGGAATGTAAGGTGATCTTCTGCTTCAGTTCTCATTTAACACACATCTGTGCACAGCCCTGAGTTACGCTCATCAGTCTTTAGATTTGGGTTAATGTACTTCAGATGATGCTTTTTATCTCACATAGGCTGGCTTACTTTTTTTTTCTATGACATCCACATTAACAAGTTTATGTAGCCCTTCAAAATTTATAGAAGCAGTTTTGTAAGCCTCCATGGTCTCAAGGCATGGATCTGGTCAGCATACCAGTTTTGGTTATGGAAAAAAACCTAAAGTTTCCTTTCATGGAAAGCCCTAGTCATTTTCTAAAGGAGTTTAAAGCAATTCCAGACATTTTTTTTGCCAACCAAGTTATTATTACTTGGTGAGGAAGCAAGGGGTTCATTGCGGAGAGAGGAAATACTGTAGAACATATTTAAAAGAGTGAAAAACCTTCCCATTCATACATACAAATGGATCACCCAATCTTATTTTATCAGTCACAGATGTGTAATATGGCCAGATTACATTGCAATTTTGTGCGGTAATAAGTTCAAATGATTGTGATTACTGTTTAAAACACAATGGCATAGATCATTTTCATGCACACAGGGTTTGGACGTGAAAATGTTGGGAGTCATTTGGCAACATCATACACAATTGGTCTTAACATGTGTGTAAGTGTACTGTATGAGCATATAATTTGAAAGAGGTCAATTTGAATGGGTTAATCAGAGAGGCTGGAGGCTACACATTTGATTAAAGAAAACATACAGACCTAACATAAACAAGTGTGGTGCAAGAGCATACAGTATAAGCTAACAGAGCAATCACAGCAGAATTACACTCTAAATCATAGCAGTGGTGCTCACCAACCTCTAGTCTTCAGACTCATACACAATGATCCTGGCTTTCTCTATAGCAATACATTCAATAACAATAGGAAAAAAATGCAGCATGCTTAAGGGATTTTTGGTTTGTATTTATGGGGAATCCTTAAAGGTTCTACAGCTTTCCCTGTAGAGAGTAGAATCTCTTTAAAAAGTTTTAAGTTAGAAAACTTTATATAAAAAACTCTTGAGAAACCTCTGGCTTAATGAAACTTGTTCTTTTTTTGGACATTTTCATGTAAACAAGCACACTTTAAACAGTGTGTTACTGCTTGTACTAAACAATATTCACCATTTCTACTATTAATAATGGTATTATACCACAGGGCTGTTTAATTCTGAGACTAAGACTGATGTTCTGCAACAGCAGCTCTGACAATAGTGTCGGCTGTCATTCAAATAATAGGTTTATATCAATGTGCTCATTCTAAAATACCTTATCATTTCTACAGTAACAAACTCACTCACAATACTTCTATGGCAAACTCTGCAAATATTCTCACACTAATAATGAACAGATTAAAAACGTGTTATTTCTGTAAGGAGACATTTATCATATGAGTCTCTAGTGTCAGTGTCTTCCACCACGGGGAAGACTAAGGACTTCAAGAGAAAGTGAAGGAGCAACTCATGTTTATAGCAATTACTGTATAAGTAATAACAGGAACTAACTTGTTTTGCAGACATTCAACAACATTAAAAGTAACTATAAATGGGTAAAAACTACAATATGTAATTGTTTGATAAATTAAAAAATATAATCATTGGCAAATTGCTGTTGTTAAAGAGGAATAAAACACTTTGGGATGTGCTGTTACAGGAAATTAATCAACTTTGGTGTAATAATGATGCATCACATTTTCCTATAACAGCACCTCCTGTCATGTTTTATTGCTTACTTCCTTTCTTAATACCTTGTTAGCATGGTAAAATGTGTAGCAGCCAGATTGGGATCAAAGCTTTATTCCTTTAGCCCTCTTTTCTAGGAAATGGTATCACAGGGTAAAGTCAAGAGTACACCACTGAAAAACCACATTATTGTTGTTTTGTGTATCATTTAGCTTCATAGACAAATTTCAGCTTTAGTTGTAAAGTAAAATCAGAGCAAAATGTCGGGCTCACTTTCTTCAAGCATGCAGGGTGTCACATTCGACACCCTTATTGCGGCAGATATGGCTTCTTTTTCTGGGCCGCACACATTCATTCTGCAAATGACTGAGATTTTGACAGACATGTGGTTTCAATTAGTGCAGAGGATTCAAACAGGATTATATAGTAGTATTTGACACCCCACACTTACCCCTTTCCCTTACTCATGGAATATATACCATGCTGTCCTGATCCTGGCTCTTGCTCTGATACCACTTGCCAATTTTGTGTGTTTTTTTTTTTAATTGAGCATTGCAAGTTAATATTGGGTAAATGACATGTATGGCTGAGTGAAAATAAGGGTGTGTTTAACCAACACTGCTGGCTCAGTGCAGGTACAGCATTTTAGACTGATTTCCCAGTAATTACTTTCTGTTCACCTCCGGCAGGAGACTATTATGGCTGCCGCTTCCTGCCCTTGGCCTATGTGTGGTCACGTCTAGCCAAACCACTGTGGTGAGAGAGAGAGAGAGAGAGAGAGAGAGAGAGAGAGAGAGAGAGAGAGAGAGAGAGAGAGAGAAGCAGCTCACGACTCCTATCAGTGGGCCTCCAAGTGACTCCTGGGTAGTGGAAAGTAGATATGTGTATGCGTATGTAGATATAGTCTGCATAGTAGATCTACTGTATCTCATTAGGAACCCATTGTGAACTCATTGTGTTTGGCGTCTACCGTTTTAGTGGAACACCTGGTTCAACTGCCCAGTTACATTTGTTCCCTTTATAAAGTGTTGTAATTCCTACTCTGTTCACCTGATTAGGATGTGTATATACACTCAAAATAAACCTGAAAATCTGCACTTTGAGCTCATGTTTCATTATTTAATTTCAACTCCAATATACTGTTGTAGACTGCTGAAATAAAAACTTTGTCGATGTTAAAATAGTTACAGATATGACTATTATAATTGTTGGTATGGTGAAAAACTTTCTTTTGTGGATGTTCCACAACATTAAATATACAGTCATGTGAAAAAATAAGTACACCCCATGGAAATTGTTGACTTTTTGACATATTTGGACAAGCAAACATTTGCTCATCTTTGAGCTTTTTCAATCATTCAACATAAATATCAATAGATTTGATATTCCTCTGTGAAAAAACCCTTGTATAGTATACCCTTGGCCTCAGAAGCTAGTATTGCCCCCTTTAGCAGAAATAACTTCTTGTAGACGTTTTGCATAATTGTCCACCAGGCTCGCTGGAATTTTTGACCATCATTTCATGTAATATTCTTTCAGTTGCAAGATGCTTGAGGATTTTCTTGCATGTACTGCCTGTTTCAAATCCCCCCACAACATTTCAATGGGATTCAAATCCAGGCTTTGACTAGGTCATTCCATAACCCTCCATTTCTTCTTTTTGAGCCATTCCTTGGTGGATTTGCTAGTGTGCTTAGGATCATTATCCTGTTGAAAGGTCCACTTTCGGTTAAACTTCAACTTTCGGACAGATGGCCTCACATTATCTTCAAGCACTCTTTGATATGATGCAGAATTCATAGTTGAATCAATGAATGCAAGCTGTCCAGTCCCTGAGGCAGCAAAGCAACCCCAAACCATAACATTTCCACCACCATGCTTCACAGTTGGTATGAGTTGCTTCTCCTGAAAAGCTGTCTTTGGTCACCACCAAACATGTCTGCTGTTACTGTGGCCAAACAACTCTATCTTTGATTTGTCTGTCCGAGCACATTATTCCAAAAGGCCTAGTCTTTGCCTATATGCTCATTGGCAAGTTGTAGTCTTGCAAAGGCTTTTTCCTGGCACGCCTCAATGCACGTCAAATTTGTGCAATCCCTTTCTGATAAAAGCATCCCTTTTTGTAGAAGCATGCACTTTGACACCAACAGTTGCAAGACTTACTAACAGATCCTGTGATGAAATTTTGGGGTTCTTGGAGACGTCTTGGGCTGAATTTGCTGGGATGATCAATCCTGGACTAATTGGCAGTCATTTGTAGATTGTTTTCCTTACAGTGGAATGATGTATTTAAATTAATTTGGAGATCTTTTTAAATCATAGGTATCCACAACCTTTTTTCTGAATGCCTTACAGAACTCTTTAGATCTTGGCATGATGACACCACACACCTCAATAACAAAGGGAACACCAGACACTAGATATGAGAGGGGTATAAATAAGACAGGTTCCACCTGCACTCCCTAAGCAGTTTCTAATCACTGGCACCCAATCTTGAACACCTGATTTTAATTTTAAGGATTTGAAGGTGTGATAAATGTAGGGGTGTACTTACTTTTTCCACGTGACTGATCTGTTTTTTGTTCATTTAAATTGTGAAAATTTCTAAAAAGTGACAATTTTATGTCATTTGATAGAGTGTATCACCTTTATTAATGGCACTGTTTCAAAGATGATCAAATGTTTGCTTGTCCAAATATGTCAAAAAAGCCAACAATTTCAATGGGGTGTACTTATTTTTTCACAGGACTGTAACTATAAACAGTTTAAAAATATGCCATCCTGTAATTTTTTTTTAATGATTAGCGAACTGTTGTGGTATAAATGGGAATAAAACACTTCAGGATTGGATTCTGTTAATGGAAAATAATCAGCTTTTGCCTGATGACATAACACCCCATCATTAATTATTTTCCTGTCACATCAGTTATAGACAATAGCATGTCAGAGTGAGGTCTCTAACACGCAACTAGTTTATCCAGCTGGCCATATGCACCAACAGTCGGATTAAAGCCACAAAGCTTGGTTCCGTGCTCTAACACTGCTCCCAATCAACCAGAACCTATGGACATGGTTAGCTTCTCTACTGAGGAAAAACAATGCTGCAGATTCTTTGGTCTGTGTTTATACAACAGAAGGGACATTTCTGTGTATTGTAAGCTAAGACCTGAAAATAAGCTCCATAAGCTCCAAAACCAGTTGAATACCACACTCATTCCCATGAAAGAGAATAAAAGAATAATCTGTCATGGTGCGTAAAGTTGTCATAGTGCAATACAACAAACAATACAATATTTCCAAGTGCTCATTGATTCTGGTGCTGCAGGTAATTTCATGGATGAAGATATGGCTAAAACGCTGAATGTTTCCCTTGTCACTCTCACAGGCTCACTTATAGTGAAAGCCCTGGATGGCACCTGGCTGAGAATTGGGAGGATTACTGAGCGCACCAATCCCCTTCAAATGTACGCAAGCATTTTACACTCAGAAACTCTCTCCTTCACAATAACCATTTTAAATCCTGTCTGTCTTTGCCCTGTCACTCAATGCAGACTGAAAGTCCAAAAAATCACCAAAGATATAGACATTCCCTACCACAACTTGGCTGATGTATTTAGTAAAAACAAACAAACAAACAAACAAACAAACAAAAAAAAAGCTCTCAAAGATACCATCACATTGCCCATGGGACTGCACCATCGACCTCTTAGCTGGTGCTGCTCCCCCTAGAGGCTGAGCTTACCCTCTCTCAGTACCTGACACCAGAACCATGAAAGAATACATTCATGAAGGACTAGCACAAGCCTATACAGTGGGGGAAAAAAGTATTTGATCCCCTGCTGATTTTGTACGTTTGCCCACTGACAAAGAAATGATCAGTCTATGATTTTAATGGTAGGTGTATTTTAACAGTGAGAGACAGAATAAGAACAAAAAAATCCAGAAAAATGCATTTCAAAAAAAGTTATAAATTGATTTGCAATTTAATGAGGGAAATAAGTATTTGACCCCTTCGACTTAGTACTTGGTGGCAAAACCCTTGTTGGCAATCACAGAGGTCAGACGTTTCTTGAAGTTGGCCACCAGATTTGCACATATCTCAGGAGGGATTTTGTCCCACTCCTCTTTGCAGATCCTCTCCAAGTCATTAAGGTCATTTTCAATGCCCTGGTTGAGGGAAGGAGGTTCTCACCCAAGATTTGACCGTACATGGCCCCGTCCATCGTCCCTTTGATGCGGTGCAGTTGTCCTGTCCCCTTAGCAGAAAAACACCCCCAAAGCATAATGTTCCCACCTCCATGTTTGACGGTGGGGATGGTGTTATGACTTGGGGTCATAGGCAGCATTCCTCCTCCTCCAAACACGGCGAGTTGGGTTGATGCCAAAGAGATCTGACCACACCTGACCACAACACTTTCACCCAGTTCTCCTCTGAATCTTTCAGGCAAACTTCAGACGGGCCTGTACATGTGCTTTCTTGAGCAGGGGGACCTTGCGGGCGCTGCAGGATTTTAGTCCTTCACAGCGTAGTGTGTTACCAATTGTTTTCTTGGTGACTATGGTCCCAGCTGCCTTGAGATCATTAACAAGATCCTCCCATGTAGTTCTGGGCTGATTCCTCACCGTTCTCATGATCATTGAAACTCCATGAGGTGAGATCTTGCATGGAGCCCCAGACTGAGGGAGACTGACAGTTTCTTCCATTTGCAAATAATCGCACCAACTGTTGTCACCTTCTCACCAAGCTGCTTGGCGATGGTCTTGTAGCCCATTCCAGCCTTGTGTAGGTCTACAATCTTGTCCCTGACATCCTTGGACAGCTCTTTGGTCTTGGCCATGGTGGAGAGTTTGGAATCTGATTGATTGATTGCTTCTGTGGACAGGTGTCTTTTTACATGTAACAAACTGAGATTAGGAGTACTCCCTTTAAGAGAGTGCTCCTAATCTCAGCTCATTACCTGTGTAAAAGACACCTGGGAGCCAGAAATCTTGCTGATTGATAGGGATCAAATACTTATTTCCCTCATTAAAATGCAAATCAATTTATAACTTTTTTGAAATGCGTTTTTCTGGATTTTTTTGTTGTTATTCTGTCTCTCACTGTTAAAATACACCTACCATTAAAATTATAGACTGATCATTTCTTTGTCAGTGGGCAAACGTACAAAATCATCAGGGGATCAAATACCCCCCACTGTATCCATCCCTCTACCTCACCAGCCACTGCTGGCTTCTTCTTTTTGTAGAAAATAAAAATGACAGGCAAGCTTTTCATGTATTGATTACTGAGACCTTAATGTTGTGAAGCATAGGCACCTTCTCCCTCTAGTGTCAGCAACCCTTGAACAGGTAAGAGGTGCTCGTATTTTCACTAAACAGGATCTGTGAAGTCCATATAACTTGATCCATATCAGAGAGGGTGATTGACTTAGTGGAATATGGCATTCATAAACACATCAGGTCACAATGAAGATTTAGTAATTCCATATGCCCTTGTTAATTCACCTTCTGTGTTCCAGGCATCCTAAGGGAGTTCCTGAATCAATGTGTCATTGTCTATATCAATGATATACAAATATACAAGTTTCACCAATGATCCATCAAATTCCTAGGCTATATCCTTGATGAAAGGGGAGTGGAGATGGACTAATTGAAGCTGGAAGCAGTTACGGCCTGGCTGCAACCCAAAACTACCAAAGAGCTACAAAAGTTCTTGGGGTTTGCAAATTTCTACTGGTGCTTTATCAGTAGTTTTAGCTACTCATGGGCAGCACCCATGACATCCCTCTTAAAAGGGAAACCAAAGACCCTCAGGTGTACTGAGAAAGCCACATATGCCTTTGACACCCTTAAGGTCCAGTTCACCCCATTTGGCAGACGACCTTATCCAGAGCGACTTACATTTACATCATTTATACAACTGAGCAGTTGAGGGTTAAGGGCCTTGCTCAAGGGCCCACGGTGGCAGCTTGGTAGAGCTGGGGTTTGAACTCACTACCTTCTGATCAGTAGTCCAATGTCCTAACCACTGAGCTACCACTGCCCTACCACTGGCCCCTCACTGCATGGAGATTGATGCCTCGGAATGGAGTGGGGGCTATTCTGTCTCAATGGCATGGTAACCCATCAAAATTGTGCCCATGTGCTTTCTTCAGGAAGCTAACCCGAGTTGAATGCAACTATAACATGGGGAATAGAGAACGACTAGCACTTAAATGGTGCAACTGGTTTGAGGGTACAGAACATCCCGTCCTCATCTTAACCCGAACAGTGAAGCCTTAAATATGTCAAGTATGCAAAGCGATTCAACCCTTGTCAAGCTAGGTGGGCACTCTTTTTCACAAGGTTTAATTACACTTTAACTTATAGACCTGGTTAAAAAATGTTAAAGCTGATGCCTTGTCATGTTTAGATGAAAATCCTCAAGCAAAACCTGTTCCTGAAAACATGATACATGAGTCCTGTTTTGTAGCACCTGTAAACTGGGAATTGATGGATGATATCATCAGAGAGCTAAAACAAGTTTGTTAAAGAATGCCCAGAATGCCCAGTGTTTTTGACATTTACAAACAGGCCTTCTTGAACCCTTCTTGAACAGTCCCCCAACTACTTGGTCACACATAGCTTGATTTTATCACATACCTCCCACTATCTCAAGGTAACACCACCATCCTCACAATCATAGATCACGTTTCTAAAGCCTGCTACTTAATTTCACTACCTAAACTCCCAAGGCAGCAGAATTTATATTCAAATTGGTATTCTGATTCTACAGCCTCTCAGAGGACATTGTATTGGACAAAGATGTTCAATTAACTCCTCGAGTCTGGCAAGCATTTTGTAAGCATCTACATATAAATGTCAATGTTTGTTTTCAGAATATCACCTCCAGACCAATGCTCAGAGAGAATATCTGAACCACAAAACTGAGAGGTTTCTGAGGAGTTACTGTGCCCACAATCAGCAGGAGTGGAGCCAATATCTGCCCTGGGCTAAGTATGCACAAAACTGTCTCACTTGCCTCACTCCATTTCAGTGCATTCTAGGATATCAACCACCTCTATTCCCCTGGTCCGGAGAACCCTCGAATGTCCCAGTCGTGATTGAACGGATCAGGAAGAGCGAACCGACTTGGGAGCGGCACACGTGTGACTCTAACAAGCAATACAAGAATAAAGACTTTAAGCAGACAGACATCAGCATCTTCATCCACAGCTGCATGCTGGACAAAGGGTCTGGCTCTCCACAAGGGACCTTCAGTTGAATATCCCCTCTCGCACTTTAAATCCCGTTTCATTGGTCTATACAAGATAATCTGACAGATTAATCCAGTCACATACCAATTAGAATGACCAGTTTCATATAGGATAGTGATACATTATATGGATCACTACTAAAGCCTTAGGCCTCATCTGACCCCAACCAGGTGCCAGACCAAAGCTGCCATCTCTGCTAGAAGTAGGTAGAGTAGGAAATGGGGGTGTTCTGTTACATGGACACTCACACTCATTGTGAGGCCTTACAGTTTGCCACATACATTCTAGTAGGTTCTAAGCCATTGTTACCTTGAATACTCTTCTGTGTATGAACCTTGCGTTGATCTTCCTGTTTCTGAGTTTGCCTGTGTTATCACCATGATTCTTGGAATTGTGATTTGGACTATGGTTACCAGTGACTGTTTTGTGTATGACCTGGATATTCACTTTGACTATGATCAGTAGACTTGAAATTATCTTGCTAATCTTGCACATGGATCCTAGCTATCCTTTTGAGTCTCCTTCATTACATTTCCTATAATGCCCTGCCCTGTTGCTCAACCTTAGGGTATTGCAAATTCTTGTTTGTTCACCAACATTATGGTAAAGTTGTCTGCTGCCGAGTTATTTACCAAATGCCACCCCATAGATCCATATTTGAACCTTGTTCATAAATAACACACTATACATCAGTGTCTTTCAAAAAATTAGACAGCAGATTTTATACAATTGGTAAAGGGAATTTAAGCTGTGACTGAATTCTTGTTTTGTATTCTGTATTTGCGATGGAGATTTAAAGTGAGAGATGGTGAGATGGATGGTCACTTTTTGTAGACACCCAGTGTGAGCTCCTCATCACCTGTTCTTGATTAGACTGCATGCCCTTTGCCAGAATCAATATACCACAATTCTGGAAAAAAATCAGCCCACCATTTGAGGCTGGGTAGAGTATTAGCGAATTCCAAACTGTTTACAAACATGGGGCCTCTCCTCATCTGTCTTCCTCCTTCACTCACTGAGATGAGGTGGTGGTGGGGGGTGGGTATAGTAGGGGTGAGGAGGTTGTTCCTCGTGGTTGATTGACCAGGGGCCGGACATGGGGCTCCCACTCTATCATAGAAAGCTGTATTTTCCCCCCTCCAACCATGTGTGAAATCAGATGCTGTAATTTTATTTCGATTAGCAGAATATTGTGTTCACACAAGCTTTCCAAATACACATGAAAGTGTTTAACCTCTCTCTCTCTCTCTCTCTCTCTCTCTCTCTCTCTCTCTCTCTCTCCAGATGACGTATATGTTTCCATAGGATGTTGCGTGTTTGCTGGCAAGGACAAACAGACTATAGTTTAAATAAAAGATGAGGAAAGGCACAGTGCTCTGTAGGAATTATATAAACCTCAGAGAAGCTCAAGGAAACGAAAAAAATCAAACACCGCAATCCAGCTCTGGTTTGTCATCTTCGCAATAAACACATGTACATCACTCGCATGGAAACATGTGCTGAGCGTTCAGGGGGGAAAAAAGGGGGTGGGGGGGGGGGGCTGATCTTGGTATGTGGTTGGGCTCAGAAGGCGAGGAGAAAGAGAAAAACAGCTCCAGCAGGCTGAGCGAGCTCTCTCTAAGCATTACGAGAAACCTTACCCTTGGCTTGAGATCCACAATCACTGGAGCTGAAATGTAAATAACGGTTTGGTCTCAGCAAAATAAATGATGCGAAAGGAAATCAAAGTAAACAACATCAGTCAGTGTAATTATTCTCGTGTTGCTCAGGCGTCTTGCTTGTGTACCTGTAGAGGCCAAAAGATTTGGCCTTTGTTATAACATCGTGCTGGGATGTTTTGCCATGTATGCAGTGCCTTTGAGGAAAGAGATTTCAAATTTTGCAGACCACCACAAATAGCTAGACATCACGGACACATGTGAATCTGCAGTTTGTAAGTACATTTGTCTTTTGTTTAAACATGAAGGAAGAAGTGATGCGAATTTTGCAGTCACCGGTATGTCCTGACTCACCCCTTCAATAATGCAAATGCCCGTCAGGCCTGTGTGGTAGGTGAGCGCAATCCTTATTTCATTTGGAAAACAATTACAGTTACAACCATTAAGGAAATACTGACTGTAAAACTGAACTATTCAAAGTGTCTCTTGGCAGTTCCACACAGGTCTTGCCAGAAACACAACAAATTACATGACTGCTTGTCTGCTACTCAATGTGCCAGTGAACACTTCATCTACTACTAATATATCATACACTACTAACAATGCCTCTTTGTCCCTGAAACATTACGTATCTCTTTTAAAGCTGTGGATTCAGAGGATGCATGTCATACCATCACTTTCTGGCACAGGAGCAGAGTAGCTTTAAAACATTCACGCAGCGTCAGATTTGACTTCACTCCTGGCTGAAAGTGGTGGTGGCTGTAATACTCCTCTGGGTGTTCCTATTCAAATCTGGGCCTGCCGTTGCCTAACAGCTGGAGTACAGCTCCCAGAGCTGAAAAATAAACACCTTTTCTCTCTCTCTCTCCCTCTCTCTCTCTCTGAGTGATGAGATGTGTGATTTCAGGGCCTCTGAATTCCTCCATTAATGGTTCCCAGCTTCGTGCTGGGAGGCTGGGAAGAGGGAGCTTATTCTGTTGCAGCTGTTTCGTGCATTCCCCATTTTAGTTTAAGATGTATTACTTTTTATTAAGGGAATTATCAGAGGTCTTCAATGCAACACCAGAGGCTCTTCGCTCAGGAACAACTGCAAGTTATTGCGATCATCTGAACACAAGCCATCTGGACAACATTGTTTACATAAGCGTCATCTGACCCAGTGTAGGCATGAATTCCTGACAACTTGTATGCATTACATGTTTTATGATAAACATTTTGCAAACCTCCAGCATACCTGTGGGGCTTTTGACCATCTTGTTAAATTAACAACTCACTGCTATACAAGGATTACTTGGTTCCTTTTCTTGCCTCTTAAGACTTTATTAGGATCTTTATAAGAGGTGGGACTGTCACCGTTTGATTTGCAGCACAGGAAAGCAACACAGTGCCTCAACATCACAATCTAGACGAGGCTAATTCTTCAGCTCACATAAATAGAGGGAGAAACGATGGACGTGTGTTTACAGTCAGTCATAGTTCCAGACTCTAATAATATACAGTAAGTTTGAGGTTATAAGTTTGAGGTTATAGCTCTCTCTCTCTCTGTCTCTCTCTCTCCCCCCTCACTCTCTCTCTTTTTTTTTAGATGTGTCCCATAATTAGTTAATTAATTGATTATTGACAGACTTTTTAAACCAAAATATACTACGTATCTTAGTTATTTAGCAGTATGAAACATTTAATAACACTTGTATATTACTTTGTAACACTCAGACAAAACTGGCGCTGCAACAACTAGCTGACAAAACTGATCAGACTTATTGCTAAAATAATTTGCAATGAATTTCATTATTAATCAGTTGGTTTATATTAGGATGAATGCTGTGGCATGCACAATGACATTTCACTTCACAACACAAGTAACAAAGTTATTTGAAATAATTAGCTTCTGTGCAGGTAAACTATATATTCTGACTGAGTAGTGTTGATAAACCCTACATCGTTTAATTGTCTTAATACAAAATCAATTCACATAGGGTTGTTTCACCTTGCTGAAAATCCAGCTTGGTCTGACCAAGCAAAATACCAAAACAAAACACAACTCACAGGCTGAGCTGTTCAAACCGGTTTAAACAGTTTTCCAGATTCAATATTACTTGACTGACTTGTTATCGAAGAAATATTATTATTATTATTAGTGATAGTAGTAGTAGTAGTGGTAATAGTCGTCGTCGTAGTAGTAGTAGTTCAGAAAAGTTCAGTTTCCTTTCTACTAGTGCGTAGCTGGTAAAGAAGGTCTAGCAGTTTGACCAGCTCGGTCTCGATTTTGGCAGCTGATAGCTGGACAGTCCAAGCTAGAGTTTTCAGTAGGGCACTTAACAAGACAGCCAGTGGCTTTTGGTCTTTATTTTGAATTTGACTGGTCGGAATTGAACAAATCGAGTCTTGAAGTGCAGGTAGGTCCACAAGTCCAATTGTCCATTGGCCAGCAACTCAGTTCTACATTGTTTTTTTTGTTTTTTTTATGTCCTATAATCCACTTCACATCACATGACCTGCCTGTCAGTGCTGATTGGCTGGCAAACCAAAGCTAATGCCTCTTATAGGCTGTAAAAAGAAATTACACAGACCACAGGCCATTAGCCGAGCAAATCAGTTCCGTGTCTCGCAGGGTACAGTAGGTAGAAACAAGCTCAGCCATGCCGGTGCATGAATAATAAACGGCCACCACCCATGCAGTCGAGTTACAGGGGGTCAGCCTGAATCAGTTTCCATCACTCCGTTTTTTTTTTTTGAGACCATGTGCCCCTTTTCATTACTTTGAGCACACCAGCTGTATTGTAACTACAACCAATTTCCTTGCAGTCTATAAAACTGTCAATCAGAATCATACAGCAGAAGGAAAAGCCTGCTGTTAGAGGGGGAGAGCTCGGCTCTGTGGCCAGATGTCAGCCAGTGCAAAGCAAGATAATGCCGCCGGACCTCACTTTTTATTTTCATACCAAAGCAACCGTTTTTGAGGCGTCTATGAAATTTGTCCTCTACAAGAATTTTTTTTTCTGTCAAAAAAAAAAAAGGAGCAAAATTTAAGAATACAACATTTTTTCAATTGCTAATTTGGAATTCAAGAATGGATTATCGTAAAATTGTGGTAAGTCATGAACCAAATTTAAATGTGTAAATATTTGTTTAAAAAAAAAAAATATGACACTGTAGTCAGTGTGGCCATTTCTTAACACCTGATATTCAGTTAGTTTGGTCATCTATGTTGTTCATTATCATAGCTAATACTCTTATAAACAAATCCTTTATATATATATATATATATATATATATATATATATATATATATATACACGTAATCATACTCGAGATATATATATATATATATATACGTAATCATACTCGAGAAATATTATTTTTTTAATAAAAAAATAATCCGGTGCTGCTTGGCCACATGACAGACTCCGTCCCAGGTAGCTACTGTACATCATGTTTTAGATATGTTTATTTATTTGTAACAAAAGAAAGAGACAAATAAGTTATAATATTTTTATTTGTTAGAATTCTATCAGTGTTTGAACATTATTATTTAGAGAGCTAGTAAATTTTTTTTTTTTTATTCTACTTTCATGGCTAGCTTTTCACAAAACCCGAGCACAGTTTTATCAGAGTTCACTCACTCTGTTCTATGGTAACACTGTAAAAGGGCACTTTAGCTGTCTGAGAACAAGTTAGCAATGAAAGTGTGCACCTTAATGACTTAATGTCTCTGTTATGTTCTCACAAAATAAACAGAAAAAAAAAAAACAATGGTAGCATTACATATAAACTCTTTAAAAATATACTTCTGTCAAATAGCTTGACAACTACTATGTACACTACAAAAATAAATTTTCATATAAATAAATTATATGGCATACATTTATCTTTGTAACTGAAAATGACATACATCCACACCGGCCGAGGAAATAAATGGCAGTCTGTAAAAAAACAAAAAAAACAAAAACAAAACAACAACAAAAAAACAAACAAACAAAACAAAAACAAAAAACCACTGATCATTTTCCTTTTAAAATCCTCTAAGAGCTGTGAAGAATCTGTACTGTAAATGTTATATACTCTTTTTCCTATTTAACATTAGTAAGCACTTTATACACATCAAAATCCATTAATGAAAGAAAACACACACAAAAAAACTGTAATAGTGTTTTTAGACAGACATAAAAATCCCTGCATTGTTAACAACTGGCATTACGACCATTATTAAACACAATATCTTATAATATAAAAATATAAATATTGCAAAAAAAAAAAAAAAATAAAAAAAGGAAAAAAAAAAATAAAAAAAATAACAGAATATAAAAACTGAATAACAATAGTTGCCAGCCATGATTCTCTCCTGTTTCTGCCAATGTGACATTTTAGGAGAACACAAAACACACAGCACACACAAGCAGTGGACAGAAGGCCAGGACCTTCGCCAAAACAGGAAAATGAAGGAAGAACAAAGAAAGTGGAGACTGACGTATTAGTGTCGAACAGGAGGGGGGGGAGTAGCTAAAAGTAAACCATACACACACACGCGCATACACACACAGTCTACTCATAACACACACCAGACCCAGAGTGAATTGGGGGCTCCAGGACCCTTGACCTTAAAAGCACTCGTATGCGCCATTTGGCGGTCGAGGGAGGAACTTCCAATTAGTGTCATGGCATTGTGCTGTTGAGTTTTATGAGCTGAGGTCAGAGGAGAGAGCCGCTCGTGCTAAATTGGGGCCAGAGAAGGTGGACGGTCCTTAAAAATGACAGAAAAAGCCTGTCAAGTTCGGCCATTTAGTGGTCAAACCCCGCGTGCTGCTCATCGACATAGCTTATCAAAACATGTAATGTGAGCGAACGTCACTGTGCCATAAGAGAGGCTACAGTTGGTTACATCATGTGAGGTTTAGCTGTATTAGTGTAATAAAGCATCATTAGCTTGAGGATAAAAATGAAAATAAAAATAATGCCATTCTATTGAAAAACAAACAGAGGAGAGGAGAATGCTACAGAGTGTACAGTACCACTGCCAGTCAGTACAAAACTGCACCCGTACTGCTACGCGACTCTATTATTGTTACGACAGTAATTCAGTTCTGAGCCTCGAGCGCAAGCAAGGCTTCACACTAAATGGCCATTTTTACAGTCAACCAACTCAAAACGAGCCAGAAGGAAAGAGGAAAGTTCTTTCTTCATTTCTAAATTCTCACGCATGGCGTGCTTCACCGATAAACAGCAATTGTTTTTTTTTCCCCCCAACTACCACAGGTTTGTGATAAGCAAAATAAGATTTGTATAAAGCATACATTCTGCTTCAGTACACACAAAACACACCATCATGCACGTGCACTCCCACACAAACATATAGTGCTTGTCTGTTTGCAGTTCCCACACAGTGATGCATTAAAGGACCTGACTTCATGTATTGAGGTCTGATAATATGTCCATAAAAAGACTACACAGTTATTACAGTTAATATAATTAACCAATATACACTTTGTAAAAAAATAAAATAAAATAAAAATAATTATATATATATATATATATATATATATATGTATATATATATAATTTATTATATATATATATAGTGTACAAACTCCCTGTAGAAATGTATGGGTACTTTCGCACAGGCTTTCAAAAACATGAACAATCCAAATGAGAATATCACTATTTATGATTAACTGGTTGAAAGGATGCAGTTGTAGGCCCTGAAATGAATCAAAATGTTTGTCTAGGGTGCACATACACACTTGGCCGCACAAAAATACATACTCTCATACACACACACACACACACACACACACACACACACACACAGCCACACACACACACACACACACACACACACATACATGTACATACTGGCTCACTCTTACTCATGTACACCATTACATCAAAGAAAATCATTGCATAGAATTATACAGGTACATTACAACAACATCTCAAGCAGCAACATCTGGTTGCTGAAAAGTGTATCTAAGATGAAGCTTCCTCATGGCACAGATACACACATGAAGGGAGTGACAGTAATCACAACTTGCACACACACACACACACACACACACACACACACACACACACACACACACACACACACACACACACACACACACACACACACACCGCCCAGTCTAACGACACTGAGCCAGGTCCAATTATAGCTACTCTTGCCTGTATTTACACTTGTGTACACGTTTCTTTTTAAATATTTATAGAAATATCTAAGGTAGACATACATTAGAGCTATACAGTAAAAGAGTGAAGCACCGCCAAGTGCCCTCGCTCTGCAGCACCATGTCTCCTCCACTTCAGAAAGTAGACGTCCCATCTTTGGCCATTTGTGCTTCAACATTCAGCCACTGCAAGAGGCAGAGCAAACCAGAGTTAATGCTGGTAAATAACAGCATATGATCATGATATATGCTAAGGCTGTCATTACTTTATGAAACAGGGTTGACTTGGTATTAACACCCATCTCAATCGTTCCAAGCCTAACATACATTATATGGGCAAACGTTTGTGGACAGCAGACCATCACACCCATATGTGAGCCTTCCCCAAACTGTTGCCACAAAGTTGGAAGCACAGAATTGCACAGGATGTCTTTGTATGTTTCAGCATAACAATTTCCCTTCAATGGGAACTTAGGGACCCAACTAAGGGACCCAAAAAAGTTCCAGGTTTATAAAGACATGGTTTGCCAGTGTTGTGATGAGTGGAAGAACTCGAGTAGCTTGTACAGAGCCCTGACTTCAACCCCACCGAACACCTTTGGGATGAACTGGAATGCTGACTGAACCCCAGGTCTACTCACCCAACATCAGCACCAGACCTGACTAGTGCTCTTGGAGCTGAATGAGCACAAAGTACCAAAGGAAAACTCAAAGAGCTTAGATATTTTTACTTTTTACCGTTCATTGTTCATCCTGCTGCACATTTTCCGACTAGTCTTTTTTTTTTTTTTTTTTTAACAGCGAAATTGAGGGTTAGAGAGGAACTGTATAAATGAAACGTATAATACATCTGTCATCTGGCTGCACAACATTTGTGCAGGATTTGCTCAATCACATTTCATGTGCTTTCAACAGTCACAAAATCAAAAAGAGAGGCAAGTAAAAATAAAATATAGTATGAAATAAAATGTGAATTTAGTTACTGTGGGTGTGCACTGTCAGAGTTCAAACACAAACAAAGCTCTAGTGACCACAGTGCACAAGGCTATATACTCAAATATCAGGTCAAATATCCAATATATAATAACAGTGTCCATAACTCATGTCCAGCAGACAGGAGTTTCCAGCTTTTGCCCGGAGACTATTTGTACACTGTCCAACAGTATAAATCTAGATTAATGTAGGATTTTTTTGGGGTTAAAAATGATTATTTGGTCAAGGAAGAAAAATACTGTATATGATGTTTCTGGGTTGCTGTCTCAATGATATCAGTAGAATTGTCCTCATATGTCCTTAAACATTGTGGTGTAAAATGAGCTTCATTTTATAAATACTGGGAGACGTTGAAATTGTCCATGGAAACCGACCACATGCTACCGACGTGGTAGATAGACCATAGGTTTAAAAATTGCCAGATCATTCAGGCATGTTTGGAGCATAAAATTTAAGACTATGTATAATTTGACACTTATTAAAGCCTTAAATCTGCTGCCTCGCTACATCACATCCAGGTGTAAAACTGTCATTTATTTCAGAAATCTATGGCCGCGTCCGAATATCCCTACTTCCCTACAACCCAGTAGGCGAAAAGCAGTACGCCAAAGGAGTAGTATAACCGAATTCTCATTCATAAAACAGAGATCTGCAATACGGAACCACCGAACACTGTGGATACTATGCTATCCCATAAGGCAACGGGACTGACGCGGCAGAGCTGTCAGAATCTGTGCCACGCAGTACGTCCGGACTGTGTTCATGCTTACCACTTATACTGATCAGTACGTAGTGTATCAGTGGCTGACCAGTAGGTACTGAATTGAATGCAGTAGGTACTGTCACAGTATGCGATTTCGGACACAGCCAGTGTTTTTAGGAGAAATCTAGAAAAGGACAGATCCCTTTAACTAAAAAAGAAAAGAAAAACAAAAAAAGAAAAAGAGTTTTACGAAACTAACACACTGTAGTAATAAAGTGATTATAAAAATAAATATCTACTGTAGGGTCATATTCCATGGGATCAGACTAAAAAAAATTACCATGTTTGGGAGGTTGGGGTCACTCTAGTGGTTGATTGTCTAAGATACTTCCATCACTAGGATGGTTGTTAAAGAATTTAAAGAACAAAGTACAAAAATATTAAAATACTATGTAAGCTCACCTCAGCTGGAGGCACTGGTGTGGCGCTCAGTGTGAGAAGTGAACTCTAAATCCTGCAGCTCCAGGCCCTCCATTGTGGAGTCTGCACTATAGCGCTGCTCTGTGAAGGGTACATGCGGGTCAGGGAAGTGTGTGTCATGAGCATAGGCTCCCTCTGAAGTGCGGTAGCTGTCACTGGAAGGGTAGCAGGGGTAGGGGGCGCTCTGGCCAGGCACGCCTGGATGCACAGCCACTGTAACTGAGGCAGATGCAGTCACAGTAGTGATGGGCTGGCAGAAGGCGGGGCCTGAGCCAGGGTGCACGGAGTGAGAGTAAGTGTTATGGGAGTGAGGCTGGCGGGCCGCCGAATGTTCTCTGGACCCATAGGGGCCGGCGCTTTCAAATGCGTCCGTGCGCCGCCTCTGAGGGGGAGGAGCCTGTCTGGGCCCTGCGTCCCGCTTGGGTTCCCGACCAATGTGTCGACGAGAAGGCGGAGGTCCTGCGTCCTGAGTGTGAGGAGGGTGAGTGGAGCAGTAATGTGGCAGCTGCTTGGAGTCAGTTCTCCCGGCCTGCGAGAAACGTTTACACACAATGAATATGGTACACAGAAGCTCTGTGCATACATTTTTATTGTTATTAAATATAAGACATTATATTATATCCATTACATACAACAGACTTATCATGCATTATCACTATTCTACATTATTTGGAGGGGAAAAAAGTTGAGAATGAGAATGTTCTTCTCTTACTGAGTAAGAAGGTAAAATGTGTGGCTCTGTATGATGAACGCTTGGTTTTGGCCCGGTGTTAATCCGCACGTCATCAAATTCAGATCGAGCGGCTCGCCCCCTGCTGGCCTGGAGGTCGTAGTGCTTGAGCTCATGGCTGATGCCCGAGGCTGTGGAGTTGGAGCTGTACTCTGAGTCGGACGAGTCTGAGCCAGTTCCAGTGGTTGAGGTGGTAGTGTGGTTGGGCTGCATGGTGAAGTGCACCACTGGGGGAAAACGCTCTGGAGTTGGAGTGGGCAATCGGCTTCGTCCGTCCACAGGAGACACCTTAACACACACGAAAAACAATCAGAGTTTCAGGCCCGTTCACACCAAGAACCGTTCACACCAAGGACGATAACTCTAAAGATAATGATAAAGATATAGTTCTAAAAATCGTTCTAATTATAAAAGAATTGCAGAATCCACACCACAACTATAACGGCACAGAGAAACGATATCGTTGGAATCACTTTCAGAACGATTTTTTCCAGCTGATAAAAAGATAAAAACATTTACAGCCATGCAGAATCCACCCTGCTTTAAAGCGCTCAAGCATTTAAAGTGGCAGACGACATAACTGCAGCGCGCACTTAGAATGATATCGTGCGCTGGTGTGGACACTAATATAGTTATCGTTATAGTTATCGTTCTTGGTGTGTGAACGGGCCTTAAGTCTCTTTTGTAACTAATCTTCCAGTGTTATGTGAATATTAACAAAACGTCAAAGTGACCAACTGTGCATATATACAGATCTATCCCTAGTATGTTGCAAAACATCTCCAACAAATCCAATCATAACTAGGAATATTATTATTATTATATTATTTACTGCAGAGGTGTGTCTGTGATTTATGCTGGTGCCACACAGGATGGATGACTTGACAGGAGCAAACCTCTTACCTCAGGATAAGGGCCGAAGTAGGACAATAAGACTGGGAGCAGCACAAGGCCATTCAGGACCCCCAACACGGTCAGGATGGCCAATACAGCAAAGAAGTATCTGCAAAAAGCACAGAAAATACTTTAAAATGTGGGAAAATTGGATATTAAACTTCCATGCATAAGTAAATAAGTAGGACAATAAATAAAATGTAAAGCATATTTATAATGTTACAGAACACACACTTGGGCACCCCCACCCTTCACCACACACTCATAAACAGGAAATAATCATTAAGCTTAAAAACTAGTTTTACCTTGTGCCAGACAAAGTCTCCAAAGAGGCCTAGTCTTTTTAGAGAGCAGGACAGAAAAGCTAGAGACATAATTAGTTGGTTAATTCAAAGGCATAGAAAAAAAGGGGGAAGAAAAGAGGGAGAGTTTTCTTTTCTTTTTTGAGGGGTGAGCAGAGTACAAGCAAACATAGGCTAAAGCAAAGTGGGAAGGAATGTGGAGTAGAGGACTTGGGAAAGAGATGAATCACAAAGGGACAGGGGCCTCTCTCCCTCGCTCTTTAAAAAAAAAAAAAAGAACGAGAAAAAAGGAAGAAAGAAAGCAGAAGCAAACAAATGAAATGAAGGGTATAGAATTTAAACAATTTAGTCTAGGAGGAAGAGAGGAGGAAAAACTACAGGCCCCTCTTGCTTGGCCTCAAGCTCATATCCACTCTCTATGTCTCTGTCTCTCTCCTCTCTCTTTAAGCCGCTGTGAAATTTTCCTGCCTTTCACAATCCCTTGGTCTAATTAAATCTCTGGAGTATCAGGTAAGACCCTCCCCAAACCTCCTTGACAAATCCCCCCTGCCATCTTCCTTCTCTCTCTCTTCATTATAGCTAGCTTTACTTCGCTCTAGGCCAGCAATGCATCTGTGCAAACTACAGCAGCTCAAATTACAGCTGCCATCTTTCACCTAATTAAAGAAATGCAGGGACTCATAAGAGGCTTTTTTTTAAAAAGTGTTTGAAGAAAGGAATTTAGGCCATATACTCCCCTCCTTCTCTTCCAATCCCCAAGCTTTGGATGTGCTAAGGTGAACGCTTGTCCACAGTCTCCAAAGCAAACCACTGACAAATGGGTGACAGCAAGCCAGAGCCATCACTGGTGCTCAGTCTTTTGTGTTTCAAACATATATTTACAACTGTGTGTGCGTGTGTGTGTGTGTGTGTGTGTGTGTGTGTGTGTGTGTGTGTGTGTGTGTATAATCTCCTGCCAGTTGATATGCAGCACCGCTGGGCCTCAGACTAAACTGACACAGTTCCTCCACCAGGCCTTCACACCTGAACAATGTCCAGCTGCAGCCACACAAGGAGCACTCATTCTCCAGCCCTGTAGCTACAGGGTGTGTGTGTCTAGGAGACAGCTTTATCGCTCACAGGAACTGTATTTATGAAAAGTTATGCTTTAACACCAAGCTTCAAAAAGTTCAAACCTTCGAAAAAGGAGTAGGCCTACTTAATTTGCTCTAGATAAAATATAATTCATTTCAACGGAAAACCTTACATCACAGAAAGGCAGAAAATGAACACCGTGAGCTTTGTTAGTTGTCTGGTGTACATTACGCAACTACCATACTATTCCATTCCTTCCTAACTATCCACTTTTTGAGCTAAGTGTTAATCAATTTAGTGTAGCTAAATAAAAATAAGAAGTCAAAGGTCAAGCTACGGAAGTGAATAACACCGAGTATCTCGTTACGATGGCACCTGTCAAGGGGTGGGATATATTAGGCAGCAAGTGAACAGTCAGTTCCCGAAGTTGATGTGTTGGAAGCAGGAACAATGGGCAAGTGTAAGGCTCTGAGTGACTTTGACGAGGGTCAAATTGTGATGGCTAGATGACTGGGTCAGAGCATCTCTAAAACAACAGGTGTTGTGGGGTGTTCCAGGTATTCAGTGGTTAGTGCCTACCAAAAGGTGTCCTAGGAAGGACAACCGTTGAACCGGCGACAGGGTCATGGGTGCCCAAGGCTCAGTGATGCACGTGGGGAGCAAAGGCTAACCTGTCTGTTCCGAACCCACATTAGAGCTACAGCGGTAGCACAAATTGCTGAAAATGTTAATGCTGGCTATGGGTATGGCTATGGGTGTGTATGGGGCTGCGTAGCTGCAGACCTGTCAGAGTGCCAATGCTGACCCCTGTCCACCGCCGAAAGCACCCACAATGGACACGTGAGCATCAGAACTGGACCATGGAGCAATGGAAGAAGGTGGCCTGGTCTGATGAATCACGTCTCTTTCACATCATGTGGACGGCCCACCTGACAGCACACCTTCAGAGGTCTTGTGGAGTCCATGCCTCGAAGGGTCAGAGCTGTTTTGGCGGTCTAGGGGGACCTACACAATACTAGGCTGGCGGGTTTTAATGTTATGGCTGATTTATGTATATATAAAATGGTAACAGCCAACCAGCTAGTTCTCATCCTACTGTAATAGCTAGACAGTGCTAACATATTTGATCTTTTAGGGCAGCAACATGCTATCAACTGAGCCTGTTTTGATCAACCTGAGTATGTAACTACAGCAGTCCCTTGTCTCATTGTAACACAAATCGTATGCCTCTGTGGAAATCATCCTTATGTTAGCACATTATTTGCTAAACATATCTAAATATCACCACACACTCAGTCTAGACCATCAGTCTAGTGCTCCTTGTTTGTTCATGGCTATGAGGTCTGCAAGGCCGTAGGATGTCTAATTTCTTTGTTTGTGCTTCAAAACAGTGCTCACGAGCATGCTCTATGTGCCCTTACTGTGCCCATTGGCCAAGGCAGATTCAGCAACATCTTCGGATGATGTTTATTTTGCAAGGACCACAGTGGATGTATTTGTTAAGAGCAAGACTTGACAGGTGGACGTAGCAATGTTAAACAACAATGGTGAAAAATCTATTCAAATAAAGCGTCTTGTTATTAATTGAACTGTTATCTTTTAACTGTTAATTTAGCATTAAAATAACAGAAACAAACCCTGTAAAAATCGCCCCAGATGCTTACTCTTACGCCCCTTGCCCCTTCGATCGCATCACCAAAAGGTGGACTCGGAGGATTGTCACAGGGGTTAGAGCACCTTTTGGGCCTTAGACTTGTGCACCTGTGTTGGCGTACTGGTGACCGCACCCGCCACTATGAAAATCGAAATGACTGACTTGTCCAAACATGAAGCTCCAAAGGTCTGAATTATGGAGGATTTTACTGAGTCAGTAGCTCTTGACGGGACGCAAAGTTTGAGGAGTGTGAATTTTTCCACAGATGAGTGATATTGCCAGAGATGGAGACAAACAACAAAGACCTTTTCTGTGATGAACTGCACAGTCCATTTTAACAAATCACATGCCAAAGTGCAACCGAACTGTGAGTTTCGGGACAGCCGTCGAGAGCTGTGCCTCCCTAGCGAAAACGACTGAGCACATACCTCGCCGAGCTACACGTCTCAACTGTTTGGACTCAAAACATTCAAAGCCCTGACAGGGGAAAGTCAGGGAAACATTTATTTCTGCAAGGCTAGAAAAATACAGAACCCACTGTTTTTACTTTTTTTTTTTCATTATCGTCAGGAACAGTGCCTGTGTGTGTGTGTGTGTGTGTGTGTGTGTGTGTGTGTGTGTGTGTGTGTGTGTGTGTGTGTGTGGGTAAAGAGGAGGTTGTTTGGTGAAAAAACAGTGGCCATGTTTCAATGGGAGCTTGTGAGTTACTTTGGCCCCAGTGTGGTCCGTTGATAGAGATGTGTTTTTGGGTGTGTGTGTGTGTGTGTGTGTGTGTGTGTGTGTTAGTGATGGGCAGCAGTAAACAGTTAAATGGACTTGAATCACTAAGCATTTATTTTTAAACGTTTATTTAATTGACTTTTTCTAAAATACAGAGAAAAGTACAGTATAAATCTAAGACTGGCATAATTCCCACCTATAATAAATTTTAAATGTTGCTGGCTTGTTGGTTGTGGACATCTCAAAGCCAAAAATTGTATTTGTTTATGTTTCAGCAATCTAGAACTTGCGTTTATATTTTGGTAATGGTTTAATTTTTTTTTTTTTTTTGTAATCACATGGAATCAATTTGTCCGGGTTATGAAAATGGTCAAAATGATCAATGTTCGAAACCAAATGCTTGTGGAAAAGTGGTCCTAAAGGAACAATGCAGCAAATCACACAAGACAGAAACATGCAAGCTTATGCAGAGAACTTGGACATTTGCACATCAGCCAGGAATTATTTAAAAAGTTCTGAAAAACAAAAAGCCTCACTGCCCCAGAAAGCAACTGGTCTATTCTTAGCAGCGGTATTTTAACTAAAGTAAAAAAAGTTATAATCAGGCTTGTGCATTATAACAATTAATTTATCATACATGATATTACACTGCCTCGATATCCGGTGCTGGTTACTTTGATTATATCACATTACCAACCTTAATGCATTTTCTGTATAAGAAATTGGAGTACGTTAAGTGTGAGTTATCACTCAAAAATATGCCTACTCTGAAAATGGTAAAGAAAAACAAACACATTTGTATTTCACCCAAATTAAACAGACCTACAGTGAAGTGTCACATCTAACACTTTACAAATAATAATTAAACAGTTATTAAATATGCTGTGGATTTTATGCTCTCTTGCACCAGTACTGAAATGGTGGAGATGCTTGTTTTCCTGTCTTTTTTTTAGGTTCTGGACAATTGAATTATTTATCGCGATTTTATGAATTGGTAAATGATGAGTGGGGAAAAATTATTATCGCACAAGCCTAGTTATAATAATCCAGTAAGTTACAATAAACATTCAAATGTGTGTGTGTGGGGGGGGGGACAAAGGAGTGCTGAACCCTTATGATTCACTGGCTGTTCTGTTGCATGTTGCATCAACTCATCTCTTTTGGTATCTCTGGTCATTTTGACCTCAGCTTAGGTTATTTGGACAGCGCTATTGAATTCTCGATTCTGATTGGCTGGGAGACGTTCTGAGGTGTGCAATTATTTTTCAGCAAATGCACAGCTAAAGTAGTTCCAGGCATGTCTTGACCGAATTACGGTTCCATATCACTTCGCCAAATTAACTGAAATAATGGAAAAGTTAGCATACTGTCCACCACAGCACACACGTGCTGAGACAGAAAAGCCGGTGAAAAAGTATCAGTATTGATTTATTTATTCGTTGTATTTTTTGCAGTAATAAAAAACCCTATGAACAAGTAGGCCTATCGATATTTATTTATTTGATCTCTATTTCTCTCTCTCTGTCTCTCTCCCTCCAATAACTGCATATCAATGGCTCAAGCCTCTGTTACTAGCTCTAAAATGACGTTTTGAGGATGCGTAATAAATCGGTTCACACAAGAGCGTTTTGAGGACAAAAACCTGACAAATGTCTTGAAATAAAACATCTGAACAATGTCTTGAGGTGTGGTAACTGTGGTATAAGCAGAATAATTGATTCCGCTCCGTTGAATTATTAGAAAATAATGCACACCAGAGGTGTAACTGAAGCATCACCACCTCGGGTGTGCGTTATTTTCTAATAATTCAACGGCCCGTCGTCAATTATTCCTTACTTGAACACAACATAAGGGTTTACATAACTGAACTGGTTCATACTTGATTCATAAGCACAGCTTAAGTGTGTCCATGTGTCCTTACTTGACTATGAAGTCGAACTCAGATCCTGCCAGCATGAGCACTCCAAGCAGGGTGGAGAAGGCTCCGTCCAGAACAGGGGCAAACATGTGCTCCAGGGCCAGTACCGCCCGCTTATTTCTGTCTCCTATGGCAGTGAGGAAGGCCTGAAGGGAGCACTGGAAAGTTAGAATGCAGCCAGACCTGCACTTACAGTACCCTCCAGAATTACACCCTTATTGAAATGAACAAAATTTGATAATAAAAAGAATCGCATATATAATATGCAATATTTTGAGCTCAAACAAACAGAAGTGTGTAACAAGTTTGGAGACACTAATGACAGGATCTCGGGCCACACCTTCAAAACATTTTAAGCCCTTATATATTCTTATGTATATGCACGTGGACTTCCCACTTCAGTTCAGACCACAGCTTTTCTTTGACTGAGATAGTCATCGAACAACATTGATTTTGTGATTCTTTTACCATTTCTGTGTTGATTTGGAAGTCTGGCTCATTGTTTTGTTCTGGCAACCAGGTTTTGAGCTGAAATATCCTGTTACTTGGCAGAATCCATGGTGACATTAATCTTTATAAGAGCCCCTGAACTACCAGCCAAAAAACAGGCCCAAAGCATCAATGATCCACCACCAAATTTTACAGTTGGGTATCAAGTGCTTTTCCTCGTATGCCGTCCCCTTTTGTCACCAAATATGCTGATGGTGTACATGGCCAAAAAGTTCGATTTTGGTCTCATCTGATTACAACGCACAATACTAATTATAGTTTTAACTACACAATGTGAAGTTCAGGAAATCAGGAAAGGCTGCTTTCTTGCAGCGCTTTTGCTGTTATGAAAGTGGTTTGCTGTTATGAACAGTTGCTTCTGAAACATGACAACCAGAAGACTAAGCTGTTTGCACAGCTAAAACTGTGATCTTTATTTGTTATGAAAGTTCATTGTTTCTTGTGGTAATGGACGACAAACAGATTTTACGTGTGTGCAATCTCATATATACACCCCAAGTAAACAGGATATGGTTAAAGTAACTGGTTACAGACGGCAAAAGGGTTTTTTTTTTCTATTATTTAAAATATTCCTTAGGGGTGTCTTAATTCCTCAGAAAACACTACTATTTCAAATGAAGTTCCAATTTCTTTTTAAACAAAGATAAATAGATTCTCCTCTTGTTGAATTATTGTGTGTAGTGTTTATTTTATACAATAATGTTTGCTCATTTTTATGAAGTGCACTAATAATAATGGAGAGCACTGCAAACAGATTTGTGTGTGAATCAGAGACAGATCAGACTAACTCACCAGGGCTACGTGGACAGTGAATTCCACACCAATGCCTACAGAAGCAATGAGGATGACCACGGGTACGGCGCTAAGCTTGATGCCAATCAGCCCCATCATGCCGAACAGCTCCACCGTCATCAGCAACAACACTAGCACCTGGTAAAGATTAAATGTATAAAAACGTCATTCAAGTTATAAAACTTTATATTCAACAGCCCATTAAGCAAATATTAAGCAATTGCAGTAAAATAGAGCAACTATTTTCAGCTATATTTAAAAATGCGCTATATATATATATATATATATATATATATATATATATATATATATATATATATATATATATATATATATATATATATGATGTCTTTCAGCACATAAATCAAAAAGTCTTTCTTTTCAGAAAGACAGGTTTTTGTGTTTAGTTTTTCAATCAGCTAGTAGTTTTCATAGCATTGAACACAGCAAAGAATGCGGTGAGGGTTTTGGAATGTTTGAGTGCACCTCGACTTTAAGAAGTGGCCCGGCTTGCTATACACAAATTTCCGTAAGGGTGCTTAATTTGGACTTAGAAGGAGGAAAGTAAATGCCGTCATCAGTTGATGAGTCTCGAGTTACTTTGGAGGCCCTGATGCCTTTGAAGAAGGATAGAGGGGTGGGGGTTAAGGGGAAAGAAAAGACAGTGCTGGGGGGTAGAGGGAAGAACAAGTGAGGCGGAAGCAATGGACATATGTGGGGGTGGATAAAGGAGGCTGCTGGTGGCCCAGGACAAAACTGAGACAGTAAAACTAAAAGCAGCGTAGTAACTTTTTCTTTCATCTGTCCTGTAAGGCATGGAGGATGAAGTGGCTATTCTAGAGAGGCTCAGTCGCTAAAGCACAAGCTGTAGGGAAACACACAACAGTGAACAGGAAGGGAAGGAGTGTGGGAAAGAAAAGGAAGCTTATCTCCCCATAAACTCATCATATACAAAAACAGGGACAACAGACCAAGGAAAAGCAAGCAAAGGGTCTATTTCATACATCAAGTGTTATAGCTGCTGTGGTAACCTCTCCGTTTCTCCACATTTTATTTTAAAGAAAAGCCCCAAAGTGCTCCACATAGACTAAACAAACTGGATCTGACTGTATAAGATAAACACGAAGAGGCTGCAAAAACACACATTCTATCGAGTTGGGCCTCATCTCACTTTATAAAATGTGTTTTACTTACTCCCAAACGTCTGCCTATGACATTCGTCCATGACAGAATGTTGTGGAAATAAAAGTACAGTATGAGCAGAAGCGCTACACTAAATAAATTACAAATCACTAAACAAACAATATGATTTAAAAAAAAAAAACTATTATGATTTTATCATTTATCAAAAGGCAGTACAATTCTGACAGCTATATTTGTACATATATAAAACGTGCGTTAGGATCTTAATGAAGTGCATAATGTTACAACAATAAAAAATAAATAAAAAAAGAAGCAAATGCTCTGTGAGCAGAATTTCACACACAGATGGGAAAAACCTGAAAAAATGAGTTATGTACAGTACAAATCCAAACATGAAAATTTATATAATAAATAATGTGCACTTACAATAATGCCAGAGGTCCATGGATTGAGCAAGAAGACAGCACACACGAGAAAGGTACAGGCGAGCACCACGCTAATGAAGAGCAGCAGCCAGTGGCGCAGGCTGACATACTGCTCCCAGAAGAGGAATGGGTAGCCGTTTGGGTAGCTGGGCACACCCAGGCGACTGTAGTTGTTGCAGATGGCGCGCACACTCTCAATGGCCTCCACAAACTGGGGTGTCTCGCGCAGCCCGTTGAGGTAGAAGGGAAACTGTGCGTATTCAATGGGCTCTGCGGCAGGAACTGGGGAAAATATGATAAAATAATTAATTGTTAGTTTTATTTTTACATTATTTATTTATTTTTACATGGCTGTTTCTTCAAATTATAAAATCACTACTTTTTTTTTAATGAAACACACTTATTCTTACTCTGACAAAAACATGATCTTTTTCTTTTTTTTACTAATACGTTTTACCCCAGTAACATGATGTATTATAAACAGTCCAATTAAGTGTGTTATTTTAGCTAAACTGAAGCCAATTATACCCTCCCTCTGGCTCCTTCTACTCATCATCTGATTATGAACGCACAAAATTAAGCTCAAAGAGACATATTTCAGAGCGACACAAAGATTTCCTTCCAGCCTTGTGGAGGGAAGGGGCCAAATTATGAGCTATCAAATCTCAACATGCAGCTGACTGTCAGCCCTGACAGTGATCTGTTGTAATTATGCTGTCAAAAATCAACCCCCTGCCACTACTACCCAGAACACACATGCCCTCACACAGAGCCGTGTCAACCAGTCAAACATGCACAATAGGTGTGTGCCTATATATATATATATATATATATATATATATATTCATTCATTCCTTAATTCAACATTGTTAAAAAGAGCAAATCTAAATAATGCCAATTGGGGTGACATTGACTGTTGTCTAGCAAGCTTTCTGGCAATTAAAAGTACCTTACCTTATGTCACGATTATAATTAGGACTATTATTCATTTTTACTTTGTTCATTTACTTTCTTTGTACCATTTAGCAAAACATCCAAATAAAGGATGTGCAGTCATTAAAAAAAAAAATAATAAAAAAATAAATAAATAAACAATCACTCTTCAATTTGTAGTCAAGAGTGAGACATTTCTTACATCTGACAATCCTACAGTGGATTTTCAGGACATGCCACTTGTCACCAAAGCTCCTCTCCATAGAAGAGCTTTAGTTAGTTTCGCACTTCTGACTACTGCCAGACTTGGTTAAGTGGTGGCCTTAAATCCACAGATAAAATCACAAGAATGTGACACCGAATCACCACCTGTCTAGAGGTGTGTGTGTAAAGGGAGTATGCGAGTGTGTGTTCTGTGTGGGGTTATGCAAGACCACTTGGTAAAACATGACTCTGGCTCATCGTAATCGCCACTATAAATTTTCATTAAGACAGACGCTGGACGGCAGCCAGCTGTGCTGCAGAGGCTCTGCCATGGAAAAGCCATCTCTGGGTTGTTATCCAACCATGTGTTCCTCAGCAGCTTCTGTGTGTAACCAGACTACGGCATTACTGTAGCTAGTCCAATCAAAAAGCTGATTTCAGCTCCCAATACTGAAACTAATCTTCTATGAAGTTTCCATCCTTAATAATAGTCTGAACGTGTATCAGAGTTTACAATACTGTATTAGAATTGCAGCCAAATGTTATCGTTAGTTTTTTTCCTTTTTTTAAATCATTCTTTGACTACACATTTAAAGATAAACCTCGAATAAGCTCTGTTTATATTGGCTATGATTTAGCTAAACAGAAGAACAGACATGACTAAGTACTAGAGTGTTACTGACTAGTGAGCCTGCTGATGGAGATCGAGTCGGTGCGGTCATGGATCCACTCTGGAGGATGAGGGCGGATGTTAGCCTGAGAAGCTGCATAGGCCACTGGGTCATTACTGACCCATGCAGTCAGGTAGATGTAGAAAGCTTTGGGGTTGATAATCCCATCTGCATCCACCAGCCGGTGTCTGGTGAGCTGAATAAAGGAAAGACACAATTTCAGCATCATGATGGAAGAGGGAAAAAAAATACTACACCGCCCTGCCAGTGGCAAACGTCAATATAAATATAGAAGGGATGTTAGATATAGATAAAGAGAAAATATTGTGAGTATTCAGGTATTCTGGTATAACTACCACTGCATTGCTAGACCGAAAAAAAGCGAGCAGCCTGGACCAGCCAAAAACATGTTGGTAGGTGGATTGGCAATCGTAAATGATTCTTTCTTAAGTAATAACAAATAATAACTTAATATTTAAAGGGGTAGTTCACCCAAAAATGAAATTTCTGTCATCAGTTACTCACCCTCATGTCGTTCCAAACCCATAAGACTTTCGATCATCTTCAGAACACAAATGAAGACATTTTTGATGAAAGCTGTCCCTGCATTTACAGTCCAGTAAGCAAAACAAAGCTCCAAAAAGTTTATAAAGGCATCGTAAAAGTAATCCATATGACTCCAGCGGTTTAATCCCAATTTTAAGAAGCGATGCGAATGCTTTGTGTGCGCAAAAAACCCCCTAAATGGATTACTTTTACAATGCCTTTTTGAACTTTTTGGAGCTTGAAGGTTTTGGTTACTGGACTTTAAATGGAGGGACAGAAATCTCCCAAGTCTTATGGGTTTGGAACGACATGAGGGTGAGTATTTGATGACAGAATTTTCATTTTTGGGTGAACTATCCCTTTAAGTGCTAACATCTTTAATATTGTAACAGTAAGTCAGCTAGTGTGCTGTTTTATGTGCCTCATTTTACACAGGCTGAGAAAGTCCACCAAAACCGCACTAATCTTTCCCTCGTTCCCTTACTCACTCCTTGCAGGGGGCCTTAGTGAGTTACCTGCTGAGAAGGTAAAACCATTACGGTATGTTGCTCTGTGCCATATGCACTTTTCAGGACAATAAATCCACAGTCTCTGAGTCAGGAGGTGGTGGAGGCTCTGTGTGTGTCTGCGTGTGTGAGAATATGTGTGTGTGTGTGTGTGTGTGTGTGTGTGTGTGTGTGTATACAGTTGGTGGGGGTAAAGAGAGGGAGAGTGAGAGAAACTGCTTGAGTTAGCGTAACAATAAAAAAATTGGCCAGAGTCCCTGAGTGCGCCTGTGTGCAGTTAACCTCGCTGTTAACACAGGAGGAAATGCCACCCAGCAAATGGAGGAGAGCTATAAAAATAACACAACATCTGTACAAATGTTGCTAACACTTGCTTCGCCTGACCCCTATGGATATCCAGGATGCCCGGCGCCACAGCAGGCTCCTGCCCAATGGAGGAAAAAATGGAATTTTGGAAAGCCATAGTAAAATGAATTTAGATTTTTTAGAAACGTAATGCATCAACTGTTATTAAATAAAAATATATAATTATTACATAAGCTGTGAGTATTTTTAAAAATCTGATTCTAGAAAATGAAACAAAAATATATAGATGAGCCTAAATAACACATATAATGACCTTTTCATCCTTTTCTTTTAACTTTTAAAAAAAATTTTTTTATTCCATTTAATTAAGAAAATGCAATTATTTTATTATTCAAAACAAAATATATATAAAAAAAAAACACAGCACAAACTCCCTGTCCATTCGAAGAAGACACGGCAGCGTTTCTGAGAGAAAAAGACAAGAGAGATGGGGGGAAAGGGAAAAAAGTGTACTTGGATTCCGAAGATCTGGATCGAATTAAGCAGCAGGATACGCAACAACTGTATGTCTTCAAGCTGTCACGGGAAGCCCACAGTGCGAGGCCGGCGGCCCTCTGGCCTGCTGCCACCCCTCTTCACTCACAGGCACAGGAAATGACATCACAGGGCCGCACACCAGCACAGGCAGGCTGCATTCGCGACCCCCCCCCATCCCCCACTCCTCTGGCGACTGTTCAATACAACGACCACACTCAAAAATGAGGAAAAAAGAGGATTGTTCCAGCTTTCGTGGAGGAGTAAACATGCAGACGAGACAGCATGCATATCGGCCTCACTGGACCTTTCTTATTTACATTTCCCTCCTGTCTGCTTTTTCTTTCTGAGTAACTGGAAGCATTACAAATATGTTAACCTGTCATATTTAATGCTTCTGCGTATGCCTGTGTGTGTGTTTGAGGAACGGTCAGATGATGCAGGAGCCTTTGCTAGCTTGAGTTTGGGCCTGCACCGAGCCAAAGGGATACAACGGTTTAAATGAAAGCCTAATTGCTTTTTCAGAGGTGGGTTGCGGCCCCATCGAGAGCTTTAAATTCCTGTGCTCGGTAAAGCAATCAGTGTGAAAGAGAGAGAGAGAGAGAGAGAGAGAAGAGGGATGGAGGGACAAGAAGAGAAATGAAGACAGGGAAAAAGAGAAAGGACAGGGGGTGGGGCAGGGGGTGGGTGTAAAATATACATTCATAAGCCACTAACCCCACTAACTCCCAACATTAACGCTAAATGCACTTTACGCATCACAAGCTGTGCTTCCCGTACGGAGAACTCTAAATTATAGGTTCCACTGGAAACTTAGGGGAGGCAGGACATGCTAAACACTATCCAAACAGCTAGAACACAAAATAGCTTATTTACAGATATGCTATGACATAAATATATCCACATTAATTCTACACTTTAAAGCCCTAAAATTTCAAGTCACATGTGAAAGCTGCTCAGGGTGGTGTCACGGTCTTATGTTTCCCTCCATGCAGAGCAATGTTCTGCACCATAAAGGTAGATATAAAGGAGCTATTTTCTCTCTGAAGCTCAGTGGGGAGCGCTGCTTTCATGTTGGCGACGCCGCTTCCTCGACTTAAAGATTCATGAATGGTTGGGGGGAGGGGGGGGGGTGTTCAGTTTAGTATGTTTGCAAACCGGGTGACTAATTGGGGCATATAGTGAGTCTAGGGAGTTTCACAGTAGAATTTTTTATTTTTTTTTTTGGGGAGAAATAACCAGGGAGCAACAAGGGTTGGATCGCTTGGATGCTCACCAGGTTGAGGTTGATCGGCTTCTCTCTGTATCCTGTCTGCACCAGGAGCTTGTAAGCCAGTACGCCGTCGTCTGAGCCGTTCTCGTAGTCCTTCTGGGTGATCTTGCCTGCCTCGTAGTCCTTATCAAAGGCGTCCTGCAGACCTGCACAGACACACACACACATACATACACACACGGCACAGGATGTTGACAAAGGCGCACGACAACTGAAAAACACAGATTATATAGATGAAATGTATTTTGGAAACCACAAGTACACATGTTCTGAAATAAATTAATATGATTAATTAATATGACTGCTCTATTGTATATATATTGTGTAATTCTTTTTCTCTGGAAGAGGTCCCTGGCTGCAAGAATTTGTGAACCCCTACAATAAAGCACACAAGTACAACCTGAATCCACACTGCAACTGAACATAAACTACTTTATTAATGGACGAGAATATAATTATGCGAATATATGGTTACATCACAAATACTCAATTAGTCAACTATTTAAGCCAATCAATAATTTGAATGATTTTTGATTCACATAGGTTCATTCAAGCAGCCCTACTTTTCCATTCCTTCTCTTTTTATATTCCCCCATGTCTCTATCGTTCACCTTCGACTATCTCCAGTTTTCGCTCCCTCTGGCCTTGCTGTCTGTTTAAAATTTGTCCAACGATGTTATTAACGCCCTCTCCAACTGCCTTCGCTTTGCACCTTCACACACATGCACCCCCTCAGTGTTCACCCAATGGGAACATGGGCTCAAATAAAAACATCGCACAGGGGGACCATAAAGAAGGGGTTCAGGACTGGACCCAGCGAGTCCCTATGTGTCAGCAGCTGTCTCAAAAGTTGCAAAGCAGTTTAGGCTTATAGCAAACAAACGGGGTTTACATGCACAGATATGGCATTAAAACAGGGAGAGAGAGAGAGAGAGAGAGAGAGAGAGAGAGAGAGAGAGAGAGAGAGAGAGAGAGAGAGAGAGAGAGAGAGAGAGAGAGAGAGAGAGAGAGAGAGAGAGAGAACATAACTGAAATGGGTTTTTACGTAGAATAAATCCCACCCAGGATTACCCAGAATTCAGCATGTATGCAACAGAGCTTTTCTACTAATCACAGCAGCTGTAGAGACATGCCCTCAATCTCTATCTCTCTAATGTATGTTCTTTAGTCACTTCCCTCATTCAATACCTGGCTTTCTTCTCCTGGTACTGTAATTTTGAGTTTCTCCTTAATGAAAAGCCCCCTCTTTTTCACTCTCCCTCTCTGGAATGTTAATCTGCCTTGGTAAGTCATTAAATGTGTTATGGCTTAGAGGCTTCGGAGAGGGATTTATATTTGTGAAAAACAGATGAGCTAAGGACGGCAGACTGATAGAGGGATTCTTTAAAGACACACATACACACACAAACACAAAACACACTTTCACAACACACGCAAAGTGAGAGAGCATCTGGACTGTGAACTGTCAGTTATTAATGAGCAGCCCGACCCATTTAGACGGTGACTGATCTCGACTCTGTTGTACGATGACTGATAGTGACTGAGAATAACGAACTCTTGTTCCAAGAAAGATGTAACTAGCCGCGATGACTTCAGCGGGACGCAAGTCTACAAACAGCAAATAAAGCAATGCTAACTGAGTTTAGACAATACACACAACCCTCGCAGAGCGGTACCTAATCTCACACTCAATATGCGATTAAACGCAGTGAGTACACATTAGGAATCCTGATCCTTTATATATAAACAAACTTTATATCAGCTTGGTGCAGTACCTTGCAACCAGTCACGGAAGTAGTGGAGCCACATGAGAGGCAGGTGGCCTCGTTCGTCACGGAGCACGTATTCGACCGTGCCGAAGCGCTGGTGAAGCTCATAGAGCAGAGGCTGGGCCTGGGCATAGTCTGCCTGCTGCGTCACCACGTACATGCTGTAGAAGGAGAAGTAGTGGAACTGTGCACCCAGGAAGTCGTATTCAGCCGTCTCACGTGGTACAATGTCTGTCAGCTCCAGGCCGTCCCGCACTCGTGTGGTGCCGTACAGACTGACGCCCAGCAGTGCCAGGAAGAGCACAATCACCACCACCTGGGACCACACACAGACAAACACACACATACACAAAGACACACACACAGCGATGAGTCACACGTTGGCTGGAAACGGAGCTCCGGTCTTTATGACTGCCCCGCTGACACAGAAGGTGTCTGTGGTTTTTGTAAAAGGGTTTTACTCAGAGCAAAGCGGTTGCACAAGTGCTAAATCCTTCAGCTGGTTTCCATTCACCTCTGTCCTTCTATCCGTCTCTGCAGTAGATTAAGTCCGACCTGGCAAGAAATTCTCACTTAATACGTCCAGGCTTAGTGACTGCCAAGGGTCTCTGGACTCGACTGAGAGAGGTTCTCAATCAAGTCCAAATACCCAGAGAATACACATTCTTGTTCTATTTGTATACTTTGTATGTTTTTGTTCTATTTATTCTGAGCAGAGTGAAAAACAAGGACCGGGGTCCCGAAGAACACGCCTGAAAACCTGTGCCAAGGGAAATCACCAAGGGAAAATAGTTTTTTTTTTTTCGGAAATCACAACTTGGAAGGAAGTTGAGGTCGACCGTTATTACACTTGGGCCCAACAGTGGCTGTCTCGGATTTGAACTCACAATTTTCTGGTCACTAGAACTTTAATTAATTTTCTTTAATTCACTTTTCTGGTCAGGACTTTAACCGGTACGCTCTCCTCTACTCTAACACGGTGTTGTCTTTTTCCTCTTTACCTTCGTGGTGGGCTGCAGCAGGAAGGGCGCGTAGTGCTTCTCTGCAAATGACGCGAAGGTCCAGCGTGAACAGGATGGCTCTGTGTGCCCCGAGGCCACCTCACTGGACTGGTTCAGGAGGTCTCGCGTTGAGCTGGTGTTGTTGTTGTTGTTGTGGTTGGGGGGGAGGGGCTGCACAGAGATGCGGGAGTGTGGCTCGGCTGTGGTGTAGTAGGCTTGCGTGCGTGGGTCGTACTCGGTGCGCAGCTGCACCGTCGACTGCATGGTGATGTGCGTGTGCTGAGAGAAGCCGTGGCTGCTGTAGGAGGGAGGAGGCGTGCAGTGGCCTACATTGCCCAGCGCCTGAGGCTCCAGCTGGATTACACGGTTGGAGCACGGACTGAAAGAGAGGTAAATCACAATCAGTGCCAAGGAATGCTATGCTTCTGAATGTGTTTCATTGGCTTATCAGTTATTTGAATGTGATAAGTGTATAAAAAAACATGAGATTATATGTCTTTGCTGTTGGATACATGATTGCTTTCATATTGTACTTTTAAAATAAGGTTGTTTTCTTAGGATTCACACTGCAGGAAACAAACTAAATACCATTTCCCCCTCACATGTGGCACAGATTTGTTTTTCATGACAGCGTGTGCAACAAATTTGACATTTAAAATTTAGCTTGGTACCGAAATCTGATACATATCAGATGAGACGTCAGTCTGAACAGCCAGAAGAGAAATGATGTAACTTCTACATCAATGCATTTATATCTTCTTCATAATTTTGCATGGTCGGGCTTCAGACTTGCAGTTTAAGCTTTAGGACACAGCTCGACCAACTAGAACAAAGTGTCCGTGTTTGTGTGTGATTGCGTGTACGAGTTCCACTGTATCCGTCTTTCATTTGCACTGACACATAAAAATAAATAAATAAATAAAATCAAACTGCTCGTTGTGAGCAGTTGTGTATACGTATGTGAAAACTGATGGCAACAGACAGTAACAAGCTAAGGCTGCTGATTGGGAGGCAGGCGATTCGGTGGAACTGGAGGCTTCAGGTTCAATTTCCTGCATGAACTTGGGACCGCGATGGAGAGTTTAGTGTGCATGCAAAAACCTGAAAAGCAATCGTGAGTTTATCTTTCGCTCCCTCCGGCACTACACACCAAGAAATTAAAGTAGCATGAAGAAAAAGCCTTGAGCAGGTATTACATGAGGGTCGGGCCCCCAGAGAATGATAACCACACACACACACACACACACACACACACACACACACACGCACGCACAGGATTACAACACCTCGCAATAGCATGAAGTGCTCATACCATAAACCACACAGACACAAGCATCTCACACATATTTACACAATTACTCTAGCCACTACTCACAAAAGAAGCTGTTGAACATGTCAGTGTGTGTTTGCGTGCGTGTGTGTGTGTGTGTGTGTGTGTGTGTGTGCTCCTACAACTGGAATCAATAGAATATTTCAGAGTCTCATAGGACTGAGAGATTTATGGAGAAATGTCATGGAAGTGACATTCCTCTATAAATGTGTTTGTGTGTGTGTAGTGTAGTGTAGTGTAGCGCAGTGTAGTGTAGTGTAGTGTAGTGTAGTGTAGCGCAGTGTAGTGTAGTGTATTGTAGTGTAGTGTAGTGTAGTGTAGCGCAGTGTAGTGTGGTGCAGTGTATTGTAGTGTAGTGCAGTGTAGTGTGGTGCAGTGCAGTGTAGTGTAGTGCAGTGTATTGTAGTGTGTTGTAGTGTAGTGCAGTGTGGTGCAGTGCAGTGCAGTGTGTTGTAGTGTATTGTAGTGTAGTGCAGTGTATTGTAGTGTAGTGCAGTGTAGTGTAGTGCAGTGTAGTGTGGTGCAGTGCGGTGTAGTGCGGTGCAGTGCAGTGTATTGTAGTGCGGTGTAGTGTGGTGCAGTGTAGTGTAGTGCAGTGTAGTGCGGTGTAGTGCGGTGCAGTGCAGTGTAGTGTAGTGCAGTGTAGTGTAGTGCAGTGTAGTGCAGTGTAGTGCAGTGTAGTGTAGTGCAGTGTAGTGCAGTGTAGTACCTGATGAAGCAGCAGAAGATGTCGAAGCGGCGATCTTCTCTGCGATACAGGTCCATGCTGAGTATAGCGGGGAAGATGAGCAGCACCATGGCAAAGTTAAACACCACCACGACAGCAGCCTGAAACAAGCACAAACACACACACGCACACACACACACACAAAACACACATAGTGAGACACGTCAAATCCACTCCAACACATAAACATACAAACATACATCCGCTGCCAGGTGATGCCCGAACCAAACCGCACAAACTAAACAGATTCCGTAAGACACTTCAATCTGCAGCGAAACAGCTTCAAACTTCAAGTGAGCTTTTAGATTAATGCTGCTTTCACTTGCCAATCATCTATTAACCTAAGCCCAAGATAATTAAATACTGGTTGGAAGACATTTTCTGATAAAAATTGTTTGCTGCCAACATTTTAAGTTGTAGTAATGTTAAAAGTAGTGTTTCTAGAATGTTTGCTTTTTGACTGAGCAAAATTCTAAGATCACTGTAAAGCAAACCATTATGACTTCAAGACCTTTTTTTTTTTCTTTGTAGAACATCGCGGGACCATTAATTTTTTCTGTAACAATACAGTCTAACTTTCTACATGAACATGTGAACATGTGTTGAACACACTGAGAGTTCTAGTTATGTTCTCTGAGATGATTTTGCCATTTGTTTGAGCTTTCTTTACTGTGTCGCTTTTTCCTGTGAACAACTGTATCAGACAACAGTGAAGCAGAAGTAGAACGATATGCATATTAATAAATTTTCACGTAAACAGCCTTAGGATGCAAAAAAAACAAAACAAAAAAAAGTCTCATCTTCGCCTGTTATATGTTTTATATCGAGACTGGAAAAGTATTTGGAGAGAGAGAGAATGCTTTGGAAGAAGAAAAAAGTCGGCTTCTGTGCACGCAAAGTGCTGGAGCAGGCGAAGGATTTCGAATGAAACGAGAGAAAGAAATAGAGAAAGAAGGAGAGAGAGAGAGAGAGAGAGAGAGAGAGAGAGAGAGAGAGAGAGAGAGAGAGAGAGAGAGAGAGAGAGAGAGAGAGAGAGAGAGAGAGAGAGAGAGAGGGCATGTCTGGTCTGGCCAGCTTGTGTGGGTTTTTGTGTTTTTTCGTTCCTGGGTGGAGGCTGGCTCTGTGTTCAGCTGCCAGACCACACAGAGAGTGCAGCAGCCCAGTACAGCCTGGAGGTGCTGAGAGAGGCCTGTACTTCAACACACACACACACACACACACACACACACACACGCACACACACGCACACACACGCACACACACACACAAAGCTGCCAGACACACATCGCCTTACTCATCTCTCTCTCATTCAGTTTTTCCCCCTCGCACACAAACGATGTCTTCTTGTGTTTGCATGTCTTTAAGGAGCTGAAATTATATGTGTGTGAGTGCTTTGCATGAGTGATGTGTGTGTTCTGTGATGAAAAAAGTGAGTGCACAAATGACTGCTGAAGGGATCCAGCAAGAGACAGTGAATAAAGAGTGCATGTGTCTGCAAGGGAATGGGGCTACAGAAGAGACTCTGTGAAGACTGCTACACACACACACACACACACACACACACACACAGCTTGCCACACAAGCTGCAAACTCTGACTACAGCATGTGTGGAGCTTTGCGCACGTATCCAGTGGTGAAAAACCTAAATCTCTCTGTAACACACACCTCTTTCCACACGCACTAAACAGCTCGGAACTAATATTTTTCTACAAAATACATTTCATCGTTCAAACTCACTAGTCACACTCCAACGTGTGGTGTCGCATACATGTGTGCTCTCGTCATCCCAAATCCACCTTACTCACACCTTGGCTATATATTTCTCATGAAAAGTGGACCAAAATTCTCTTTGATTCGCACATGACCTTAAAAAAAAAAATCAGTCAAATGTTTCCACTTGGCATTTAGGCCCCGTTCACACCTGGCACTAACACAAATGAATTAACACAAACTATTAACACAAAGTACAGGTGTGAACAGGGTCAAATGTGTTTCGAAAACACACTGTGATCTGATCATTCAAAACGTGGTCTGGGAGGTGGTCTGGGATGCATATGGCCACGTCACATTCGTGGTGTGGACGCGGCTGCATCTCAGTGCGCCACTGCCCTGGCATCTCAATGCGATCGCTGCGAGACTGTTTGGAAATCACACTGAAGAGTAGAGCTTGTCACTGCTAGCCTAATGAATGAAGACGATGCTGTAACAGCAGAGAGAGAGACAGCAGCTGCTTTTCATAGCTCCCGTCGTGGTCTAATCTCTCGTTCGTTAATTAAAACATTTGAAACGGTTCGTACAGGTATATGAGATTGGACTCACGGGACATTTCCGCCTGAAAATAAATGCAGCGGAAGACCACGCCATTAAAACTTTTGAAACAGCCCATACAGGTACATCAAATATAATTTGCAGTGGAAGCAATGGATGACATCTGATCCGAAGTGGTCACTGAAGATGCATTTATAATGTCAGGTGTAAACGGCTATGCGTTTCCAATCACCCAGGACGCATGTTACTGCCAGGTGTGCACACTGGGCGTATTTGCTGCAGTCTGAATCCGATTGTGATTGTTCCCGGCGCCACCTGAACGAGTGCGGACCCGAGTACGAGCTGCGTTCACGTTCACGAGAATCGCGGCTCAGTTCCGGTGCAACCGAACTCAGACCACCTCCTACAGGTAGTCTCGGGTTCTGTGCCGCGGTGCGCTTCCCGTTCCGCATGACAGCTTTCACGTTACCAATTTTTCATGCAGACCATGCTCTGTTTCGGATTAAACTGCCAGTGTGAAAGCCTCGTAAGTGTCAAATAAAAATGAGCTCAGTGCTCGGACGAAACCAGAGTGGATTAGTTTGATATGCTCTAGTAGCATGGTTGCAGTCAGTGCAAAGACACACCCTAGCATGCGTAAAAATATGCCATGCCATTAATTACAGATTACGTTTCCTCGGGGCTGAGACATTCTTACTTTGTTCCAAACTTTAGACTAGCTAGGTAAGGTTAAAGAAAGTATGGTTTTTTTCCCCCCCATTTAAAACTAGCAACAAACAGAATGTTTTACCATAAAAAAATTAAAACATAAAAAAGGAAGTGTTCAGTATATATATATATTTTTCACTTTATGAATGTAAGCGACTTTGTGATGTTGAATTCCTTGTACAAAAAGTTGAGTCTTATCCCTTCCACTGAAGTGCGTGTACAGACGACACACACCGTGCCAGCTCGAATGCGCACTCATTAAAGCAAAAGAGGGACATTACAAATACTACGAAATTCTGAAATTCACCAAAATAGTTCTAAGATTCTTCTTTTCACTCAAGCTCACTCATAATTGAATTTGTTATGAACAATTTTGTACTTCTGGGCCATCCTGATTTTCATAATACATTAATCTATATTAATACAATGCATTAATTCAGACTGGAAACAGTGTGTGTGGGGGGGGGGGGATCCTGGCTTTATCTTCCGCTCATCTGCACAGTGGGAAACAGATAAGCACAAAAATGCCAGGCGAGAAAGACAGAAAGCTATCGCATTATCCTTTGGAAGAGCGAGAGAAAGGAAATACAGGAAGGATGCGGAATCGATTGTTTTGACGCCGGGTTCATCGGAGCAATGAGAACACACACGCTGGCATGTGAGCATCTCTGGAAAACAGTGCATACTTAGATATGTATTTGTTTCTTGGTTTCACTCCAGTATGCAGGTGAAGTGGAGGGTAGAAAAAGAGAGATCTTTTGGAGGCTGTTTGGCCTGAGACCAGTGTGTGTGTGTGTGTGTGTGTGTTTTGTGTGCTGCTGAATAGCAGCCAGCTGGACTGCACTGTAGGCGTAAACAGTGTGGTGTTTGACAGACGGTGTGCGATCCATCCTTCCACAGATGCTAATACCAGATACAGTCTGTGTGTGTGATTTAACCACAGCCATTCAGTCTTTGTACACTACATTATAATAAATGAGACCACATTATATGATGATATCATTACTTAAAGGTGAGTATCACGGTGTGCTCTCCAGTCAGGCAGGTAGGTGCTCCTCCATGTGTGACATTTTTATACCTCACAGCTGCTGTTCCTCCAGATGTGATGGCTGCATGAAAACTATCAGTGATAGAGCACAAAGCTCCACGCAACACATCTCCACAGATTGGTATGAGCATTGTTACTTCACCTTGAAGGTTACCCGGTGCGTGTGTGTGTTTGTGTAAGCAGTTTGAAATGTTGCTACAAATGTATCTAGACATATTAGTATTATATAATTTCAAATGTACATCAGAAAAAAGATTATACTTTGCATCTACAAACCTGTAGAATAATAAAAAGTAGAATAATGCGTAGTCCCACTGAGGAGTGGGGGGTGGGGACAGAGCGATATTTTTGATATAGTCCTTTCACAAACTTGTCTAAGGTAAAAACTGGAGTGTGTGTATATGCAGGGTTTTATGGTAACCTGTAGGCATTTGGGGAACAAAAGTGGTCACTTTGTTTTAGATAAGTGCACTAGAAACTACAGCACTGTGCAAAGGTTTAAGGCACATGCAAAGAAATGCTGTAGAGCAAAGATGCCTTCAAAGTAATGAAATTAAATGTTTCTACATTAAAAAAAAAAAATACCGTAAAGAGCAGTAAACAGTAGTAAATGAAACAAAGTCAATATTTGGTGTGACAAAAAAATAACAATTCAAATAAAAATAGTAGTCTCTGGTATAATTAGTGCAGTTTTATAAGGAAATGAGCTGGTAAGTTTTATTGAGCATCTTGCAGAACCAGACACAGTTCTTCTGGAGACTTTGACTTTCGAACTCGCTTCTTATTTTTGCAGCAAAACCCAGCAGCCTTCATTGTGTTTTTTGTCTGAAAAGTGTCTCTTACGTATAACGCTGCTTTCTTTAATGACATACAAACATTTTTCAGCGGACACAAATTGAAGGCTGTTTAAACGAAGAAAAGACAGGCCACCTCATTACTGCTCCAGACTCAGGTATGGAGTATTCTCCTTTACTGCCCTGCTTTTTAAAGGGTCATTTTGACCTGAACAGAACATGAAGGTTAACTCGAGCATTTGTACTAGAAAGTGGAAATGGGCGCACATATCCATCTCCGAGTTAATGAACGGATCGGTCTGATACATGTAAAATCATGTACCGATTTGGGCTGCATATTTTCCAGCTGTTATGTGGTGTGGTCTGCCTCACCTATTCCTGTTCAGTTAAAGGCTGCTCGGCCCAGATCCTGCCCCACTTCCACAACACAAATCAACTCCAGCTGTTTAAAATCACATGCACACACAATAACCCTGCCAGACCTGAGCCTCTAACAACCTCCCACACAGAGACCACAGAGCACCACCCACCAACCCCCACCCCCACCCCCTTCCACCCCAGGATTGAGTTACGTGTACTCAGGCTACAATGTGGACGCACGGGGGCCGTACCACTAATCAAGCCTAGAAGGCTTTGTAGTAGGTTATGGGCCATCCCTTGACCTGTCACACGCCCCATTTGATGAATGAAATCAATAAAAGTCACCTGGAGAAAGCTGGTGCCGATGAAGGAGGAGAGGAAGGCCTCACAAGCGCAGGCAAGCACGCACAGGAAACACTAATAGGTCTAATAGTGATAGGAAACCTCCTATATAACACACTCAACAACTACTACAAATTACCCGGGATTCCTATACACACGAAACTCATATATGCCAATTTCACATACCTGCAGAGAGAATGCCCGCAGTGCTGGGATAGGGATGAGGGCGGCCATGAAGAAAGCAGTGATGTTACTGATGGAGGTCAAAGCCACGCTGGCACCTGTTCTCTTCAAACACTCGCCTGTACGGTCCTGTAGTGTACAGAAACACACTGAGTAAACCTTTTGTAGTATAGAATAAAATTCTTTTTTAACACATTTCTAATCATCAAAACACAACATACAGCCAAAACGTTAATGGACACACGACCTTCACACCCGTAGGTACTTTCTGAATATCCCATTCCAGACTTAGTCTTCCTTTGCTGTTATAATAACCTCCATTCTTCTGGGAAGGCTTTCCACTAGATTTTCGAGCGTGGCTGTGGGGATTTACTCATTCAGCCACAAGAGCGTTAGTGAGGGCAGGCACTGATGCCGGGTGATGAGGCCTCGGAGCTACATTATAACTTTACCAATTAATACAAACATCAAACAATTAAAATGAAAATGAAGGAATACAGATAATGATGATGTACCAACAGTGGTGAGGGTTTCTGCATTGGCCTAATGCTGTGGTAAGTCCATAAATGTAAATATAATGCAAAAATTGTCATCTTTATATTAATTCGACAGTGCTTCATTGGCACGGATGTTACAAATCACATTGTTGCCAAATCATTTTTCTAGCATGCTAATTGGCTTAAGGTGAGCGCTTGATCATCTTCAGTGATAGCTGGCTCCTGTTCATACACGTTTATTTCAGCAGTTGCTCGCTTCTCTTTCCAGGTAAAGACCCATGTTGGTTTTCCTTCGGACAAATGACTGTTTTATACAGTACTGTGCAAACGTTTTAGGCACATGCAAAGAAATGCTGTAGAGCAAAGATGCCTTCAAAATAATGAAATTAAAATTAATAAAATAGCAGTCTCCTCTACAATTTTGCAGTTTAATAAGGAAATTAGCTGGCAAGTTTTATTGAGCATCTTCTTCTTCTGGAGACTTTGACTTTTGCACTCGCTTCTTATTTTTGCAGCAAAACCCAGCAGCCTTCATTGTGTTTTTTGTCTGAAAAGTGTCTCTTGCGTAATATGTTGCTTTTTTTTTAATGACATGCAAACATTTTTCTGTACCATTTAATTTTGTGCTAGAAAACTAATGTTTGAGAATCTAAAAAGTTTTTTGTACTGACTTGATGATGCAGAAGTCATGAAATAAAATAAAAATCTATAACAAAGTTTTGCATAGTACTGTATATCAGTGTTGAAGCATATCTGCATCATGGTAATGCAGAAAAGAGGTATATAGGAAGCTTAGCACGCACAGCCTACATATACAGTATACAATATGTTACCTTACCCTTAATCTTAAGAAGCAAAAACAAACCTAACTCAACAGGCCTCAGTACACTATTAAGCTAGTATTTCACATATTTTAATACTTTAACTGAAACGTCACAAATTTATCATTCATTAACTGCTTTCAGGAAACTTTTTGTTATGAGGTTAATGTCGACCTGCTAGTCTACTTCACTTACAAAGTATGAGCTTTTGGCTGCTTTCGTTTTAAATGTCTGTGCATCATCCGTGTGCTTCTTCCAAAGCTGTCTCTGCTTTTCTGTGTACACTGTGTTGCAACACACTTGTACCTTTTTTTTTTTTTGTCAGTGAAACACTCCAGCAGTTTGAATCTTTCAGGTATTGCCATCTTTGACAGCTCTCTCGTAACCGTCATTCAAAGTCCAGTCTATGCAATATGCGGATGATCCCTAAGACGTGCACCAGGACCAGGATCCCATGGGAAGTCTTTACTCTTATGCAGATGGTCAGAAATGAAGATCAGAGTGCAAAGAGAGAAATCACACAGCCAGTGTGAGTGCTATTGCCTCATTTTAGAAAAGAAGGCTTGAGCATTTTGCTTTTCATCGGTCACACTTTCACAGGTTCAAGTGTGAGCTTGAAAGACCTTTTTCCATGTTTGGGCTGACCTCCTGGCTTGTTATGATCTAAGCTTATGATGATAAGTTTTGTTGTTAAGTATTTTTTAAGTATTAAATTGTCATGTAAATGATGCGTCAACTATAAATATGCACGTCGACAAATTTTCATAACCTGCTTAGTTAGCAGCAGTCAGTTAGCCTTCAGGTGAATGCTGAATGGCTGAGCAGAAAAGTATCGAGAGAGATTTTTTTTGTCCTTGTACTTTTGGGGGTTTTGTCTTTAAGTGCATTCCTGGTGTCTCGGTATTTCAGGTTAAGTCACCTCACTACTCGTCAGTACTTTATGATTACTTTAAATACATCCAATTTTAGCAATAGTAAAGAAGAGTATCTCTAATTGTCCCACATAGAAAAACTTGCTCAGAGACGGTAAAGACTACGTTTCCGCCTGTCATGGATAGGACTTCGATTCCCAGCAGCCACTGCTACGTCATACGACTGGTAGCACCTGATTCACGTTTTGGGTAATTAACTAGGGTATTTAAGTCACGGTTCGTACAGCACTCCTTGTCTTGCGTTATTGTCCTTCCTTGCCATTGTTTCTTGTCTCCTGCGTTCTATGTTTGTTTTTCTGCCGTTTGTGTTCCATGGTTCTTGTTTTGTGTTATTATTTTGCATTTGTATTAAACATTCACTATCACTATCTGCACTTGCATCCGTCTCTAACTACCTACATCGTGACACTGCCCATTTAACTGTTTAATCTGATCAGCTACATAATGAGCATGAAGCATTTGGAAAGGTTTGCCAAAAAAAGGGAGGGAAGAGTCGAGAGCTCCTCTTGTCAGGCACAAAACATGCCGGCACATAACTCAGCGATCCTACATAAGCTTGTTTGGCACGTTTTCTTCCTCATGTCGTCTCAGGGAGTTTTTCCTTTCTCCTTATCCTTTGCTCATTAGGGATCTAAATCTATATCCGGATTACTGTGAAGCTGCTTGTTGACAGTGTCTAATGTTAAAAGTGCTTTACAAAAAAAAAAAAAAAACCTGAATAGCAATTAAATAGGAGTGATCCTCAGAGTTATCGCATCTGGCCCTTTCTTCTTGTCTCATTTTTTTTCTTCAGTGAAACGCCTTCAGTTTTTTTTTTTCCCATTTTCTGTTGACGTATGAAGGCAGACACCTATGCGACCCGCACACGATGCCCTCATTGTTCAAGGTTAACGTCCTTTCTTTTCTCTTGCCTCATTGACACAATTTTGCCATTTTACTGACTGTTTTTTTCAACTGGTTATATGTACAAGAGGTTAATTTGTGCAACATCTATGTACATAGCTAATTTGTTGGGAGATATTTAAGTTATACTATAATGCACACTATAGCAGCAATATTTCTAACTATACTGTGCTCTGACAAATAATGCTTTATAGGATAATATCCATTATTGACCCAACAGTAACTCAAAATGCAGTGTCAGTTTTCCAAACCTCCTTTATACAAACCCTCCATGAAAGGTGTGTTATTTATGCTGTGCGCTGCAGAGAGATACTTTATCTTTCCGTGTTTAAGCTCTTTAGCTGCTAGTTCCATGCGAGAGAGCCTGCAATCACTGAACCTGCCATGACAACTTAATGAGCTGAAGTCCTGATGAAAAGCTTTTCCGTTCTAATCCACTATTATGTGGCTTTTTTTCAGCAGGAGTGCAAAAAAAAAAAAAAAGAGAGAGAGATTTATTTCCCTCCCACTCCTTGTCCCTCGCTTGCACAGAAACATTTCCATCAAACACAGGAGATAGCCATTTAAACAGTCAGCTTGGGACCACCGAAATGTAGTTGGCTCATTGTCTTGTTAGGATAAGCTCTTGTTTTTCGTCTCGAAGCCATTCAGATTGTTGACCAGGATAAGATAGTGTTCCAAACTCCACCTCCATGCACACGCACGCACACACACACACACACACACACACATACACACAGCAGAAGTTAGGGACATAGAGTGGGGAAAAAAGGAAACAGTAAGAGAAAGAGGAATGTGTGTGTGTGTGTGTGTGTGTGTGTGTGTGTGTGTGTGTGTGTGTGTGTGTGTGTGTTCGGTGGGGGTGACTGTGCAGGCTTTGAGTGAAGCATTGAGAATGTTCTGGACCACACAGCGTGTGCTTGAAGTCAGGATGACTCTGTGCTCTTCTCCCACAGCGTATTGCTTACTTTCACCAAAAGAGCTGTGCTGCACTGCGCAATTGCAAACAAACACAAGCAAACACTTGCCCTGACTCTCCTCTCACCACCGACCGTCACACACCCACCTCTCGCCCTGCAAACACATTCGGGCTCAAAAACAGTTTGTAAAGTTTGCCAGAATTTGTAGAGCTGTAATGATCATATTCACCAACCTCTCCGTGGCTCTAACTAGTTTATTTAGCTCCGATTTTTGTTTACATTTTTCTAGAAATTAGCTCCGCCCCTGCCAGATCAGATCTGCCAAACCCAATCCCTTTTCCTTAAAAGGCAAATCACAAGGGATATATAGTCTCATCAAATGTTGTGGGATCATTTGAGGCAACTGGGAAGGCGTTCCAATATTTTCACTGCAGTTGCGATTTACCACACAGGCAGCAAAAGTATATAACAACAACAAACTGCTCCTTTCTTTCCTCATAAACACTCAATGCCAAGTAATGCCTTATTTTAACATTGTTACTTAAGGACATGGGGAGCATCTAGAATTCATATGTAAGTTGTTTATAAAAAAAAAAAAATGCATATATGTTTATGAAATGCTTCTGTTCATTTACAAAAGTTCAAAAGGAACATGGTTTGACACCTGGGAGCGTGGAATGATGCCCAGTCTCACACACACAGATGCAGAAATGAGCACCAAAAGATAAGCATCTGCTCTCACACTCTGCTGCAAGTGTGTGTGTGTGTGTGTGTGTGTGTGTGTGTGTGTGTGTGTGTGTTTGTCATCACCATCCCCGAAAGCCCTTTGTGCAGCCACACACATATCCCGTACTGCCCCCCAGGAGTCCCTGTGTGATGCCGGTGCACATCAAAGCTAAGGGAGGGGAAAGGTTTGAACTTACATCACAGGCTGGGACAGGTATGCGCATTCCGTTACGTGAGGGATAGCATGAGGGCAAAAAGTCGTAGCAACTCTGATACAGCCTGGCCCCTAGAAAACAAGTGAGCCCTCTCCTTCAGGATCTTAGCACATTATCTTGTCTTGACATAATCTCTGGTACTAAAGTTATGTATAGTGAATGGTTATAACCAATTGAGATTGGCAAAAGAGAGATGTTTGTGTTGTTTGCTCTTCTTTTTTTTCTTTTTATTTTGGTGAGATGAGGGTCATGAGGGCCTGAGAGTAAGTGGGAGAGAAAGACAGATAGAGTGAGAGAAGGCTTATTCACCTCAAATGGGATTCTCCTGTTCTGGCCGGTTTCACTGAAAGCATGAGCAAGAAGAAAGACATCATCCACTCCCACGCCAAGAGCAAGGAATGGCAGCACCTATGCACACACAGGAAATGCTAGAAAACACCAGCCTTTCTGCAACAGATTACAGTTTGGATACATCTTCATGCATAAATTTTGTGTTGTACCTGAGTGGTAGCAGCGTTGAAGGAGATGCCAATGAGAGAGCAGAGGCCAAGTCCGGCAGCGACGGACAGAGTGACCAGCAGCACTCCAGCCAGCCCCACCGCTCCCTGGGATTTGGCACAGTCCCAGCGCAACATGGTCAGACACGCATAGGCAAGCTGCACACGGGTGGCAAAAAAAAAAAAAAAAAAAGCTATTAATATTCATTAACATTCAATAACACACCAGCAAGTTTATGGCTTGGCTAATGTAAAACAAACGTGTATTGGTACCATGAGCAGGTAACCACTGGCGATTCGGATTCCGCTGACACTAGAGAAGGATTTAAGGATGTCCTCTAGAGTAGTGGTGGTAAATGTCAGTACTTTCTGAGAGGAGTTGATGGACACGCTCTGCTGGACCACCTTAAGATCAGGACATAGACATAGACAAAGGGAAAGGATTAAATTAAGAAGTCTTCACGGTAACCTGAATAATAATATAATGACTGAGAAGCTGTACACTGAAATACATAGACCAATTATCTTCAACTAGATTCTACGTTACTATAGATGTCAGCTTTGACTTTTCCATTTTTTCAACTGTTAACAATTAGAAAGAAAATTTCAGTTGATTCACCCTATCATTACCTTCCTTTTATCCAGGGAAAATGATGTTTACACAAGTGCACATGCAAACACAACGCACAAGGGTAAACTTATATTAATCAGAGGTCAGGGCCTGAACAACATACACCAGATGATGTCACCTACAAAACAACCAATGGGATGGCAGCTGTGAAAGAGATTGAGCGCTGTGTGGTTTAATGTGTTCCAGACGGGGCCACAACACGCATACACCGGATTTAAATGTGACCTTTTGCGGCCTTACAGATGCACCTCCCCAAGTTCACATATAACACAGGCGTTTAAAATATGGGGGAGAAAGAGAGTCAAAGTTCGCTTTTGAACCCCTAAACAGCTGGGACTTATCCTTGAAAAGGGATATGTGCAAGAGATGTGCAGTCTCTGGAATGTGTAGTTTGCTAATGACTTGCGGTGGAATTCCTTCCCACACACATACAGCTTGTATACATGCTCTCTGGGTGTGTGTGAGTGAGAGAGAGAGAGAGAGAGAGAGAGAGAGAGAGAGAGAGAGAGAGAGAGAGAGAGAGAGAGAGAGAGAGAGAGAGAGAGAGAGAGATAGTGTATGTATTTTTTTTTTTGGGGGGGGGGGACGTCAAGAGCGTGAAAGAGGCTTTGATGTAGGCCAATAAAATTCCATTTCCATATTAGTTCCAGGTGGGTTCATGCTTCGTAAAGGGTTTCAAAAGCATTCCAAATAGCATGTCCTATGTCAGAATAACTCACTTATCATATGGGAAACCCTTTTTCTTTTGTAAAAGGTAGGTAAAGTAGTGAAAAGTATGTGATTAATGAAAGAAAGACCCTGTCCCTGTTCCCTGTCTATTCGGTTCTGTTAACGAATGCAGGAAATGTCTGCTTTCTATATTATTATTATTATTATTATTATTATTATTATTATCATTATAGTTAAGTAGTTAGCACCTGGGATGACACAGGCAGCCAGTATAACTCAAGGAGAGTGTGAGTAATGCAATCTGTGTGTGTGTGTAAGGGCCCCATACCAGCTTAATTGCCTGTAACTTGCAGTGTAATAAGCTTTTTCCAGATATGCCACTGAGGGGGAAACTCCATCTAAACATTAATCTAAACATTAGTCTATGAAGAAGCAGAATTTCAGCATCTTTCAAACTAAGATGGATCTTTTAATAGCATATCCACAAAAAGCAACATCATAAAGATTTTACCAGTTACATTATACCTATTCTCTCTCTCTCTCTGTCTTATTTATTTCCCATTAAAATGTCCTTAAAATTGCTAATGTGATTGACTTGGTTTGTCAAACTATGATGTCATAATGGGCTAACGCAAGAAAGGCCAATTTGAAATTCATCTCTCTCTCCTCTCTCTCTTTCTGAGTAGCTTGGTTAAGAGTTGAGAGCTAAAAGCAGACTTTTACCTCAGAATACTTCCTCTGCCAAGCTTCCAGGATGGCAGCCGCTTTCTCCTCGTTCCAGTTCAGATGTGAGACATCTTCGTAGACCTTAAAGTGCTCATACATCTGTTTAGGGGTCATAAGCTGGAACATGGTCTGCAGAGCCTGGGCACTGTTGGAGACAGATGATTAAAAAGTGCCAGATAGGCCACAGTGAACAGCTAAAAAAAAAAAAAAAGAAAGAAAAGAAAATGGAAAATAAACAAACGGGATTAACAGACTGCATTAAATTAATTAGAATATTCATCAAAATATAAAAAAAAATAAATCAGTGAACTATAACTTTAAGAGCAGTACTGACAATAGCATATATATATATATATATATATATATATATATATATATATATATATATATATATATATATATATATATATATATATATATATATATATATATAAAAACCTGGCTTGAATCTGACACTTTGTTATAGCTCGGGTCTAGCTGTGAGGTCAGAGTTCTCTCCAAGTTCATGCTGAGACATGCTGTACCACCACTTTCTTTCTTCTTCTTCAGACCTCCATGCTCTGTGCTCCTGATGCACTGTTTGCTATATTCTGGTCTGCTCAGTCTTACCTGAGAAGCCGGCCGCTATCGTTTTTTGTGGTCCCTCCGATGATGAGCTCTTCCTGCCAGTGCATATACTTTTTAGAGACGCCATGACAGCCACCGGTCAACACTCGGGCAATATCCAACGGCTGTGGAAACAAAAATGGCAGCAACAAATGATTATAATCTTGGACATACTAATGTCACATGCCATATCACATGTCATACTGAAACACCTCTTAGTTTTTTATTTTGTTCTTCGTATTCTCTTTAGCTGCAGTCAGAGAACCCCACTTGCTGCTGTAATGCACTGACAGTTTTATACTGCACCATAAACACATATGCATTAAGCATATTTAAGCATTTTTTTTGCTAAACCGCTACTAAATACACATTCACATGATCACAACAGCCCTCTAAATATATACCAAACTTTCCTCCTCAATGTTCATTGTGTAACTTGCATTACGGTAAATTGGGGAGAGTTCAATAAATGTAATGAAATAAAGAAATGATACATGGAATTGTCAAAATAGTGTGTCATACAGGTTTTTCTGGGCGTTCGTGTTAAGTGAATGTCAGAATTACCCGTGTAGAGTTCTTATTGGGAGCTGATAATGGGCAGTCTGGGTCAGCAGGGTTGATGCAGGGACGGTCCATGTAGCCACGACCCACCTCAGCCTTGGCCAGTATTTCTTCCCAACTACCCACAACTTTGGTCATGGTCTGCATATCAGCAATCAGCGCCATTGGGTCAAAGTTCATCCACTGCAGAGGGGGTCTACCACTGTGGCAGGACAGAAGAATCAACTTTAAACCAAACCTCTAGCTTCTGATGTCTGATTTGGCATGCTAACAGCCTGGAGTGCATCCGATTTAGGAGATGATCTAAGCCCTCTGTGGAGAGGATGGACTATATCTCATACAACTGTCTTTGAAGCAGCAAAGCAGCACCATGGGCGATATTTTGAAACGATACCGGATGACTTTGGTTAAGCTAAATCCACTGACAGAATGTTCTGAGGATGGTTTCTAACTTTGGGGATGGTAGAGGCAGCATTAAATGCATATTGGGATTCAGAATGCCTCCATAATGACAGCCCTGCTCAACTGAATCAGTCCAATCATCTCAGCTTTATCCTCATCAATTACTTTATTCTACTGGTTCAGCTCAAGGCCTACGACATCCCCACAACTAAGAGCTTTTTGAATCATCTTTAAAAACCTCTAATGTTTCTGTTCCGCTCTCAGTTCCAGTCTCTGTCTGGCCTGCTCTTTCTGGATTTCTTCAGCAGGGCCTCCCTCTCTCTCTCTCTCTCTCTCTCTCTCTCCCCTCAGTAAATCTGTCCACATGCTATCCTTACATGCCCTCCCTTGTTCCCTAAGTCCTCACTCCCTCTCTCCTTTGTGCTGTCGTTCTCTTCCACTCCTACCAATCCGCTGTCCGCCTCTCTGGACCTCCCGTTGGTTCTGCACTGAACTAGCCGTCCATCTCTGCTGCATCTCTCTCTTTCTCTCTTTTCACAGCAGACTCATCTGGCTAACCCTCATTGCCTTAGACCACATTGTATGTGCCTAACCAGGCTTGGGTCATTATTCAGACTCCTCCAACCAGAACACAGTCAAATTCTTATTTACCATGTACGATGGATGGAGAAAAGAGAGGCTGAGAGAGGGAGAGAAAAAAAAAACGAGTGTTCTGCTTTTGCTGGACTGGAGGGAAGTCTGCCGAGTATAACTATTGCACAAAGCTATTAAAGGCAAAAGGGTAACAATTGTGTGGGGTCCCAGCTTGCCCAGGGCACAGAGCAGTTACAATGAAGGCCTTAAGAGAGGAGCAGCACAGTCCTCTCATGCACAAACACAACAAAGCAGTCCTGCCAAATTACTGTTTACCATCCTAATGCCGATGCCCCTCAGTCATAGACCCATTTCTCATGCCAATCACTAAGGTTCTAGCATTTTATAATGTGAATTGTCCCAGAGATCCAACAGACGAAACTTAACAAGAAACATTATTAGTGACTGACACTTACGGGAGGTAGGCAATGCCTGAGTGTAGCTTAGCACCTTCCCAGAAGCAGTCCAGAGGAGTGATGATCAGACAAGGATGCAGATTCTCAATTATCTAAAAGGATGGATGTCATTAAGCTCATTTATGTCACTCCCCATGTAACAGAATACATGCTATGTTCAGTTTGCAGTATCTTACCTGGTAGACAAAATTGTTTTCTGTGAGGAGTTCTCCTGATTTGTAGCATAAATGTTCTAATTTCCATTTCCTACAAGGTATAAGTGAGTCCATTGTCCATGATAAAACAACAGTTTCCATTTCAAATGAACATACATTGTAAAAAAATAAATAAATAAAAATAACATGGGGGGAGAAGCATGCATTGCATCCAAATGGAGCTGTACAGTACACTGTTTTCTTAAGCCAATAGGAATGGTGCATTTTTACCTGTTATACATGTAAACATGCACTCTGCTAGCTTTAATGGCAGAGTCCAGGTGCTGCTTGAGTGCCTCAACTGTCAGGATGTTAGCACCGTGCTGCTGTGGAGTCTGGATCATTAGCTGAGGGTTAAACATGGCCTCTTCACCGATCTTCTGCCGTGTGTATTTAAGCTCCTGATTTACCCTGCCACCCACTAGAAGGAAGGGAAGGAAAGAGAAAGGAGAAATGTATGAGACTGTGAGCGCTCTTATGCAATAACATCTGAAATATCCCATGAACTGCATGACTGAAAGCTGACATAGTGTAGAGGTTATGCATAGCAATCCATCCATCCATCCATCCATTTTCCGTACCGCTTATCCTACATAGGGTCACAGGGAGCCTGGAGAACCCATCCCAGGGAACTTGGGGCACAAAGCGGGGGACACCCTGGACAGGGTGCCAACCCATCGCAGAGCACACACTATAGACAATTTGGAAATGCCAATCAGCCTACGACTCATGTCTTTGGACTGGGGGAGGAAACCGGAGTACCCGGAGGAAACCCCCAATGCGCAGGGAGAACATGCAAACTTCGCACACCCAGGGCAGAGGTGGGATTTGAACCCCTAACCCCAGAGGTGCGAGGCTGGGGCTAACAAAGTGGTGTGCCATTATTACCAACATAACTGCTCACTACTGTCGGCAATGAAATAATTCTAAATAATGCTGTTTAAAGAATATAGATGGTCAAAAAAGAAAACTGTATCGCTACATAATTATCAACTCACATCATCTGATTGAATAAATTTACTTTTAAAACTCTCAAACACATGCACAGGCAGAAATTAGACACATATGATTGATGAGTGCAATCAGAGGCACATAAAGTAAGTACAGTATATGTGCACATCTGTTTCTGTGTGTGTGCGTGTGTGTGTGTGTCCCCTTAAGAGCTCGGGCTATGAAGTCCTCAAGTGGCATCCCTAAGCCTGAAACTGCTACAAAAGTCGTCTTTCAAAGAGACCTGCTGACCGGTGGCCAAGTCTGCCTCTCAAAGCTGACGATTCTTCATGTTCCACTTACCTGCCCACAGAGAAAATCAGACTTCTCCATTTTCAGGATCAAGAGTCCTTCAAGCGGCTGTCCCACTTACACAAACCATCACACAATGCGGCTCACTCATGCGGGTAATTGGGTAAATTCACTACAACCAAATACACACTTGCTTCATATTTTAAATACACCGTAGTGTTGATACAGATAAGTGCTGTTACATATCGGAAAGTAGGAAACATGGATACCTTTGATATTATGAAAGTGAAATAACTGTAATTGCGGTGTGAAAAGACTAGATAAGTCAATCTGTCCTCACAATGGTTTGAAGGAAGAGTTCGTGACTTTTTATACTAGTCGCTTCATGTACAATCCCTCCAGCTGTCTTTGGATTGTATGTTCATGATTTCTTTTTTTTTTTTTTGGTTTTTCAGATAAACCATAACAACATACTTGTGCATAACAACGCACAATCTCACTTTTTATATATAATAGAATACATTTTTAAAAAAATCTTATTTTGAAAGTAAGCATTTATGCATGTTGAGCATTTTCAAAACGGCTGACTGATCTAACAGTGGTGATCAGTTTGTACGGTAGGCCTAAGCTGTGTGTTTTGCAGCTTTTGTAACTGAATTAAAGATAAGAAAACCATGCTTTTCTCTGAGGCTAGACCACCAAGTCAGTTTGGAACGACTAGCATGGAAAGGAAAAATGTCTACCCACATTAGGACAACACTGCGGAGTCTTTCTTCCTCAGCCCAAAACGCACTCACATCTTGATCTTGTTTTAGGGCATGTTTATAATATCCGTGATTAATCGCAGCCTTGACCAAAGCCAAGCTTAGCTTCAACATGGTTATGGAAGCCAGGTTGATTACGGCCTAATATGGCTTAGCATGTTCTTTATTTAGTCCTCTGGAACACCAGCAGCTTTTGGGGAGAAGAAAATGTTCTAGAAGTCATCAAAAAAAAAAAAGCCATAAGTGTACAGGAGAGATCTCCTTGATGGGAGGAGAAGGTGAGCTGAGTAGCCTGCTGATGATCGGATGCTCACCAGATGCCAGTCAAGATTTAACAAGGAAAGACAATAATGCACATAACCTGCTTTACAGGGACGAAACCCAATACGTTTTATGTAATATTTAAAAAAGATTTACAAGCACTGGATTAGGTGAATGTCATAATATATCAGGAACCCACAAAACGCATATTTGGAGCACCTGAGCTTGATTAGGATGGTTACAGTTTTGGTTTGAGGGCTCATTTACATATTATGGCCTCACTTGAATATAATTTATATATTAACATTTATATACTATAAGGGTGGGGCACAGTGGCTTAGTGGTTAGCATGTTTGCGTCACACCTCTGGGGCTGAGGGTTCGAATCCCACCTCACACGACGTAGGCTGACTGGCATTTCCAAATTGTCTGTGGTCTGTGGTGTGTGAATGGGTGTGCAATTGTGTCCTGCAATGTGTTGGCACCCCATCCAGGTTGTCCCCTACCTTGTGCCCTGAGTTCTCTGGGATAGGCTACAGGCACTATAGAAAATGGATGGATGGATATTATATGAGGGCTGTGATATCAGTATTGATCATGTTTAACTAGCATATTGCACATCTGCTATAAGATATATAGCAAAATCCATACTGTAAAGAACATATGAGGAAAACAGGGTATATGTTCTTTACAGTAATATGTACAGAGTATATTAGAATTATGTGCAATTACTTTTTATGCCTATATTATAACTGGATATTTCCCACTTTGGGCAGCCCTAGTTGACTGTGTGACATTCCCACCCCAAATAGTGAGCGAGAGAGATGTGAGTGAACTGGGTGTGCACGTCAGAGTGTTTGAGCCTAAACTGGGCTCATTCATTTTGTTGCATAACATTAACCCCTGACCCTCCCTTTTCACTGCTGGGCGAGTGTGGATTGGAAGGGGCCCTCCATCGCCTCCCGGTTTTCAAGCTTTGCCCTACGATTCTCACCATTCAGCTGTGAGCTGGCTTTTTATTGGTCTGCCTTAGAGGCTAGCATGGGGCTCCTCACTTCAAGAAGGCTCCCCTCTGACATACACACACACACAAACACACACACACACACACACACACACACACACACACACACACACAGCCCACATCACAGCTCCACTGCTCTCCACCTGATCCTGCCAAGTACACCATTCCAGCTCTGGCCAATCCTGATGCTGGTGCTGCTCACTGGGGGCTGGTGAGGCAGCGTGTGGTGACACATGAAGGCACATTTTATGAGTGTGTTGCGGGTGGGATTAGCTGGATTAGAACCCACCTCGGGAGACCCCCCCTGCGGTCATGCGGAAGCCCTCGAATGTTTTTTGAGATACAGAGCCATGCTCCCCACTTCTGCTGGGCAATGCTGTTACCTGCTTCTGGGTTTCCTTTACATTTACTTGTCTCTTTAATTACACATGGAACAAGTCCAGGGAGACTAAGACAGTGTGGTCCAGATCTAACCATCCAGCACCATCTCTCAGCATAGTTTATGCTGCACCTGCTGAGCCAGAACTGACTAAGATGACGCAAGTTTAATAAAAAAAAAAAAAAACTTTGATTATGTCGGGCACTAACAGGTTGGTTTAACTAAAGAGTGCCATATTGCGGATTAGCAGTCTCCGGTTCAATCCTGAGCTCATGGTGTTTTGCATGTACTTCTTGTGTCCATATGGGTTTCCTTTGGGTTCTTTGGTTTCCTCCCACTTCCCAAAAACAGGCAGGTAGATTGGCTACTTTAAATTGCCCCTAGGTGTGAATGAGTGTATGCATGTGTGTGTGCATGGTGCACTGCAAGACACTGGCATCTTATTGTGTGCATTTCCACCTCACATCCAGTGCTCCCATGACCTTGACCAGAATAAAGCGATCAATAAATATGAATGAAAAAATTGTTACTTCAATAAAGAAGTCAAATAACCGGGGGGGGGGGGGAACACATTTACTTATATCAGAGGTTCTGATAGTAAAAAGCACCTACTAATGTTGTGCTGAGCAATTTGTCTCGATTCAATCTCGACTGACAGCAAGCTAACTTTGCATACTAAATTGTGTACCCACTGGCCACACACCACCAACACTCCTTGGCCCTTTGAGAGCTTTCTGGAGATAAGAGAAAAGGGGGATGTGATGTCATTGAAGGTGGGAGTGAAACAGTAGGAGAGAGTGAGAGGTGACAGAGAGAGAGAGAGAGAGAGAGAGAGAGAGAGAGAGAGAGAGAGAGAGAGAGAGAGAGTTCCTGACCCGCAGCTGTGGCACAATGCCCCCAAGCAGTCTGCCGACCCCTGACACAAATTTTACACCGCAGCTGCCATTTACTCCATGCTGCATTACCATATGTATAGCCTGCTCTTCCCTAATTATGCTAATCACATGTCCAGAGCTGTGCCTTGAAAAAATGGGTGTATTTAGCAGTCCGCTGCGTACAAATGCAGCTTACTGCAATCCAGAGATGTACATTCAGGGTGCCTTGAAAGGCCAGATTTTTCCACGTTGCTGGCTTCATTCAGGTCGCTTACCCTGAAGAAAAAAAAGCTATTCAAATCAACTAGATCGCAATGCAACAAAAAGGTAGGGAGAGAATGTGTATGTGTATGTGTGTGTGTGTATGTGTGTGTGTGTGTGTGTTCAGAGTACTGAGGATTCTGAGTGTGCGCCGACCCAAACACTGAGTGAATTCCAGCAAAATAAGATATCATCCACAGGGATCCACATGTCTTGGAACTAGGTAATATTCCCTAGTGTAAGCAGCTATCTGTCACTTTAGTTGCATAATACTGTACTATTATACTTCATAAGAACATAAACAATATAGAATCTTCTGCAAGTTGTCAAAACATCAACATATGCACGTACACTCATGTTACTTCAGATCTCCTAAAGCTATGCAGTGCATTTACTGTTTAACTGCTTAAAAGTTCGTGACAATGTGTAAAATAAAAACAAAACTCTCCTCAAATCCATGTTTTAAGGCTTCCTTCAGATTTAAATCAATAACTAAGCTACATCTTTTGAAAAGGCTTGCACAATGTCAACATAGCTCATGTTCATAACTCTGAAGCTGCGTTGCTGAAGCTGCATCACGCCGTCTCTTTACTCTTTTCCCACTTTGAAATTTTAAGCCTGTTAGGACTGAAGAAAAACTGGCCCTCTAACCCAAACACAAATATCTCTATAACCGCTTCCACTATCTTCTTTCTCTCTCCTTCTCTCACTCTCACTCTCTGAGAGGACGAGAGGGGGAGGGCCGGACCACCCGGCATCCGTGGCAAGACACAGTGTTTACATTGCTGTGCTTCACTCTGTAATACATCTGGCATCCCAGGGCTGGACTCCCAAGAGAGGAGGGGAGGAGGGATGTGAGGCGAGGAGAGTAAGGGGGGGCGGGGGTGTTTAGTGTGGGGAAAAGTTTCGGAAGGAAAGCAAGCAGAAGCTGGGGGGGGGCATGGGTAAGTGAGAAGGAGAGGAAAAGAATGAGTGAGTGAGAGAGAGAGCGAGAGAGAGAGAGAGAGAGAGACATTCTAGTGTCTCTGGTTTTTGAATAACATCAGGTGAAGGTATGCAGAACATAAACACAGGACTTGGAGGCCTGTCAGGATGCCAGTTGTGAATGGGAAGTGCTCCATTTGTCCCTGTCTTCCACACACATCTGTCTTTTTCAGACTCTTTCAGATGGTTTACGGCAAAACTGACAGAAATGACCACTTGAAGGGAAATTACACACACGTCGTAATCCTGTATTACCTGTGGAAACAACATTGCTCACTACAACAGTGTTTGCTGGTGTGTCTTAACAGTGTGAGCAACAAAACTACATACCGTCTACTACGTGCATTACACTGTAATGCAACATACACTGTATTTACGCAGTAATCATTTATTTCAGACAGCCAGTCTCATAATTACAAACACTCTACACTTGTTTATTTCACTCTCCTCGCCACAGAACAGAGAGGCTGTCTCATCCACGACAGAAGACAAGATCAATTTTTACACATATGCATCACAGACTCTATGCCCTTGAGTATAACCATGACAAAGAGCCAATCATAACCATATGTTTAATGGTTTGTATGCACGTTCCTCCACCTGTTAAATGCTTGTCCTACTAGATGACAGGACTTAGCTACATTTTGGTCCATTTGCGTCTTTCTCTGAGCATCATACAAGCTTGAAAGTAAAGCCTGAAACAACAGATGCTTTAGAAATCTGCCATAGTCATATTGATCACAAGCACTGATAACATCCTACTGCCCCCTACTGGGTGCATCTAATACATTGCTTGTGGCTCTTTATTTTAAACTGACTTCAACAATGAAATGAATATCGCATAATGGTGTATGCCTCCGCCTCCAGCGTGGGCTGGAAGCCCTCACTCCACACCAGGCTCATTCAGCCTGGTATCAGATGAGCTTTTAAATAGTGGAGGCTCCACTTGATGACCTCAGGTCCTAAGGGACACAGCCTTGTGGCCTCCAATTCCATGGCCCCCACCCCCCTTTTTAGAGAATGGCACATTCTCAATATCTTAATGATTTCTCTGCAGGATTGGTTCCTTTCTACCAAGTGGGATGGCCTAAAGAACAGCAACTGTTCACGAGAAATGGTGTTACTTAAACGGCTCTAGTATTTTCTTCAAAGAAAAACAGCAGAGTTTGTATCTTTGTGCAGCTGAAATGCCATATAATCGCTATCTCTCGATGAAGTTTAGAAGTGGTTATGAACTGTTATGAACAGACCATTGAAGAGACTGCTTTTAAACATATCTTCTAAACCTGAAAAAAAAAAAAAACATATACAAGTAATTACAGTGTGAAGAAAAGGAAAGCTGTAAAGTGGCAATGTGGATTTTAGAAAGACACTCTGGGCAACACTCACGAACTTTGCCTCTGGCGTGAAAATGGCGACATATTTTAATGGCAGCTTTCTGAGACATCTTTCCTTTGTGTAAGTTTGTATAAATTTAACTGTGACATCATACTGTGAATGTAATGCAAACCTAGTGCTAACAATACTGCACATTACTGTGGCTCTACAGTTAGCTAACTTGGCTTACAGCTCCCTTTCTTGTCAATGGCATACCTTTCAGTTACAGATACACACTCTAAACATGAGAAGCCGAAACTAAATCAAAACACAGTCAAAAAACAGTCTTCTCTCAAATGTTCTGAGACGGTGAATGGTTCCTTTCAGAGTTGGTTACGTCCATAAAAGCACGACCTACATCAGTCTTAACTGTAAAATTTGTACAGAAACCAAACAAATTATATTCCTTGGACCTGCACGGTTCTAAATGGCGAGTGATGAAAGCTGAGATGAGATCACGCCGATTCCCATTCGAGCTGAACTTAAGCAGAAGGTACAAGACAACGTGCAATAGTGGGGTCGTTCAGAGGTCGCTAGGAAAAGGCTGTTCCAAGCGAAACATAAACATGCATCTTAATGGACACCGGGGCCGACATCTTCCAGCTCAAAAACCCCGGGACAGGCAGAACTAATCTATCCCTCAGCTACAGAGCTTAATCCAAACAAACAGATTTCAATGTTCCTGCATCTGGCAGCTGTCATCCCTCCAAATCTGGATCTCTAAGGAGGGGATTTGTGATCGGCTGTCACCTAATAGGCCTGTCACAGAGCAACTGGACTCGCTTAAGAAATATGTTCGTGTTGCATTCATGTTGACATTGGTGAAAATTATTGTTACAGCAATTTGAACACTGTTCCTGTTTTACTTTCATGTATTTAAGCATTAGTTTGCAATGTTACAGCAACACCACCTTCAAGAAAACCTTTGCATATTACACTTAGGACATAGCATTACACACATGTAACACATACACACACAAACATTATGTAACTATCTATATGTAATAAGAATTTTCTACTCTATTTAAAAAAATTTTTTTTATCATATTAAATCATTGAGGTGTTTTGGATGTGTGTTTCCCATATTTTGCAGGTTATAATGCTACGTGTTAGCAATTTACCTGAGCCTCGCTACAAGCATTTCTAAGTACATATGTCTGGACATAATGTGTGAAAAAAATAAAAATAAATCTTGACTTGGCTAAAAAGCACTTTAAGTTGTCACAACTATCTTGCTGGTCCTGTCGAGGTAGTTTTTATTGCCTTCCTACACACACTCAGACACCAACGACAATAACAACATCAACAACAACAACAACGGCTCTCGACTACAGTTTCTCACTGACAAGCAACATCTCAAACTTGATGGTGGTATCTGAGGAAAGAGTTAGAAAACTGGTGTGGCTCATACAGCCTGATATTCTGATACAGAATTAGTCTCAGGCAGGGTGGCTGAAAAGAAAAACAGACTGTTCATCATGAACCTAATTAAATGGAAGAAAACATGGCTGGTAAAATACGGCGACTCGATTTAACCGAAAGGCGCTATCAAAACGCCTCCATTTTGCTGGAATGTAGATCAAAGTCTCAACTCGCCCCTCCCCACTGCGGAAAAAAAGCACCACCCGCACTTAACGGCCCCAAGCAGCGACTTTATTTCCCACAAAACCTCAGAAATTGCCTAAAATCATCTCAAGTCTGTTAGTTAAGCGAAGTGAGGCTTCTCTGTGTGTCCCGCGTTCAGCCTCCGCTCTCTCTCTCTCTCTTCATCCTTTAACCCTGAGACAAATCTTTTTGGAAAGTTGAAAGCCGTCCAAAACAGGACCACACACAGCCACTCGGATCACATTCAGCTGCTGGAGGCAGGCAGACACACACACACACACACTCGCACCCCCTCACAAAATGGCGGCTTTGTCAAACATTTCTTCGCTAAAAAAACCCACAAATTAGTCGGTCTTAGTAAAATATCGCAGCGGCGCGAGACGCCTCGTTTGGGTCGCGCGCGCAGCAGTAACGCAGCGTTAGCTAAACGAACAAAACAGACGTTTGGACGGTTTTCACTGGACTTCACCAGGACTTTAGCATACAACAAACAATTCCTCCAGCATCCCATCTATGTTATCACATCTGTACGCATATGTTAGAGAAAACAATTATATATAGATATAAGAGAAAGGATTTTTTTCCCCCTTACCTTCCACCCAGAGGTTCTCCACGTTGGTCTCCAGATTAGCTGCCCTCAAACCAACAGCGAAAGCTCCAAATATTAAAAGGCCCACGACTAAAAACTTTCCACAGTTCTTTTGTATATAACAGCCGAGTCTGAACAAAAGTTTTTGAAACTTTGCTCTCAGCCACAGCGGTGCTTTTCTTCCAGTCGCTTTACCCTACAACGGGGAAAAAACAACAACAACAACAAACATTAGTCAGTTTCTCTCTCTAACGGGAAGTGTCTGTGAAACATAATCAGGTTGAACCATTTGGCTGCCAACTTATTTACACTGTCAGACACTGTGCTATTAACAACCCCATCTGTGACAGTAAGCGTGGTTTAAACCGTAACTGATGATATTTAATGGTACATGTATCTTATAGAGAAGTTCCCAGTGTAACGGTTCACTACATGTGTACATGATCCGGAGGAGTTCACCAGCTGTGCACAAACGGTCCTAATTCTCATGCTGCATTCTTACCACTCATATATTCTATCAGAAGTACTATTTTTTTTTGGTCTCAACATGATAACCCCCCTTCCCCGGTGCAGTCTTCGTGACCAAACGGTGTCAAGTGATTCGAGTTTCTAGGTGCACGTGGGTCCCGCTGCCGCAGCGCCGCTCAAAGCTTAGCCATGACAAACTACATCGACTAACGTATTAAACGGCGCGTGCTCCAGCGGCGAACTATCTTAACATAACGCGGCAGATGATATGTGGTTTGGGATGTAGCCATGGAGTCGCGCGCCGCTGAGAGACGGCCATCACACGGGGTGGGTTGGAGGGGGGGAGTTTACGGCGATATTTGTGAACGGAAGAGGGCAGCCACATGGATTTTCTCTCAGCCGTACGGGAGGAAAACTACTCTCCGTGTAGATACTATCGCCGAAAACGTATCGGTTCTGCACTAGGCATGTTAGGAAAGATCAGCTGTACTAGAAGAAATAACGGAGACAAAGGTGGGGTTAGTGTGTAAGCAGCAATGAGACAGTTATCTCAGAGTGAACCTGAAAGAGCGCAAAACACAAAACTGCAGGACAAAAAGTAAAAAAAACAAAACAAAAAAACGACGTCCCGTTACGACAAGGCTGAGGTATTTAACCGTCTGTCCTGCACATCGAATTGATCAATTAAAAAAGCGCAAAAGCACCTCCGATATCTGCTCAAGCGCGAACGCTGCATCGCAGTAGCTCGGCCGCTGTAAGTACTCCAAGTCCGGCGGGGCTGCGCGACCGTTCCGTCTAGTCCTCCGCGTTACCCTCGGCCGATCGGGCTCCCCGTTTTCCTGACTGAAGGAGACGTTACCAGCCGAGGCCATGTTGTCCAGTCCTCGCTCTCGGCACTAGTCGATCGGCCCGCAAGCGTCGCTGAATATCCGAAGCAAACGGCGTTTCTCTGTCGGTGCTCGCAGAGCCACAAAGCGCTTCATACTCCTGCTTGGCACGGCGAGTCAGAGTCGGCGCCTTCCATTGCAACATTTCGCGAATCTCCGATGATTCTCGCATTCACAGTTTCTCTCTTTAAAAAAAAAAAAAAGTTGGAAAAAAAATTTCAGAAGCCAAAGCGCTTTCTGTAATGAGAGGTACGACGGCTCCGTGGCCGATGCATTCTGTGTTTTGTGCTTATGTGAGTTCCTATGTGAGTATGTGTGTGTGTGTGTGAGAGAGAGAGAGAGAGAGAGAGAGAGTTGAGGGCCGCGGGACACAGCGGTCTCTCTGCGGTTCAATAAGATGAGGAGGGGAAAAGAGAGAGCACTCTCCATTCGGAGACGGAGGAGGAGGGGTACGGGAAAGAAGAAGAAAAAAAACCCAAAAAACTTCAGCCCGAAATCCCGCCTCCAGGTCTGTCAGGTGGCCGGGCTTTCTCGGCTCTGATTGGTTCCAGAAGGGCAAAAATTACTCAGCAAACACGACTATTATTAGCTGCTTAGCAACAGCTCACCAAAGTAGAGAGACCACCCAGGCGGCCCGAGTAGCTCGTGTGCGTCTCGAAAGTTTGAGGGGCAGCCCCCTACACAAGCCCCGCCCCTTCTTCTGGATAAAGGAACCCGTGCTAGCCATAGGCTTTACTTCTCTGTGCGCTAGTTATGAGGAGCGGATTAATTTTTTATAAGAGCAGTAGCACTTGAAGGATTCGGATAGTATGAAAACCTTACAGCCTATTTTTTATTTTTTTTTAAATACGGTATCTACTTTCTCCGAAGTATAAAGTAATGTGTAGTAATGTGACACTGAGGGGAATTTTGCTGGCATGGTTTGTGTCTGCTTGTGCCCTTAGGTTATGGAGTAAAAAAATGGACTTATAGCGACATAAAAGTAAATATGGCAAAGACAATGCTTCAGAAACTTGCAAATGTATTTGGATATTGCAAACAAAAACCAAGAAATTCAGAAAACTTTCCTCTTGCAAACACTTTTGCTATTGTATTGTCACATATCGTTGCATTTTTGCATTAATTTTCCTCTCAAAAAACAACAACAACAACAACAACAACAAAAAAAAAACCCTCGTAGAATTTTTAAAGGTTTTAATGGTTATAATGGGAATTGTATTGTTTTAATGGAAACTGTAATTGTCCCTGTGGGTCTCTACTAGTAATTTGTTGCCTTCTATTGGTTGCATGTTATGTCTAATAGATCCCATTAAGGACCAATAATGGTAATGGTTTCAGTAGTTAGCTGATGGTTTGTAATGGTATTTGTAGCAGAAACTATTAGAATTTCTGTGAGGGTTTCTATTGGGTTTTTTTTCTTCAGTTTTTTTGGGGTGATTTTTTTTTCTTTTTCTTTTTTTCTTTCTTTTGCGTTTTGGGTTGCAAGTCAAAACAAATGTAGATCAATATGTTATGGCCTTCACAGTCACCAGATCTCAACCAGTTGAACACCTGTGGTAGGTTTTGGATCAATTCTGGGCCACCACCATCATTAAAACTCCAACAGAGAGAATAACTTTTTGAAGAATGCTGTTCATCCCTCCAGTACAGTTCCAGAGACCTGTAGAATCTATACTGAGACACACTGAAGCGGTTCTGGCAGCACATAGTGGCCCAAAACTGTACTAAGACACTTTGTGTTGATCTTCCTTTAACTTTTAACCCATCTGTATATAAAGAATATGTGAAGCAAAAAATGCCTCCAAAAATAATTAACTGTAAAGTTGCCATATATGGCCAAAACAGGCCCGGATTAACACATTGTGGTGCCCTAGGGTGACCACACTTGAAGTGCCCCCCGTTCTCCCACTTTACATATAAAAATTGAAATATACTATGGCTCTAAATACCATAGGTTTACATGAACTTATAGCTAAAGTACAGACTCACCACACATCAGAAAAATGTAAGACCCAACCAAAAAAAAAAACCTGACACCACAGATAGACATGGGCCTACAAATGCCTACAAATTCTAGCCCTTACTGATGCGAAACACAAACAGGGGAACCCACACTGACTTTACCAGCATCACTAACTGAGCAACCAGTTAAAAGAGAAAACCATTCCACAAATATCAGTTTGACAACAGCGTCACATATTTGCCCAGAAATAATGGTAAATAAGTGATCGTGGGTATATTGGGAATGGTGGCTATGTGCCATGATAGTTTATCTTTTTTTAAGTTTGCATTGATGGCTTTCCACTAGATTTTAAAACGTGGCTTGGGCATTGTCATGATGAAACAGGTTTAGGCCCTTTAGTTCCAGTGAAGGCCAATCTTAATGCTACAGCATACAAAGTCATTCTAGACAATTGTGTGCTTCAAACTTTGTGGCAACCATTTGGAGAAGGCCCACATATGGATGTGATGGTCAGGTGTTCACATATTTTTGGCCACACTGTGTATTTCTAATAAATAACTATAAATAGCAATGAAAGGTAAAAATGACATAAAAATCGATATTTGGTATGATCATTCATTGTGTTTTAAAACTGCAGAAATTCTCTTATATGTTGTCATGTAGTTTTAAAAGGAAATCTGCTGGTAGGTTATTTCAGCGATCTTTGTAGAACTTGCCATAGCTCTTTTGTACACTTTGCCTGTCTCGCCTCTGTTTTTGCAGATTACTCAAGACAGCCTCAAAGAAGTTTTAATCTGAAAAGTGGTGAGTTTTCACAACCAGGCACTGTTCGCTTTCCACTGATGGCAAGAGCTTGGAGTTGAGTTCATGACAGCAGAGGTTTTTCCTGATTGACTTGACACTTCTAAAGTAATTTTCTCTAATCTATTATAAAAGCCTGTAAATTTCATTCAGTGTTTGATAATGTGTACTAATCATGTTATACATCAAAACTACAATCTCTTTTCAGGTAACCATAATTAAATTGTATGTTTGCATGAAAAGAGACTGTAGTCATGTGTTACAAATGGACAAAAATTATTATTATACTGTAACAATGTTGTTATTGTTATTATTCATTCTATTATGATTAACATATAAGGCCTACTAAAATGCACAGTGTTTATGTTTATCATTACATGTAAAACTCCATATTTATGTACAAGAAAGTGATTATTCATGAAAACAGAGTTCCTTTTTAAGTTCATATGGTAGGCTCATTTTTCCGTGAGATTGACCGCAGCTCATGGTTTTGGCCGGGGCAGAATTACTGCCCAACTTCAGTGTTTTTTCAGTTCTTCCTCAGACTGCTACCTGCTACTCTTGCTGAGAGTCAAGGCCAGATGTAGCTGACCTCAAAAACACCTCAGTATAAGTATAGGTATAAGAAGCCAAGTCTAGCCATTAAATTGTAGGGGGAAGGCTCACTTTGGCCGAAGTAAATTGCAATTTCAAAATAAGAGTATGGTATCATGTAAGTCAACGTTAGTGAGCTAATACCAGTGCTGTATGATGTATTCTATCACTTACTTTTCTTTATAGTCATACACTCAGGGTTAGCCCTAAAAAAAACTTGTCGCCATAGGCATGCTACACCCAGCACAATCTTCAGAATTCAAATGATCATTTCATTTATTTAGCATTTTACAGCACAAAGTTTGAAACATAGACCTTTAGATAGACAGTGCATAATATAACAGGCAACTGAACATCTAATAATTATCCAGGTGACTAAATAATTATCCAGGGGTTATGAATAATTTAGTGATCATTCATTCATTCATTCATTCATCTTCAGTAACTACTTTATCCTGGTCAGGGTCGAGGTGGATAATTAAATGATTATTGAGAATGTTAAAAATAATAATTCAGAAATGCTATTACCCTATTAATTGCCACATAATTTTTTTGAATAGAGAAAAAGAGATTGTTTAAATGCATTGTCAGTAACAGATGATAGAACCACTTGTGTAACTTGGCAAAAAGTATTGAGGAGGGAAAAAAACTCTTGTGAGCTTCTTGAGTGCTGTACAACTGCAGCTGGTGTAAAGACACATTTATTATATTTTTATTATTATGACTTATGAGAAAAACTTTGCAAGTAGACATTTTATTTAAGTATTTGGGCATCAAAACAAAAAAAGCTGAACATACAAGTCCAGTCTGCCATCTTGTTTGTGCCATACAATAATATCTTGTTATAACACTTAAGATTCATTAGCCATAAAGACAAAAAAAAAAGCATTGTGTGTGTTTGTGTGTGTGTGTGTGTGTGTGTGTGTGTGTGAAAAAATCACTTGAGTATTTATCACTTTTTTCTTGTCTGCATTAGGGTGTACATTGGAAGCTAAGGTTTGGTGTTAAAATACCGCAATAATTTTCTTATAGAAATAATATGATACAGTTATTATAAATATAGTTAATGCAGAAATTGAAGAAAAATAGTAAAAAAAAAAACAGTAAAACAACAAAACAAAACAAAAACAGTAGTAATCAATATCCAATAACCAATATCTTACCTCAGTCATGAAAGTGATGCAGTGTTCATGAGGGAGTCAGCTTTCATGGTTCAGATCTTTTAGGTCAATGTCGGGGGCCCATTTACAGTGCACAGACTCACCCAAACTAGACAGTTGAAGATCAGAAGTTGAAAATTATTTTTCTAATCTTCAACGGTCCAGTTTGGGTGAGCCTCTGCCCATGATAGCCTCAGATTCCTGCCAAGACTCTACTAGTTCCAAAGAAAACTGCCCTAGTGGTCCTCAACTTACACATAGCATCAGGGTTGCAGACATAGCCTTCTGTTTACTGCAGATTCTAAACACTTGTTAGCTTATATTCCAAAACATAAAATGAAAACAGCTTGAATACTGAAAATCGGCATGGTTATGATTTGGCCGTGGGCATGTGGCTGCAGTTCTAGTGCCACAGGTAATCACAGCCGTGCCGATATTCGGTATAACTGAACTCCTTCTTGTGCAATGTTGCTTTTATATGACAGTTTTATAAATAAATCAATATCCAATAACTGACATTTTTGGGCACAATATGGCCAAATAATTTGTTTATTTTTGCTCTGCAAACAGAAATAGTTCCTGAAGAAGCCGCATGCACTGATAGCCCATCAGCTATCTAGCTCACAATGATTTGTACATTGCCATTAAAGATGTATCTGGTAAAATTGGTCTCCCTTCTTACTTTTCATTTTCATCTGATGAGCTTTCCTATTTTAAGTCAGAATTTATATTCATGAAAAAATGCCAAACTCATTTGCCATATGAGCAGCGTGATACAAACAGTGAAACGTCTCTGTGCGGTTATACTAAATATCAGCACTCTTAGAACGCTGCTCATCTATCAAATTACTGGACTGGACTGTTGCATAAATATTACTTACAGTTGATGGAATATTTGAATATTTGATAAGCTTATGCTTTTACTACCTTTACATTTATTCAAGCAGGACACTGCATTTATAAAAAAAAAAATTGTTTCACATCCTACAGCCTCAGTGAATGGCATTTGTCTTGTTTCACTAGAAACTTTGTGCACTACACTGAACTATTACTACATCTACTATAAACAGTATATATATATATATATATCAGTCTCTCTAGGATTTTGCTATTTTTTGATCGCAGAAATTAACGCAAAATCAAGCAAATTCCGCAATATTCGGAGGAGCTTGCAAATTTTCAAAATTACCATGATTTTCCACAGATTTGAGCCAAGATGTGTCATTTGATGTCATCACAGCGCACATTCAGCCAATGCCTTCTTTGATTCATGTGCGTCGAAGATAAGTACAGCTTAAAGGTATCATTGCGAAAGACTGTATAATATAATTTCGTGCAAGTTCGCCAATTCAAGTAGTTTTCCACAAAAAAAGCACAAAAAACTCTGCAAGTTGCATCACAAATTTTGAAAAAAGCCATAGCAAAATCAAACATTTCTGGCCGCAACAATCACAAAAAAAAAAACTCTGCGAACTCCTGTATGGACTGATATATACATGCACCAACCACTTTATTATGAATACCTATACACCTATTAATTCATGCAATTATCCAATCAGCCAGTGGCAGCAGCAAAATTGCATAAAATCACTGTTGCTCTTGATGAAACAGGTCAAGAGCATCAGTTACCATTCATATGTCATCTCGGTGACTTTGACTGTAGCGTAGTTGACTGTGACGCCGACTGGCTGGTTTGAGTATTTAAGAAACTGCTGATCTGGGATTTTCACAACAGTCTCTAGAATTTACACAGAATGGCACAAAAAACCCCAAAAGTATCCAGTGAGTAACACTTCTGCAGGTGGAAATACCATTTTGATGAATGGTCAGAGGAAAACGGCTAGACTTGTTCAAGCGTACACAAAGTCTATGGTAACTTAAATAACCACTCTTTACAACCAGGGTGAGCAGAAATGTAGCTCAGTATGCACAACCGGTCAATCCTTGAGGCAGATGCACTATAGTAGAAGACCACATAGGGTTCCACTCCTGTCAGCCAAGAACAGTAATCTGGGGCTACAGTGAGCGCAGTCTCATCAGAACCGTCCTGTTGTAGTGAATCTGGGCCCACAGTAGATTTACTCATATGCCTATAGATAAATAATCTTTTAGAGCATGAAAATGTTACATTCAATCCAAACTTTTTACAGGCAAGGATAAGTGGTCCGACAATGCCTGTCTGGCAGGGATTTGAACTGACAACCTTCCTGTCACTAGTCTAAAACCTTGAGTACTTAGCACATATATATAAATATATATACAGTTGACTAACACTTTACAAAGCAATACTACTGTTTCTTTCTGAATCAATGTTCATCATCCATTTAAAACAGCTGCACTGTTAGCCTTTCTTTGAGTTATACAATCTTTAAACACTCCTTCTTGCCCCTTTACTCCTAGCGCTCCACTGGGTCTGTCATGGCGTCGCACCCTTGCCTCTTCTGTTTACTCTGCTGCACAAGGTTGTGTTCAATCATGTGGATGTGTTTGACAGCTATGAGCACTGCCCTGCCAATGTTTACACTCTCCAATTTCCTCAGTGATCATGCTGTTCTTGTATAATCACTGTGACACTGGGGAGAGTGGAAGAATCTGCTGAAAAAAAAGAGCTATTTAGTTTAGTTCTCAAACTGGAAATGTTCAATCACAGAAATGTATGATTAACACATGTTCTTTTGCAAATCGACACAACTCATCCACTCCTTCATACACCATAGTTATGAGTTGCAAGGGGCCTTTTGGAAGTCTTGTTAAATAATGAAGTGAAAGAAAGTAAGTGAAATGAGTTGCCAAAATGCCTCATATATTAGTCGAGTAAAATGTGGCTTTTTTCGTGAGTCCTGGATAAGCATAAACTCTAGCCGTGCTATATTACGCTCATTTACCAAAACTTTGATGTATATTTATATTATATCTTCATTTTGGTATAGTATTCACCCTCAGCTCAATGCCATGTTCGTGGTGTTCTCGCTCTGGGCTGAGTTTCCCAAAAGCATTGCAAAGTTAAGATCATCTTAAGTGGGAGAGAGAAGGTTCAAGGGTGATGCAAAAGCTATGTTCACGCCATGTCATAATTACCGTAATTATGAGATTCCGACTTTAAAGCATACACGTCCTCGTAGAACTCGTAATTGCAACTGGTAAACTAGGAATTTTCTGAGAGCTCAGACTTGTACCACCTGACTGCTGCAACATCAAGCGGCGGCATCAGCAGTAAAATGCAGTTAAGTACAGTTGCAATCAAAATTATTCAACCCCCATTGCAAATCAGGTTTATTGTAAAAATTTACAGACTTTCAGCTGTTTGCAATGAACAAATCAAACAAAAGCAATTGAAATAGTTCAACACAACGAATGCTTCAAGTGGTTTCCCCAAATTCAACTGAAAATGCAAATTATAATGACTTCTCCAGTTTCAAAATTATTCAACCCCTTCATGGCAAGCATCTTTAGTACTTAGAAGAACACCCTTTTGCTGTTATGACCTGCAAGATGCATAGCCAGACACCAGCTTCTGGCAGTGTTCCTGAGGAATCTTAGCCCATTCCTCATGAGCAATGGCCTCCAGTTCAGTAATATTCTTGGGTTTGCGTGCTGCAACCACCTTCTTCAAATCCCTTCAAATCCCACAGAGATTTTCTATGGGGTTCAAGTCAGGTGACTGTGATGGCCCTGTAGAATCTTCTAGGACTTCTTCTGCAACCAAGCCTTGGTGGAATTTGAGGTATGCTTGGATCATTGTCCTGTTGGAAGGTCCAATGATGCCCAAGCATCAGCTTCCTCACAGAAGGCATGACGTTTTCTCCAAAGATATCCTGATACTTCAATGAATCCATCTTGCCTTCCACAGGCAAAGGGGATGCAAACAGCCCCAGAGCATCACTGAGCCACCACCATGCTTGACTGTGGACAAAGTGTTCTTTCTTCATTCTTATTTCTCCAGACATACCGCTGATCCATCATGCTGAAAAGTTCCAGTTTTGTTTCATCGCTCCACAGAACAGAATCCCAAACTTCTGTGGCTTATTTATATGATTTTGAGCCGACTTTTCTTGTGCTTTTGGGTCAGTAGTGGTGCACGTCTTGGAGTTCTGACATGGAAACCTTCTGCGTTTAGTACACGCCATACTGTGCTCACTGAAACCTCAGTGCCTGTTGCCACCAAGTCTTGCTGCAGGTCTTTTGCCGTCACTCAAGGGTTTTTCACAACGTGCCTTCTCAGAAATCTGGTTGCAGCCATTGATAGCTTCCTTTTTCTGCCCTGTCCAGTTATTTCATGTATTTTCTGCCTTTAGAAGTTCAGGTATTTCATGTGTTCCAGCTCAAGCTCACCTGGTACAACTAATGAAGCCCTTGATTAATTGCATCAAGTGTGCTTGAGACAACACCTGTTTTGCATATTTGTGCTGTTGTGAGGGATTCTATTCAGGGGGTAATTTTGAAACTGTCATTATAAGTCTGTCATCATTTGAAAAGTCATTATAAGTTTTAATTTTCAGTTGAATTTGGGGAAACCACTTGAAGCATTCATTGTATTGAACTATTTCAATTGCTTTTGTTTGATTTGTTCATTGCAAACAGCTGAAAGTCTGTAAATTTTGGCAATAAACCTGGTTTGCAATGGGGGTTGAATAATTTTGACTGCAACTATAGTTGTCTTGTAATATTTCTGTGTAATAATTTACAATAATTGACTATTACTAATGTGTTAATAATGCACGATTAATCTGAAAAGAAATGAATTATGTAATTTTGCAGTTGACAAAATTACAACAACAACATCATCTCACTCAGATTCATTTAATTCCGAGTCTGATGACGTGAACAGCTTCGAGCAGAACGTCCGTGTTGTCATCTAGTAATTACAGTAATTCTGATATGGCATGAACGCAGCCTCACTCTACTCTTTAATGATGATCTTTAACGATGCTTTTCGGAAACTCACTTCAGCTGTTCTGTTCCTTCAACCTCATCACAATTTCAGACTGGCAATTACAATCTAAACACAGCTGGGTGGCAAAATAAGTGAAATTCACTGGCTATATCATAATTATTCACTTTACTTCAATTCAACAGCCAAAAAAATGTGTGGCAGCCTGGGAAAACCAGTCAGATGTCACTGTGACCTGTGGTCTTTCTGCTTATAACATACTATTATGCTTCTACTTTAAGCAACCATGACTATATTTCACCAAAACCACATGGAAAATTTATTTCTATTTATTTAGCTTATTTAGTTTCTAATCTTGCCTAAACTATCTGCCAACTAGGGGTGTAATGCAATGCCACTGTCTGTATCTGTGTGTATCTGGTTAGTGCTCCAAATATCTGTATCAGTTTTCATATTTAAACTTGCAGTGGGTGTGACCTAAATTAGAGGGTTTATTAAATATGCACCTTACCACTCTGTCCCCAGAAACACTGGAAAACACAGGAGGGGGAAACACACAGAGAAATTCCAGCACTGTCCGCATTGTCTGTGCATTCTTGCTGTAACTGTTCCTCAACCTCAGCTACATCACTAGAGACCATAATAGGTTTAGAGATCTGCTCATGCAGCCCATGATATTTTCTAACAATTTATTTCCCAAAATATAAGAAAATCTAGTAGCCTAATTTAAACTACAGAGGACCTGACAAACCTTTCTCATAGGATCTCAGTGCCAATACACTTCTGTCAACCAGATGTATTAAGTATCCATTTGGAACATATCTTCTTCTTTTCCTTTCGGCTGTTCCCTTCAGGGGTTGCCACAGCGAATCATCTGCCTCCATCTAGCCCTATCCCCTGCATCCTCTTCTCTCAGACCGACTACCTTCATGTCCTCCTTCACTACATCCATAAACCTCCTCTTTGGTCTTCCTCTCGGCCTCCTGCCTGGCAGCTCTAACCTCAGCATCCTTTTCACTCTCCCTCCTCTGAACATGTCCAAACCATCTCAACCTGGCCTCTCTAACTTTGTCTCCAAAACATCTCACATGTGCTGTCCCCCTGATGTACTCATTCCTGATCCTATCCATCCTCGTCACTCCCAAAGAGAACCTCAACATCTTCAGCTCTGCTACCTCTAACTCTTCCTCCTGTCTTTTCCTCAGTGCAACTGTCTCCAAACCATACAACATCGCTGGTCTCACTACTGTCCTGTACACCTTTCCTTTCATTCTTGCTGGTACTCTTTTATCACACAACAGACCTGACACTTTTCTCCACCCATTCCAACCTGCCTGCACACGCTTCTTCACCTCTTTTCCACACTCCCTGTTGCTCTGGACTGTTGACCCTAAGTACTTAAAATCCTGCACCTTCTTTATCTCTTCTCCCTGTAACCTCACTGTTCCACTTGGATCCCTCTCATTCACACACATGTATTCTGTCTTGCTGCAACTAACCTTCATTCCTCTTCTCTCCAGAGCAAACCTCCACCTCTCTAGAGTTTCCTCCACCTGCTCCCTGCTCTCACTACAGATCACAATGTCATCCGCAAACATCATAGTCCATGGAGATTCCTGTCTGACCTCATCTGTCAGCCTGTCCATCACCACCGCAAACAAGAAGGGGTCAGAGCCGATCCTTGATGCAGTCCCACCTTCACCGTGAACTCCTCTGTCACACCTACCACACACCTTACCATTGTCTTACTGCTCTCATACATATCCTGCACCACTCTAACATACTTCTCTGCCACTCCAGACCTCCTCATACAATACCACAGCTCCTCTCTTGGCACCCTGTCAAACGCTTTCTCTAAATCTACAAAGACACAATGCAGCTCTTTCTGACCCTCTCTGTACTTCTCCATCAACATTCTCAAAGCAAATATTGCATCTGTAGTGCTCTTTCTTGGCATGAAACCATACTGCTGCTCACAAATGCTCACTTCTCCCCTTAGCCTTGCTTCCACTACTCTTTCCCACAACTTGGCACTAAGGAAACTAGATACTTATACACTATAAGACTAGAACTCCAGGAAAACTTACAGACATCTCAGGATTATGAATACACTGAGTAATGGGCAATAACAAGACGAATGATCTGAGATTGGTGGAGACAATGACTAGTGCAGAGATGGAAGTGGGAAGACAGGAAATAGAAAACAGGGCACAGGAAACAGAAAGCACAACAACATGTACCACAACAAATGTGGTATTTTCATATTTTATTTTATTTAAAAGAGTTTATGTGGTTTGGATTTCACCCTGTTTGATTTATGAAGGCCAACAACCATTTGTTTCATTATATTTCATGATATTGAATATAAATAACTTCATATTGCTGAATATCTCAAGGACATTGAGTTTGCCTGTTACGTAATTCTCACAAAAGCAGAAAAAGTGACCATTTAAGAGTTTATTTAAGAGGTATGCTTACATACAACATGTTTGAGAAAACTGCATTTTATTTTATAGATAACTTTACACAAGGTGCCAGTAATTATTATTAGGGCTGCCAATCGATTAATTTTTTTTTGTAATCAAATTAATTACATGATGTGCTGATTAATTAATCGCAATTAATTGCACATCAATTTTGGCTGAGAAATGACCCCCTAGAAGATCACTTAAAAGTATTTATTGTGTTAGATGAGAAAAGCATTGAATAGACGTAACAAAGATTAGCTTTAGAAAGAAATATATTATTTTATTTGATTCAACATAGAATTTATTACACGTAAACTTTTAGGCTGTGTCGGAGGACGCAATTCGAAATGCTTCCATCAACGCCTTGTCTTCCACCATATTAACAAGCCTACAGTCCACAGCAATCCATTCAGCTATCGCATTTGTTAGTTTTTCCGATGTAGACTTCAGTGTGGTTTGGTGGAGTGTGTTGACTGTAGAAGCCGGAGTTGTGCTCGCTGAAACAAGCTTTGATTTCAGGTGGTATTTCAGGCTAGAATTGCGTCAATGGTATGCAAATTCCTTATTGCAGATAGTGCAAAATACTTTGGCCTTATCAGTGCTCTCATCTTGATGAGCAAGCAGAGTTTGTTCGTTGCCTTGCATCATGCTCGTCACTAAGCAACTGCATGCAATGTAAACTGACGTACAGGTCTGGGGCGGGGTGGGGAGGGGCGTGTTAAATGCGTTAATCGTTTTAACGTGTTATTTTTTCCATAATTAATCACACTAAATTAACACGTTAAATGGACAGCCTTAATTCTTATATATATTTTTAGATTCCTTTAATATTTGCCCTGTCATTCGTGAAGCTATTTATCACTTCTCATCTTCACAAGGATGCCGATAATTCTGGAAGCCACTGTAATTTACAGATTTGAACAACAGCAATATACACAATCATTAGAAGTGCAGTTGAGATGCCATTTCTTTGTCTCTCACATCGACCATGCTGATGTCACAAAGCTGATTTTACGTTAATGATTACCTTACAACTACAATTGCAAGAAAAAGTTTGTGAAGCATTTGAAATGATTTCTGCATGATTTGCTAATAGAGAAAGATTCCGTTTAAACTAATACCACAACTGTTACTTTTCCTGACTTTATTGAACATTTACTCATTCATGGTCCATGCTGAAAAAAGTATGTGAACCCTTGCATTTAATAATAACGAGTGCAACAGTGTTCTGCAGACATATGGGTCAAAATGCATAATGTTATGTTTATAGGAAAATAGCTTTGCTTGTTAGGGTTAGGGTTAGGGGTAAGGGTTAGGGGTAAGGGTTAGGGGTAAGGGTTAGGGGTAAGGGTTAGGGGTTAGGGTTAGGGGTTAGAGTTAAGGTTAAAAGAAGACGCTTTTGAACACTTTTGAACAGGAATTTCAAAATCGTGAAACAGTAATGATCTGTATTGCACAGGAATACAGCAAATATAGAAAGACTTTCCAATGTTCAGGCAACATTGGCGATCTTTTGTGACAGCAAAAGACTTATATGACAGCATCACATAATAAAATGTCACCTCTCACCTTTTCTTTCTTTCTGTCACACAAACAAACACACACACACACACACACACACACACACACACACACACACACACACACACACACACTGTAAAATCAACTTGAGGGTGCAATTAAACATTCAAGTAATGTCTAAGAATGACATATGATTCTGAGTTTTACTTCTCACATTTTCCACTGTTTTTTTTTTTAATCATCTCTGCCCAAATCATAGCTACAAAATCTGACACAGATTCTTCTGCTCTGCTCACGAACGACTGGAAAACCTGGAAAGCCTCACTGCAGAAGGCATCCTTTGTCTTTCGTCCAGAACCTTTACACAGTCAGCAAGCTGGTGCCAGAAAGTGTTTGTATTATAAAAGTGATTATTTCTATATGTCAAACACAGCATTCAAGAAGACTTACGGCCACATGTGCTTCAGCAGCCCACATGTGCAGCAATGGAGAGGAGAATCTTGGGAAAATAAACACTTCTTACGTTTGTATTTGTTAAGCAGATGCCTGTCGTTTTTCATTCTGTAAGCACAATAAGATTTGTATTTCATGAAGTCCTATTTGCTGTTCTTCCACTTTCCCAAATAACTTCTATTGTAGAAATCAATCTTTTTTTCTACTACCCTGTGAGGATTTTCCTGAAACCATATTTTTTAACATCCAAGTTCAGATACCATGGTATTATCACAGTTCTGCTGAAATGAAAAGGTTTAACCTAAAACCTCTGTGTTCTATTCCAAACATCTTTGTCATGAAAGGGAGGGGAAATGCGAATAAGAAATATAGTTCCACACAGGCACAGGCCATTTCAGATCCTGTGAAACAACAACAGCATCAAGGTGCCAAGAGAGTTCAAAATTGTACACAAAAAACTATTAAAAAAAAAAAAAAAGGCTGGTTTATGTCCCTCATAGTGTACTTACCCTTAGCCAAAGGTGTAGAAAATGGGGAGTGATGACAAGATGATGGTTTCCCAGATAGCATCCGGATGTGGGCCACTTCAGGCAGTGATGCGGCACTGCTGGCCTTCTTTTGGCCCGGACAAAGTGGATATGAGCCTGAAGTGGCCCACATGTAAAATAGCAAATATGGCCCAAATATCCCAAATCACATGTGGGCCTTTTTAGGCAAAGATGCGGTGCTCATGGCAATGTGTAATCTGGATGTGACCTTAAAGTGGCCCATGTGGTAAATAGTGAATATGGCCCAAATATCACAAAACAAATGTGGGCCACCTTTGGCAAAAAAGTGGCCCACATATGTTGCATGTGGCCCAAATCTGGCAAACAGGAGTGTACCGCCCAAGTGCCATCATTCCACACGGTATGTGGGCCAGATGAAAGTGTAAGGTGTGGGCCGGATCTGGGCCACAGCAATTTTGCTATCTGGGATGGTTAATATACACATAAAAATGATATAAATGTTTTAATATGTTTACTGACATATTAGCGAGGTGCTCAGCAAATTGATTTTAACACTGTAATACTATTGCCATAATATTTATATACTGTTGTATTTTCTGTGATTAATGTGATTTATAATAAGTATGTTTTATTTGTTTGTTTTACAAAGTAGGCTATGCTGTTTTAATAAATATTGTATAATTCAAGGGTTGTGCTGCAACTAAAAATATGAATTATTTTGCTATGTCATTACCCATACATAATATACTATAGTGTAATTCCTGCAATATGACAATTTCAGATTTTTATATGAATTTATATACAGATATAAATATGCTGATATACCACTCCAAGCTGTGAATCCAGTAAATTATCCAGTAAACATAACCACTATTTCTAATTTAAACTAACAATTCACATCTGCAAGGTTGGACATCATCTGAAAAATCTGTGGGTGCTGTTTGGTCTGTGAAGGTATATTTGATGTGAACCTTGCTTAAAATGCTGATCGAGTAACATTAATTGCCAAAAATATGCGATAAGTTCATACAAATCCAATTCATTAAGCAGAAGGCTTTACCATTATTTCTTTCCTTCATGCTGAACTCGTAATAATTCAGTTCAATCAGGAAATCTCAAATTTTAACACATGTTCAACAACAACAACAAAAAAATCAATGACTTATAGAGTTGATTCATGTGGTTAACTGTGTTTGCTGTGTTACGTAATTTCTGCTGCATATTTCTATTCAATCTGTTCCCTTCTTTCAAATTTCCATGAGGGCCATCACACATTTTTTCAATCAAGCTTCTAGACCCTTACAAGCAAACATCTGTCTTAACTAGTGTTCTTCTTGCCTCTACTCCTTCAAAACATATGCCTGCTCACTTCTTCCACACATTACTGTCAATAAGCATACTCCCACTGGAAGTTGGTTGGAAACCTGGATTTAGTGGCATTCAATATTCATTAATGTATGCAGTCATTTTTACTTATTTGCACTAAACTTTGTGCATACTTCTGCATAATGAGAGAACATCTTATTTAATATTTTTGTAATAGTGTTCCAAGATACAGTATCTCACAAAAGTGAGTACACCCCTCACATTTTTGTAAATATTTTATTATATCTTTTCATGGGACAACACTGAAGAAATGACACTTTGCTACAATGTAAAGTAGTGAGTGTACAGCTTGTATAACAGTGTAAATTTGCTGTCCCCTCAAAATAACTCAACACACAGCCATTAATGTCTAAACCGCTGGCAACAAAAGTGAGTACACCCCTAAGTGAAAATGTCCAAATTGGGCCCAATTAGCCATTTTCCCTCCCCGGTGTCATGTGACTCGTTAGTGTTACAAGGTCTCAGGTGTGAATGGGGAGCAGGTGTGTTAAGTTTGGTGTTATCGCTCTCACACTCTCTCATACTGGTCACTGGAAGTTCAACATGGCACCTCATGGAAAAGAACTCTCTGAGGATCTGAAAAAAGAATTGTTGCTCTACATAAAGATGGCCTAGGCTATAAGAAGATTGCCAACACCCTGAAACTGAGCTGCAGCACGGTGGCCAAGACCATACAGCGGTTTAACAGGACAGGTTTCACTCAGAACAGGCCTCGCCATGGTCGACCAAAGAAGTTGAGTGCACGTGCTCAGCATCATATCCAGAAGTTGGCTTTGCAGAATAGACGTATGAGTGCTGCCAGCATTGCTGCAGAGGTTGAAGGGGTGGGGGGTCAGCCTGTCAGTGCTCAGACCATACGCCACACACTGCATCAAATTGGTCTGCATGGCTGTCGTCCCAGAAGGAAGCCTCTTCTAAAGATGATGCACAAGAAAGCCCACAAACAGTTTGCTGAAGACAAGCAGACTAAGGCCATGGATTACTGGAACCATGTCCTGTGGTCTGATGAGACCAAGATAAACTTATTTGGTTCAGATGGTATCAAGTGTGTGTGGCGGCAACCAGGTGAGGAGTACAAAGACAAGTGTGTCTTGCCTACAGTCAAGCATGGTAGTGGGTGTGTCATGGTCTGGGGCTACATGAGTGCTGCAGGCACTGGGGAGCTACAGTTCATTGAGGGAACCATGAATGCCAACATGTGCTGTGACATACTGATGCAGAGCATGATCCCCTCCCTTCGGAAACTGGGCCACAGGGCAGTATTCCAACATGATAACTACCCCAAACACACCTCCAAGACGACCACTGCCTTGCTAAAGAAGCTGAGGGTAAAGGTGATGGACTGGCCAAGAATGTCTCCAGACCTAAACTCTATTGAGCATCTGTGGGGCATCCTCAAACTGAAGGTGGAGGAGCGCAAGGTCTCTAACATCCACCAGCTCTGTGATGTCGTCATGGAGGAGTGGAAGAGGAATCCAGTGGCAACCTGTGAAGCTCTGGTGAACTCCATGCCCAACAGGGTTAAGGCAGTGCTGGAAAATAATGGTGGCCACACAAAATATTGACACTTTGGGCCCAATTTGGACATTTTCACTTAGGGGTGTATTCACTTTTGTTGCCAGCGGTTTAGACATTAATGGCTGTGTATTGAGTTATTTTGAGGGGACAGCAAATTTACACTGTTATACAAGCTGTACACTCACTACTTTACATTGTAGCAAAGTGTCATTTCTTCAATGTTGTCCCATGAAAAGATATAATAAAATATTTACAAAAATGTGAGGAGTGTACTCACTTTTGTGAGATACTGTATGTTCCAACATTCTGCTACATTACACAATAGCTCATAGTTTACGGTCTATGTTTACAGTTTACAGTCAATGTTCTGTGTATTTACTGTCCAGTGTATTTATTGTTTTGTTTTGTGTACTTATTGTTTTGCACTCGTCTCACACTGCACTTTATGTAGTCTTGCGTACTGTTCTGTGTTGCACCATGGTCCTGAACAAAACGTCATTTCGTTCCAATGTATACACGCTATATAGAGGAATGACAATAAAAAAAGCCTACTTGACTTGACTTGACTTGATCATCATGTCTATGCATCATGATACACTCGTGTTTTTAACCCTAATAAATGGTGATGTAATTACCATCATAATTAAATGTGGGACTAAGACCATTGATCTGAATAAGAATATTTTGCATTACAGTTGAAGAAATACTATAATCATAAAAATACAATATCCCATCAAATTTTCAACTATGCTTACTAAAGAAATACACAAATGTTCTCAGATGTGGAATATATCAGTATTTCAAACAAATGTTTGATGGTTAAGGCTCTGGGTTGCTGATCAGACGGTCGTGGATTCAAGCCCCAGCACTGACAAGCTGCCATTGTTGAGCCCTTGAGAAAGGCCCTTAACCCTCTCTGCTCCAGGGACACTGTATCATGGCTGAAGCTGTGCTTTGACCCTTGCTACCTAACAAGCTATATGATAGGTACATATAAGGATATGCGAAGAAAAAAGAATTTCACTGTGCTGTAATGTATACTGTATGTGACAAATAAAGGCTTCTTCTTCTTCAATTCCTATTTTTCTCCCTGCCAAAATCTTGAATGTTTGATACTGGATAATACACCAACTTCATTAACACAAATATAGAACTTCATAGAATTAAAATGTTATTAACAGAAATACTTAGACTAGGGATTGAGTTAAGTGCATCACTCTGAGGAATGAAACATGGCAGGGCAAGCTGGAAAAAAACCCAAAACATGATGGGTTTGGATGATGGTGTTATGCGGCCATTGTGTTCTTATAAGAGCACATCCTGAAGTCTTTTATTCCTCTTACACCACAACAATTTGCCCATGTTAGGAAAGTGTAAGGGGACATTGACTTTTGTGATTTGCAATTTGTCTTCTTATTAACGTAAAAAGTAATCACTGTTATCACTTACGTTATGTTATAATGTAAGTGTTAACATGTTTTGGTAACTTGTTTTGTGGATGTTCCATGATATTAAATGTACCTATAAATGAATAAAACTGTTAGAATCTCCCTCTCGCTACGCAGCTAGCAGAGGCTAGCGAGAAGCGCATTTCCGCATTCCACGCTTCGCGTTACCAAGAAGAGTAGCGCGAGCTTTATTATCAAAAACCCGCTGGACTTTTAATTCATGGATCCTCGCTTTGTTTGTATTACCATGTGCTTGTGTTTTGGTTTACGTCATGTCTCCACCTCCTGTATATCACCATGTGCTTGTGTTTTGGTTTACGTCATGTCTCCGCCTCCTGTATATCACCATGTGCTTGTGTTTTGGTTTACATCATGTCTCCGCCTCCTGTATATCACCATGTGCTTGTGTTTTGGTTTACGTCATGTCTCCGCCTCCTGTATATCACCATGTGCTTGTGTTTGGTTTTCATCTTGTCTCCGCCTCCTTTATGTTTATTGGTTCCCCGTGTTATGTCCTGTCTCTGCTCCCATTCCCTCATTGGTTTTCTGTTTATTGATTTATTATTAGTCTCAGGTGTTCTGTGTTTCACTTCATTTGTTCTCTAATGTGTTTGTGTATTTAAACCCCGTTCCATTTCAGCTTCCTGGTGGAGTATTAGATTGAGTGTGATTCAGCATGTGCTGTAAGCCGGCTTCCTTCTCGGCTTCCTTCTCGTTTTCTCTCGCCCCTAGTTCATGGTTCCCAGACCATAGTTCTATGTTCCTAGTTCCTAGTCCGTAGCTCATTGTTCGTGGTTCCCATACCACAGCCTAGTGTCGTGAGTTTGCTCCTTTGTTTTGTTTTTGCTTCGTTCATGTGTTTTTCTCCCTTTTGCATTACTACCCAATGGATTACCTCATTTTGGATTACTGCCTTCTTTTTGATGGATTATCTTGTTTTGGATTATTGCATTACATTTGATGGATTTTGGTTTATTTTATGTTCCATTACTTCTGAATACAAGTGATCCTAATAAACTGACTTTATCACCAGAGGTTCAAGAAGAAACCTCCTCTCCTATCCTGCTCATACCGGAGGTCCACGAGGAGACCTCCGCCCAAGCCATGTTCCTGCCAGAGGTTCAAGAAGAAACCTCCACTCCTGTCCTGCTCATACCAGAGGTCCATGGGATGACCTCTTCCCAAGTCAAGTCCATGTCTGAGGTCCATGGGATGACCTCCTCTCTAAGTCCTAGCTCATGTTTTTGCCCTAATTCCAGTCCTAGTCCATGTCCAAGTCCATGTCCAGGTTCCTGCCATAGTCCTAGTCCATGTCCAAGTCCATGTCCAGGTTCCTGCCCTATTCCTAGTCCATGTCCAGTTCCCTGTCCAGGTTTCTGCCCTGATCCAGGTCCCCAGGTCCAAGTCCAGGTCCAAGTCCAGGTCCAGGCCTCAGCCTATGCCCAAAGCCAGTTTCCAGTCCAAGTCCCAATCCTGTTCCTAGCTCAGTTCCCAGTCCAGTTTCCGGTGTTTTTTCAAGGCCAGTTCCTAATCCAATTTCCAGTCCAGTTTCCGACCCAGTTTCTAAGTTTGTCCCCAATCCTGTCCCCAGTCCTGTCCCCAGTCCTGTTTCCAGCTCTGTTCTTGATTTAGTTTCCAACATTGTTTTTGATTTAACTTCCAGTTCTGCTTTTGATTTAATTCTCAGTTCGGTTTCCGATTTACGTTCCAGCTCTATCTCTAATTTAGCTTTGAGTCAAATTTCCAGTCCTGTTACCAACTCTGTCACCAGCTCCGTTTCTAGCTCCGTTTCCAACTCCGTTTCCAGTCAGGTTTTAGATTTTGTTGACAGTTCTGTTTCTAGCCAGGTTTCCAGTCCTGTACATGATCCTGTTCCCTGTCCTGTTCCCTCCACCTCTGTCTCCACCTCTGTCTCCACCCTGGTTTCTAGTTCCATTTCTAGCTCAGTTTCCATTCCAGTTTTCGATTCTGTCTCCAACCCTGTATCCAGCCCTGTTTCCAACCCTGTTTCCAGTCATGTTTTTGATTTTGGTTATGGTTCTGTGTCTAGCCTAGTTTCCAGTCCAGTTCTCTGTCCTGTCTCGAAGTCTGTCTCGAAGTCTGTCTCGAAGTCTGTCTCCAATCCAGGTGCCAAATCTGACTCCAGTCCTGGTTCCAGGCCAAGCTTCAAGCTAGGCACCAAGTCAAGCTTCAAGGCAAGCTCCAAACCTAGCACCAAGTCAAGCTTCAAGCCAAACACCAGGTCAAGCACAGCTCCAAGCTCCAAGTCACGCACCAGGTCAAGCATCACTCCAAGTGCCAAGTCAAGCTCCAAGTCAAGCTCCAAATCAAGCACCCGACCAAGTTCTCGACCAAATTCTGGACCAAGTTCTCAACCAGGGCCGAAGGGACAACCTGACATGCTCTGCTCTGGTTTCGGGACACTGGACATCGCCAGCCTCGGGTTCTGGGGGGCAGATGTTAGGATCCTGCCCAGGGGCCCAGGTCCACCAAAGCGGCTAGAACTTTCGGCGCTTCGGGAGCCGCGCCTTGGGGGGGGGGCTCTGTTAGAATCTCCCTCTCGCTACGCAGCTAGAAGAGGCTAGCGAGTAGCACATTTCCGCATTCCACGCTTCGCGTTACCAAGAAGAGTAGCACGAGCTTTATTATCAAAAACCCGCTGGACTTTTCATTCATGGATCCTCGCATTGTTTGTATTGCCATGTGCTTGTGTTATGGTTTTCATCTCGTCTCCACCTCCTTTATGTTTATTGGTTCCCCGGGTTATGTCATGTCTCTGCCCCCGTTCCCTCATTGGTTTTCTGTTTATTGATTTATTATTAGTCTCAGGTGTTCTGTGTTTCACTTCATTTGTTCTCTAATGTGTTTGTATATTTAAACCCCGTTCCAGTTCCGCTTCCTTGCAGAGTATTAGAGTAGATTGAGTGTGACTCAGCATGCGCTGTATGCCGGCTTCCTTCTCGTTTTCTCTCGCCCCTAGTTCATGGTTCCCAGACCATATTTCTATGTTCCTAGTTCCTAGTCCGTAGCTCATTGTTCGTGGTTCCCATACCACAGCCTAGCGTCGTGCGTTTGCTCCTTTGTTTTGTTTTTGCTTCGTTCATGTGTTTTTTCTCCCTTTTGCATTACTACCCTATGGATTACCTCATTTTGGATTACTGCCTTCTTTTTGATGGATTATCTTGTTTTGGATTATTGCATTACGTTTGATGGATTTTGGTTTATTTTATGTTCCATTACTTCTGAATACAAGTGTTCCTAATAAACTGACTTTTCCCCTGCGCATGCATCCTGACTCCCTCCGTCAGTTTACATAACAAAAACAGATGTCGTGTCATACTTCAATTAATTAAATTTCAATGGTTGTGGTAAGAGGAATAAAACACTTTGCAACAACATGCTATTGTTGGAAAATAATCAGATTGGAAACTTCAGGGTGGTAATGGCTGCACTACATCATCTGGTCCTTGATTATTTTCCTATAACAGCATGTTGCGTTTTATTCTTTACATAATAAATGGTTATTATTATATTGATACCGCATTGTTTCAATATGTGGAAACAAGAGGAAACAAGACTGGACAAAATGATATCATAATGACTGCTCATACTCAGATGAGTAGATATTTTTGTGTTGGCTTGATTGCTGAAATAATAGCGACATTCAGTTGTTCTGGAAGCCCAAGAACAGAACAGAGAACAAGCCTGGGAGGTAGAAGACCACACACCATGGAGTGTTTAGTGTTTACACCATGCTAAAACAGAGCACTGCTGTGGCCAGCTAGCACTCTTGTATCACTATTTAAATGTGTCCTAAATATGTTTGAACTCACTGCAACAAACCTCTACAAGACAGTTACGAAGTACAATATTTGTTTCTTTATGACCACCGACTGGAAAATTGCATGCAGTCTCAGGTCATGGACATGGGATATGAATGTGCATGTCCATGTTTTTGTTACTTTTGTTTTGTAGAATTAGATAAGGATATCATGCTTTAAGATCTAGCTGTCAATGCTGAGAAAGCGAATGTGAAATTTCTTTGTGGACACTAAGATTTGTGACTTGACAGAGAGAGAGAGAGAGAGAGAGAGAGAGAGAGAGAGAGAGAGAGAGAGAGACATGATTACATTTAGGAAAATTCCCTTATGTGGCAATGAGGTGTGAACACATTAACAGTGCAGTGCTTTGAAACCATTAGGTGAACTTTTGTTATTTTTTTGTTATCTGGAATCATTGAAATTACAAATCAATACTGAAATGTCACAAGATTTTACATGTTTTACATATGTGTAAAAATGCTTCAACCCTATTTTTTATAAGGGTGTATTGAAGAGCCCACATATATATGCCTGACTTTGATCAGTCACTTACTGATTTTTCTGATTTAAAAAAATCCTCACCACCAGGAATAGTACCACTGAGATGTCGTCGAAATGTTACAAGTTCTTATTTACACACATTTGTTGAAAGCAGAGATATTACTTCAGCTCTGTTCTCTGTTTGGCGTTGTGTTCAAATAACCATTGCGTGCCTCAGTTGTTGGCTTTTGCTGAGCTGGGACTTTTCAGCAAGTCTTTGTTGATCTGCTCAATCATGCAGCTCTTGTATTTCATGGTGGATTGGGGAGAGACGACTGCCTGTCTACAGCACACATGTTAAACCAGCCATTCCAACCCAAATGTGAGTGTGGGCCAGTGGACGTCCCAATCTCACTCTATTAGGGCAAAATACAAGAGTAGTGGGGGTTTTGCTCAGTTGGTCATTCACTCAACTTCAGTAACTGCTTTATCCTGGTCAGGGTTGTGGTGGATCCAAAGCCTATGATGGGAATACTAGGTGTGAGGCAGGAATACAAAATGCATGGGAATGCCAGCCTATTGCAGGACACCATAGAAAAAAAACATGGAGTGATGTATATTTATCTCCTCAAACCCGCAAACTGTATAGTCAGTGTTATCAATATAACAAGCTAATATGACTGTGTTGATTGATCTAAAGCAAATTCTAGTGCATATATAGTATAACCCATTTAAAGGTGAGAAGTGCTACTTTTCTTACTGTTGATGCTGTGAGCAGCCATGTTGATTTGACGTCACTTGCTGAACTTGGGATTGAGTAGACTGTCCCGAGTAAGAATTCTGAGTTGAGGATGCGTTTTTTTGTTGTTGTTGTTTGTTTGGTTTTTTTGGTTTGTTTGTATTTTTTTTTTTTAATAGTCGGAGGACCAAGTTACGAGTTTATTCGAATGCAGCACAAGATTGAACTGGGGACCCTGGAGCTGTGAGGTGGCAAGACTACCCGCTGTGCCACCAATCTGCCCTGGGTTCATTCAGTCATTCATTTATTCATTCACTCAAATCTTGTTCAGATCTGGGCAAAGAAGAGGCCCATCAAGACTTATGACAAAAACGTTATGGTGGATGCCTGATGAGCTCAACATAAAAAAAAGCTCTCTCTGTGGGGTCTCTATACAATGAGCTGTTCAGTAGTAAACATGCTTTCTTTCCCCTCTCTGTGTTTCCATCTCAGTGCAGGACAAAAGGTAAGAGCCCTAGCAATTCAGGGCAGGCTTGAATTCAGCGTTGTAGCTCACTGAGCTAAATAATTTGTCACCATGGCTATCTCAAATACGCTGTCAAATAGAGAATAATTAAAGCTGCGTTACATGCTGTCCAAATTCTGAGATTTTTTTGTAATTTCTCATTCCCATCAATTCAGAGTTTTGTTCTTTTCCATGACAAAGCTCACTTTGATGTGCTCTGTGAGCGCTTCTCCAATACGTGCTTGTGGCTTTATAATTGAGAGTGGAGCTGGATGAAATTCAAAGCTGCTGGGAAGACGTTCAAGAATTGTACAACTTAATTAAAAGGCATGTTTGCACCCTATTTGTCCTTGTCCTTGCTGAGGATGGTCACAAAGTTTGCTAAATGAACTGCAAAATGTGTGTACTTCAATTTACTATTAAATGAACTCATGTTCCATCTAGGCAGCATTGCATCTACAGTATTCAAGTGTCTTTGTCGTGTACAGATTACATTAAATAATATTTTGAATTTTAAATAATATGAAATAATAATATAATATTATTAAATCATATTATAAAATGTTATAGAATAGTTAGAAGAAATGGATTCAACAGTTTTAACAGCCTTCTTTCTTAAAGTGCTGTTTAAATTGACAACTTTCTGTCTAGCAGCCTAACAAAGCATGTTTGCATTGGAGTCAAGAAGGAGATTGTGATCCTATCAGGAGCATCACTTAGCACTGGATGTGAAACATTCATTTGAGCTATTATGTTGCAGACCACACAGAGGAAAACAACTCATAAATACAGTCCATTTAAATACCAATTTATTAATGGAATATTTTCAGTGGTGTTCACTGAAATTCCCAAGTTTTAAGATACTCATTAGTGAATAAAATATCTTGCACACAGATGTCTCCTGTTATTGTGAAGAATAGATGTGATGTAATGCAATCTATATAATATATATATAGTATAAATGTGGTAATTGGGGCAAATTAATAGTAGTTTTAAAGAAAATTTCTCATATTTGCTCAAATAGCACTTATCGGTTATTATTACTGGATTGATGAATTGGCAAGAGACAAAGACAGTGAGAGAGCGGCTTGTATTAATGCTCCAGCAAGGCATTCCACCAACACTGTTGGCTAATAGACGTTTGCAAAAGCAACACAAGAAATATCATCCTCATTTTCCATTTCTGCAATCAATGCTTATGAAGCTGAAACTGTCATTTTTGGCATGGCTGTAATTGGTTTTGGCTCCTTATGTTCGGGTGACTCATGGGAGAAAGTCTGTGGAACACATATGGAACGTTTCCTAAACTCGAGGAGGAGAAGACAAATCTCCCATTCAGCATGGACGAAGAAGCTTCAGCCGTTCATGCTTCATTCGCCTCTGCCTGGAATCCTATCATGAAAAATGCCCCTTGTGCATTCTGTAATGTTTTTACCCAGAGATATTTGGGGTCTGTTAGGATCAGCCATTTAGGGACTGTGATAGTCACCAGAATGTAAGGGATCAACTTCTAGGACAACCACAGAGCCATTGCTGGGCCTGTAACTCTCAACTCCTCAGCTATGTTCTTGGACTTTATTCTGCCTCACTTGTAAATTGCTTTGGATAAAAATAAAATGCAATGAAATAGCTTAGAATTGTAGCTTGTAGAATTACGAAACATCACAAATACAAATGATCATTGAGATACAAGTGCTGTAGGAGTGGAACATAGTGTTAGCAGTGTATCATATTGTTTTGTTCGATACTGGGCTCTTACTAGTCGATACATCTGCATGATAAACAATATATAGCTGCATAACAAAGTAGGCTATTTGTGGTAAAACACCACTTATACTACAGAGACCTATGTGACTGAGAGGACAGGTATCAAACAGCAGAATAAGAGAAGCCCCATCCCACATAACAGAGTCACACCAGTGAAAGCTAGCCATGTTTCATTGTGTTACATTCTAATGCACAGCTTTTATTTCCATTACAGGTTGCTAAGATGGGTCCTCAGATTTTAAGAGGTTAAAAGTATAGTAGATCTGCTGAAGTTCTACCATCTGAGACATTGTTGTACTTTGGGTTTGTGTAGTGAGAACAGTAAACACACAGTATACTACAGAACTGGACCACACCGACAAAACAGGCTGTGAGAACCAGACCACACTGACAAAACAGGCCTGGTTTATTTGAAAGCTGCTTCATAAACACACAGTTTACTAGCATAAACTTTTAGAAAGGCTGTATATGAAAAGAATGTGAGAAGAGCATTGCATGCCGTTCCAACTTAATATCAAGCTTTGTTCCCTGATACAGAGCTGCCATTTTAGAAAATCCCTGTCTATGCATTTTTCCTTCTCTTACAAACAAACACCTTCTTTCCCCCCATCCCCACCCCCCAACCCCTTAAAGAAATATGAGTGATCTGGAGGTTTCCTGAGATGTCTGCTCCGCCATGGTACACTGCAATACAAAAATGGAACTTTCTGTCCCTGCTCTCTCAACACTGGGGATTTATAGGGCAGCTGCTGCAGATGTTCCTATAAAGCAGCCCAAACATTCATGTCAGACCGTTTACATAGAGCACTAGACTTGTTCCTTCACTGAACGGCAAGGGTCAGCGCTGGCCCCTGAAGGAAGAAGAAGGACCCAAGATGGGTGGCAATAGTGAGGTCAGTCCAAATGAATGCATGGACCACCCAAGCTTTCAGCAGCTAAAAAACAAATTCTTCTTTTTGTCATTATGCTATGAGAGCATTTCCGTTTGAAAGGTTGACATTTTTGCTCGGATGTTTCCCAGTAACACCCTCATTATCCAATTGCAAGCGTGTGTGTGTGTGTGTGTGTGTGTGTGTGTGAGAGAGAGAGAGAGAGAGAGAGAGAGAGAGAGAGAGAGAGAGAGAATCTCTCTGGGTCTTTGTAGTCTCTGAATCATAACTGAAAACACAATTGTAATAGTTAGCCATTTTAAGGAATGTCCCAAATGAAGGAGATGAATTTACAATAAATGACAACAACATTTTAATGGTTTCGGAGATGTTTTAGTTGTTTCCAGCAAATTACTGCATGGAAATAGTCTTTTCCTGAAAAATTGGTAGATGGATTTTCAACTGCTTTTCCTTTGTTTGTGTTGATGCCAAGCCGGACACAGTTTTACAACTAAAGCTATAAGTTACAGTAATCTACATATAATTATGTGCTCAGTTATTTGCTTAACCCAGTCACTGGGCTGAGCAGGTTGGGTCATTTTCGTATTAACATGGAGGAACTGCTTATTATTACTGTTTCAATGCACTATTTTTTAATGCAACAACAGCATGTACACATACATATGTATTATTACCAACTGATTAGCCTGAGCGAACAAGCTATCACAAACTAGCTGAAAGTTCATATGATTGAAATATGCATACATTTGATAGCTAAAAATCCAGTCAACAATCCTGTCAAGTTAGTGTACGTTAACTACCAGGTGGAAGACTGCACTGCCTTGACTGGAGTGGAGATTGGAGGACACCTGAAAATCACACCCATATGTGGTTCTTCCCCAAACTGTTGCCACAAAGCTGGAAAAACACAACTGTCTAGAATGTCTTTGCATGCTGTAGCATTAAGATTTCCTTTCACTGGCACAAAGACCTAACCCAAACATAAAGACATGGTTTGCCAAGGCTGGAGTCGAAGAACTCGAGTGGCCTTTACAGAGCCCAAGACCTCAAACCCACTGTACACCTTTGGGATGAACTGGAACACTGACTGCACCCCAGGTCTCCTCACCCAACATCAGTGCCCAACCTAATTAATGCTCTTGTGGCTGAATAAGCAAAGCCCCACACCCACGCTGCAAAATCCAGTGGAACGCCTTCCCAGAACAGTGGAGGTTATTGTAACAGCAAAGGGGGACTAAATCTGGAATGGGATGTTCAAAAAACACATATGGGTGTGATGGTCAGGTGTCTACAAACCTTGGCCATATAATGTATAATAGTTGTTGTGCCTATGCTGTCTGATGTGAATTATAGTATTTCAATGTGATATTTTTCATGTATAGTTATTGTTGTACATGGTACTACTGAGCAAAATCTCTTGAATTTCAAAAGCATTTCAGTAGGGCCTTCTAGCCCTTGTGTGGCCCACATATGGCTGACAAACCAAAAGCCAGTGAAACCCCAGATCTCACCAAGCATACACTATTTTATACTTTATTCTACCCATACACACAGTTGGAATAAAACTATGCTATTAATACCATATGCTATATCGATATTTAAACATTTAAAAAGTGCCTGTGTCAATTTTGGGAGACGAAGAAAATGACTGTGGCAGAAAATAATAAATAAGTAAACAAACAGACAAAATATTTCATGATTGTTGTCATCATCATTAAGCAGTGTCCCATCTAAGATCTAAGACATCTTTTTCTTCTTTGTTCATGCCTTCATGTTCTTCAGTGTTGCGCTCTGTGATGGTCTTGGATTCATCAGCAGTGAGCTGATCCTCTGAACAAAAGAACAGTATCACTTGTACAACAACAGTTTAATATTTTACAAATTACACCCTATCTATGATACTTTATGAAAATCATTCCAATCCGATTCCACTCACAGGCGAAAAAAAACAACAATTCGATCACTATCTAAAATCTAAATAATAATACAGTTTTTTTAATGGACAGACATGTTAGACTGCACAAGACCACACTTCTGGCACAGTGCCAGTGGTAAGAATACGTAATAAATAAGTGGAAAAAATGTAGTAATAACCAATTTAACCTCAGTTTATCCACTGTTTGTCTTCTCAGGTTAGTTGGGGCAAGCGAGTTTTTTTTCCGTCCAAAACCAACCACACAACCAATCACATACAGTTTTCGGAAATGAAATCAGTGATTGGACAGCTGAGAAATAACAGCGATCAACTTTTTGTTTTCTTTAATTAGGATGAAGTTTGGACTGCCTTGTGATTCGCACGCTCAGCAAGAGGCTAAATGGGGTTTTTGAAAATCACCCAAATAATGCCCACATGTAAACACTTTCTATGGTGTGCCATATCTGCTCCACATGTGGCCCACACCTGTGTTCTTATCTGAGCCATATACTTCAATGCTAGCGGTGATCCAAAAGAAAAATTCGACATATTTTGAAGGTATAGCAAAACGGTGCAGCAGTGTACCAGATAACAGCCACATGTGGCCCAGTTGTGCATGCTAGTCAGACTTTTAAGTTACTTATTTAGTCTATTTAAATTTCTGTCCTCATTTATTTTTCGATTGTCAGTCTGTTTTTACTGAAAGCAAGGAATAAAACACTACAGGGCATGCTGTTATAGGAAAATAATCCATGATGGCAAAGAGTCATTTTATGTTTTTATTCCTCTTATACCACAGTGATCTGCCAATGGTTACAATTTTTTTATTTAGTAATGAATTATACATCATGCTTTTTAACCAAAACAAAACAAAACAAAACAAAAAAAAAAAAACACAATAAAAACCACCACAGAAATTCTAATGGTTTTCACTACAAATAGAAACCACCAGCTAGCCATTAAAACCATTACCATTACAATTATTGGTCCTCAATTGCCACCAATAGAACGAATTACCAGTAGAGACCCACAGGGACCATTACAGTTTCTGTTAAAACCAATACAATTCCCATTATAACCATTACACATTCTATGAGGGTTTCTATTATTTTTTTTATAAGCAGGGAAGTTAGTTCCTGGAACCACTTGTGTTATATGAGCTATAAATAGCTCCTTTCAGGAACCCTTTTCTGCTTAATATGAAAAAGTAAAAGGCAAAAATGCAGCTTGTCATGTTACAAAAAGTGTAATGTTCTCTGTCCTGACTGACAAAACAACTCCTTCCAATGGTAAATAAACTTTTCCTTACAGAAAACTTAACCATATCAATGATTGTGTTTTGCTTTGTCAAAAAAAAGAAAAAAAAAGAAAAGAAAAAGGTTTTATCCTCTTATTTTAAGTCTTAGAAGTGACATACAAGACATACAAGTCACTGTGAATAAGTGGTTACTATAGAAACGATATTGTTTTATCGAGCGCATTAATACAAACCTATCACTCATGTTACAACACCTGCACTGTCAGAGCTGCTGTTACAGAAAATTAATCAACACTTTAACACCAGTCAGATTCGAGAATTCAACAGCGTTGCGGTATAACATTATTATAACCCAAATCTAATATATATTTTTTGTGTTAGAGCAAATGCGAACATTTTGACTATCACACAATGTAATTATTAAATTTAAACAAATTGCAATTGTCCCACATAATATCCTAGGAATTATTCCCAGTGTCGCCAGGTTTGGTAAAATAACTGTTTAGGGAAAGTGCGTGTCTTTAACTGTGCTTCGTTGAATAAACATTGTATTACTTCACTTTAAAACATTACATTGGAAATATCACTTTCACACGTAGTAAGATTTTGGTGAAAGTGCTGCTCCGGTTGCACAGATGCACAAACAAAACGCGGGTTCCTCTTTTTTTGTGTGCCTTTTAAGATTGATGGAGCAAGCTAAATGCTAACCAGCAAACTGAATTCTGTGCCCCAAAACGTATTGGACTGATGTTTAATTGGGCGAATATGAGGAGCAGTGATTCTTCCATCGACCTGCACTGACTCTAATGTTCCTACAGGATGCTGCTGCAAGCTATTTAACTTTAGCAAGCCAGCTAGTCCCCAACGGCTAGTGCTAGATGCTACTCAGCGAATTGACTCAAAATAGGTATTTGAGATAATTTAAACATTATATATTTATTACTAGATATCAACAGAATTCTGTAGTTTAGCTTACATAACTGACTAAACATGCCTGTCTCAAATCGCGTACTAGCTACATCAGTGCAGTTTTCTTATGATTATTTGTTGTTGTTGTTTTTTAAGTGTAATATCTAATGTAAATCCTACAAATATCACCCTTTTGGTTCTGAATAGGGGAAAAAAAAGGATTTTGAGGAAAACAGCTTAAAAATGTTATTTCATGTGTTATCTGACATAAATACACTATATGGCCAAAAGTTTGTGGACACCTGACCGTCACACCCATTTGTAGTTCTTCCCCAAATTGTTGCCACAAAGTTGGAAGGACACAGTTGTATCTGATGTCTTTGTATGTTGTAACATTACAGTTTCCCTACACTGGAACTAATGAGCCCAACCCAAACCTGTTCCAGCATAGCAATGCCCCACTGCACAACGTTTTCCAAGGCTGGTGTAGAAGAACTCGAGTGGCCCTCACACCTTTGAGATGAATTATAACGACAACTATGTGCCAGGTTTCCTCGCCCAACATCAGTGCTTATCTTCACTAATGCTCTTGGGGCCAAATGAGCAAATCCCCAAAATCTTATGGAAAGCCTTCCCAGAAGAGTGGAGGTTATTATAACAGCAGGGCTAAATCTGGACTGGGATGTCCAACGAGCACATATGGGTGTGGTGGTCAGGTGTCCACAAACTTTGGCCATGTAGTGTATATCCAACGAGCTTTTCTGGAATATATAACATGACGTGACATGACATGGGTGAAGCCTTCATCAAAGTTTAAGAATTTTATTACAACAGTTTAAGAGAAGACATGCTATAGATTACCAGAATTGTTTCTACCTGTAGTGTCTTGCCTTAAGCTGTGTATTTGTCTGTTTGTGGTGCCACAAAAGGATCATCAAAATGAATGAAAATGAGTTCAGTCAAATAGCTAATCAAAAGCTAGCCATCTGACCAGAAGTTGTGCCACTTGCATTTTTATCTAGCTAACTAGCAAATCTCATATTAAGAGCTATTTGTTTCTCTTGTATTTAAAATAGTATGTAGTGTATCCTCTGGTACCATGATGATGGCAACATGTCCTTCAGGGTCTTTGAAGAAGAATCCACCTCTGCGTTACCTTTTGTACTCATGTGAAAATAGAAGATGATGTTGGATTAATCCCTGTACCCCAAAGACACAGAATGTTTAAGGTCCCATTTGAAGATGAGAAACCCACCTTTCATACGAACCAGAAGCCTCCTGGTCCCTCAGAACCATTTGTTCTGTCAGGAACCATTCAAGTGCCATACACCATTAACAGATACCTACGAGACTACCAGCGAGAAGGGGTTAAATTTATCTATGACAACTATTTGAAATCCAGAGGTTGCATCCTGGGTGATGACATGGGCCTAGGAAAGACCATTCAGGTAGGCTTATACAGTGCCCTCCACTAATATTGGCACCCTTGGTAAATATGAGCAAAGAAGGCTGTGAAAAATTGTCTTTATTGTTTAACCTTTTGATCTTTTGTTCAAAAACATTCACAAAAATATTCACAAAAAATTGCAAACACAACACAGGTTTATCAAAAAAAAAAAAAAAACTTTCTTAAATATAGCTTAGGTGTGCAACAATTATTGGCACCCCTATGAATTCATATGAGAAAAATATATTTGAAGTAAATTCCCATTGATATTTTAATTAATATATTTAAACTGTGTGCAAGTGTACCTTGAAGAATTGATGAACTGATGCTGTTTTGAAGGCAAAGGGTGGTCACACCAAATATTTATTTGATGTAGATTTTTCTTCTGTTTACTCATTTTGCATTTTGTTAATTGATAAATATAAACTATTAACATTTTTGAAAGTATTCTTACTTTACAGCATTTTTTTTTACACTTGCATAAAAGTTGTGCACTTTTATATATTTTATATATATATTTGTTTTTGTTTTGTTTTGTTGTTGTTGATGAACCTGCTTATTTGCAATTGTCTGATATCCATGTGAGTATTTTTGTAAATATTTTGAACAAAAGATCAAAAGGTTAAACAATAAAGGCAATTTTTCACAGCCTTCTTTGCTCATATTTACCAAGGGTGCCAATATTAGTGGAGGGCACTGTAACATACTTCATACATACAAGGCAAGCAGGAATAAATGTTGCCTTGATTATTATACCGCTTAATCTCTTTCTGTTTGACAGGTTATCAGCTGCTTGGCTGCCATTTTGCAGAAAACTGGGACATGGCAGGATGTTGAAAATAACAGGCCAGAGTTTCTGCAGTCACAGGCACCATCAAAACTATCCAAAGTTAAGAAGGTGCTGTAATGAAGCTTCTTGTCATTAGGCCTGTCACAATTATCGTACATGAAATTGCAACTGGTGATATGTCTCATTGTAATAATGCACACCCACAGTTAATTTATCAACATTAAACATGTAAGTAAGTTAAAATTCTGTTTGCTTGTTAAGCTGTAAATTTGCAAAGGGGAGACATCACAAACTAACAACGTAGGACAAATTATGTAAATAAATGATGTATTATTCTGTAATAATGAACTAAATCGGTGAGAGTGGCTTACCGTGTTATAAGAAAAACGTAATTACAAACAGTTTATAGAAAAACTGAGAGCTATGATCGTGTAGTGAAGATATGATATTAATTGAGAATAAATGGTGTATTTAGTGATTACATATATGTATTTGGAAATCTGTGATTGTGGAAGCTAAAGATCTGTTACGGTCACCTCAGATACTCCTGATCACCTCAAATAATTGTTAATAGACCATTTTCTAATAGCTGTGACAGGCTTCCTTATCATTTAGTAATTTGTGCCATTGTCTCACTGTAATCAGGTGATTCATTTTAACTTAATAAATAGGTTTTCCTAATTGTGGCTCCCCTGTCTGTGCTCTACAACTGGAAAGATGAGCTAGACACATGGGGCCATTTCAAAACACTGGTGGTCCATGGTGTGAGGAAGGAGGAGGAATTGGCCTGTGTGAACAGAGGTAGATGTGAGATCGTCCTGACAACATTTGAGACGCTAAGACTCTGTCTTGATGAGTTCAACAGGTACACTATAACAGAGATCATATTTATCTTTATCTGCTCCCAGAATAGTCACAAAGATTACATCTTTGATTAAAAACTGGTCTGATCTGGTTCTTTGGAACAATTGTGTATTGTAGACCTCTGCTCTATACAAAATATATTAGCTGTATGAGCTTTCTGCAAATGAGACTATTTGATTTCACATCCACCAATATTTTATCTACATTTTGATTTCTTATCTCACCACAGTCTTGACTGGGCCGCTGTCATTGTGGATGAAGTTCACAAGCTAAAGAATTTCAAATCTCAGATCACTCAGGCAATGAAAGCTCTGAAATGCAAAGTGCGTGTGGGACTGACTGGTACAATCTTGCAGAACAACCTGGAGGAACTCTGGTGTGTCATGGATTGGTGAGTCATAGGGAGAACCTCTCTTTGTGATCATTATTTACCTCCAGTTTGAATTTTAAAATGTGTTCATATGTTTATTGCCTTGTTTTGTGGTTTCAGGGCCAACCCTGGATGCCTCGGGTCACTGAGTAGTTTTAAGAACAGGTTCTCTGAACCTATTGAGCAGGGACAGAAACACAGTGCAACCAAGAGAGCACTGGCCGAGGGCCGCGAGGCTGTCCAAGCCCTGGCTAAAATTCTATGCCGCTGGTTCCTCAGGAGAACCAAAGCCCTCATTAGCGACCAGTTACCAAAGAAAGATGACCGGGTGAGTCTGTCAATCCAGTTGAGATTTCTTCTCAGCTATTCAATTATTTTCAGACATCTGTTCCTTTGGGAAACATGCAAAGGCAACAACTAAAGCATGACCAAATTTAGTTAGATCTGCTCAAAATTTTTGTCATATCCCTCACCTACTCCCAATGTCTTCACTTCATTTGTGTCTGTGTAGGTGGTGTACTGTTCCATGACTGATTTCCAGCAGGCAGTATACCGTGCTGTGCTGGACACAGATGATGTGAGGTTGCTGTTGCAGAGCTCAGAGAAGTGTCCGTGCAGCAGTGGACACTCCAGGAGAAAGTGCTGCTACAAACTCAGTTCAGACGGTGTCCCTGTCAGACACGTGTACTTCAGTTATCTGGCTATACTGAGGAAGGTTGCCAATCATGTAGCCCTGCTGCAGTCTAAAGAAGGAACCAGTAAAAAGCAGGCATGTGTTTGTGAGTGCTGGAGAAGCGCTGAAATGCCATATTCTACTGTAAATGTCTGTATAGGATGATACTGATCCACATACAGCACATTTTAGATTTACATGGAAAAACCAACACCTATTTTTTATGCCTCTGGCATTGGTGGTGGAGGCATTATGTTTTTGTGTTGTCTACGCGTCCATCTGAGAAAGACTGGTTTGTAGAATTTAAATGGAATTATGATTGTAACCAGCACATGAACCAGTTGCATTTTGGAATTGATCCAGACAGGGTCAAGGTTACAGCAAGGTCAGATGTTTGCAGTAGTTTATCCTCAATAGCTTTCTTCCTGTTTGGAAGGGAATTTGAGGCACACAAATAAGTTGCATGAAGGACTAGACTTGGTGGTGGTAGAGGAATCCCTGCTTGTTTTTCTAATTGTTTTTCTAATCATTTAAACCTCACAAATGACATTTTTGTGGTGGAAAAATAGAAATCAAGATCAAAGTATAAATGAAAGAAATCAAAAGGAAAATAACATTAATACATTAACATTTGAATAGAACCAGAAGAAGAGGAAGCCTTTATTACAGTGGGTATACAAAAGAATCACCCTGTTTAAAATAATCACATTTTGTTGCTTTTCAGCCTGAAATGAAGATGGACACAGTTTTTGTTTTCTCCAGCTGTATTTACTCAGTGCAACTTATAACATCCAAGTGAAAGATCTAACAGCAACATGTCAGGAAAAAAGTTTTTAAAAAAAAAATAAAAAAACAGAATCAATGAGTTGGAAAAAAGGATCACCCCCCCCACCCCTCCAAAAATGACTTGTAAACTCAGTCAGGTGTAGCTAATCACCTTCTCAATGGCACACAAAGCCATTTGACTTTCAACTGTGGTCATTTTGATTAGCTCAGCATGAAAAGAGCTTTCCTGGAGCATTTCAGTCCTTGGTAGTGCAACTCAAGCAACCAATCAATTATGGGTGGACAGGCACAAGTCAGGAGATGGATACAAAAAATTTCAAAGGCTTTATCAATGCCTAGAAGCACAGTGAAGTCTATTATTAAGAAGTGGAAGGTATTTGGTACAACACAGACCCTCCTTGGATCAGGATGTCGCTCCAAACTGGCCACATGCAGTGACGACTGAGCTTAGCCAAAACGCACCTTGAAGATTCTGAGGCCACATGGGAAAAACGTGTTTTGGTCAGATGATGCTACAATTGAAATATTTGGCCTCAACACCAAACGATATGATTATTTTAAAGGGGGTGATTCTTTTCTGTACCCACTGTACATTACAGCGCAGTGAAATTCTTCAGGTCAGAGCTAGGGTCAGTCATGATACAGCACCCCCGGAGCAGAGAGGGTTTTGAGCAAGAGGGCCTTGCTTGAGGGCCCAAAAATGGTAACTTGGCATTGCTGGGGCTTGAACCCCCAACCTTCTGATCAGTAACCAGAGCCTTAAATGTTGAGCCACTATATAAATCTAAATGTATAAAAAATTTTAAAAAGTTACACAAGATCAAAATTAATCTGAGTTGTGCTCCCCAGAAAATAACCGGCCTTCAGCACATAGTTTTGAGTACGAGTCATGGAGTGACATGGGATCTTATTAGCCATAAACGCATTAAAATGAGTCAAACCATTGACTGCATTGTGTTTAATCTGTTGTCTTCCCAGACTGAAATGGTATCATCATGTATCCCTTTGCGTTTCAAATGAATCACTTTTTCATGCAAGGTAAGGATTATTCTCTTATATTCCCCATCCTCTTTATCAGGAGAAATATGTGACCGCTATCTGTGAGCAAGTCTTCAAGAAGTTTCCAGAGTTCACAGAAAGATGCAAGCAGGCTGCATTTGAGGCCATGTCAGACCCTATCTACAGTGGAAAAATGAAGGTTAGATATTTATATTTTACTTATTCAATATGCCAGGGCTCTGCATGTTTTCTGGCCCTCACCACCCAATCCACTAAACCACAGAACTGTAAATCTGATTTCTTGTACACTCCAGATTTTGTTCTGGTGTTGAGGGTGTGAATATTCCAGCCTTTGGCCAGCTTAGGCCTGGCATGGCTTTGCCTGACTAGCTAAGGACACACTTCTTTGGGAAATAACAAGGGCGGTATTTAGTCGTTCTTAAAGTCTATCCAGAGTCTTCTTCCCCCATGTGCAGAGCCTTACTGGAGCTGTCACTGGCAGATGCTCCATTTCTGGTGCTCTCAGTACAGTAAATACTCTGCACATTCTCCCATGTCAGATACCAAATGAAGAATGACAGTAGAGCCAATGTTTAATGTGAACTGCTTGATCCTTACCACTTAATTGAGAAAGCTATTTGATTGTCATTCTTGTTTGAGCACTCATTTAGAGTCATCTTTTGTGTTCCAGGTGCTGCAAAGGCTGCTTAATCACTTTATCGAAAGGAAAGACAAAGTTCTCCTTTTTTCACTTTCCACAAAGGTGAAGTGTTTATGATGTGTATTAATGTATCCTTTTGTACACCCTGTGTCTATTTTATTTTGGAGGGCTGATACTTTAGGCAGTTTTTTTGAAGTCTTTGTTAAAAATGAAGCAACGACATAGACAGTTACTATATCATTGAGTGACATATCAAGCCTGTAGCAATTAAATGGACTTTAGATTTTTTCTTTGCTAATATGGAGCATTATTTGAATGTTTCCTAGCTCCTGGATGTTTTGGAGAGCTATTGCATGGCTGAGGGTCTGGAGTACCGCAGGCTAGATGGAAGCACCAAGTCTAAAGATCGCATCCACATTGTCAAGGAATTCAACAGCACCAATGATATTAACATGTGCCTTGTGTCTACCATGTGAGTGCTGCTATTGCACAATACGATTTATAATTTCACATTTTATTTGATTTTCTACATGAAAGTGAAAGCATACTGTTCTTTATTCACCACTTTGAGTCTGCTGACTTGATTGTCAGAATTATTAGCACCCTTCAAGAAAATGGGCAAACGTAATTATATGATTTATTCGTTTATTTCATTCATTTATCTTCAGTAAACACTTTATCCTGGTCAGTGTCAGAGATTATCCAGATTTTTCCAAAATTAAAGATACTACTTTTTCTCTTAGCATAAAATAGATTTTAATGTATAGTATTTTCTCTCAAAATCACATGTGCAAAACTATTAATACCCCTAAAGAATATTTAAATCGTAAGAAAATTTTGAATAAAATCCATTTTTTAATTACTCTCAGTATTGGCTCTGTTGCTGCATTTGACCCAGTTGAAAATGGCCAGGAAGCTAAAAACTGATCACAGTTTCAAAATTGCATGGTTTAGTTGATTCATGGGGTTGTCAAAATGATTTCAAAATCAGCTATTAGACTAAACCTCTATAACAAGAAAGGCATAAACTGTACCTGTCGTGCATTTCATCGGAACTTCACCAGGAGTCACTGGAAATAAAATTGGAATCATGTTTTATGGTCAGATGAGACCAAAATCAAAGTTGTTGGCAATGCACTTTATATGCATGTTTGGTGAAAAATCTGGAGTGGATACTTAGAAAGCTGCATATCCAGTGTGAATTCTGGTGGATCATTGATACTTTCTGCTAAATGCTAGGTTATTTCAGCGCTAAACCTGGTCGCCAAGGCTGAAGATTCGCCTACATGTGGCTCCAATCCTGTTAGGCATTACAGACTAGTGCTTCACAGAAAAATTACACTACTTAAGAAAACATTTTATGTTTGAAAAAAAAAACGAATCTAGTGCCACATATGTTTAAGTACAAAATATGTGATAATGGGAACATGTCATTGATTTATTCACTGTAATTGTCTGTAATTGAAATAATGTTTTCCTCAAGGGCTGGTGGTCTTGGACTCAATTTTGTTGGGGCTAATGTTGTTGTCCTATTTGATCCAACATGGAATCCAGCAAATGACCTTCAGGCTATAGACAGGTGAGGCAGCACAGCTACATGAGTGTTTTTTTCCTCTGTATCCTAATGCCATCCAAGTAGGCTCTCTGTGTTAGAAGCATTGGCACTGAAATACAGCTGTGCTATGTGCTCTCCGTGGCTGTGAGTACTTTATAATACAGCTCCCAAGTCATCACTTCTTCACTTCCACATAGCAAACCACCCAAGTGGCATTTTTAGTCTTCTCCTGCAAAATAAATCGAATCACTTGGCAATCCTGCATGGCCATTGTTGGCAGACTTCATGTTACAATAGGGTTCTGATACAGCTAACCTGTACTTCACAGTTTTGTTGTTCAATATGCAGGGCATATCGCATTGGGCAGTGTAAGGATGTGAAAGTTTTTAGGCTCATCTCTCTGGGCACTGTAGAGGAGATCATCTATCTGCGCCAGATTTACAAACAGGTACATCACTCATGAAAAGTGCTGAGGTACTAACCAGTTTCTACTAACAAACCAAAGTCATTTTCACTCACTGTTACATTCTCAGATGTCCTTTGTTTGAAACCTTCTTGTACATGTACTAATATCTGATATGCTGCAACATATTAAAACTGTAATGAACGATTACCAATTTTTAAAAAATAAAATGAGTTGGACCTGATTGGCTTTCTCTGTTTCACTGGGTAATGTAGCAGTTGCAATCCTCAGTGATTGGAAATGAAAATGCAAGACGCTACTTTGAGGCAGTGCAAGGAGTAGATGGCCAAGCAGGAGAGTTATTTGGGATCAGGAACCTCTTCCGCCTCCAGACTGATGGAACTTGTCTTACACGCCGCATCCTGGAGGTTAGTGCACTAAATATGTTCCACTGTGTCCATTGTTCACTTGTCCATTCAGCCATCCTGGTTATTTTGAAATGTCTAGGAGTAGTCAGTCAACGCGACTGAACTGGTCTAATCTTTCACTCAGCCATGGGCGTAACTGTGTTTTTAAAAGTGACTGGGACAAGTATGATGATTAAAAAAAACCCCACTGAGAATCAGGCCAGTTTGTACCAAAAGCCTATCTGAAGGGCTTTTTCCTCATCTGCATCAAGTACAATTCCATTTAAACCACTATTTAAACACTTCCAGTAACCATGGATGCTTTGGAAAAGTCTTTTGAAGATGTATATGGTTTACATCACTGACATTGTCTTCACTTGAAGTTTGTTAGAATAAAAACAGAAAATAAAGAACGCAGTCATGCAGGCTGATTAAATTGGCCAGCTACTGTTTGTATAAAGAACCACTTTCACATATGCCACAATATCATGATCGTAGTTTTTATAACTCTGGTGGATAACAGTAGCCCGGCCACCAAGGGTGAGCAGATACCGTGTAAACAAGAAAAAACAAAAACAAAGAAAACAAAACAACTACTCCTTATTGACTTTCACAAAACAATGTTTCATTTGGTATGTATGTAATTTTAACTAATATATATCGAAAATTATTTTATTTATCGTGAAAATAATTCTATGAGTAGAGCTAAACTGATATTTTTTTAGAAAGCATCTGGATCAGTCTGTGGTGCAAACTAAAAATGTATGCTTTCAATTATAACTCATTTCATATAAGGTCAAAATGGCTGCACAATTTACCAGAATTTCTAGAATGTGCTGACATTTTTTGTTTTGGCAGATGCTTTAGAGCTGTTATTAGAGCTGTAATTAATTAATGCATGCTAATGTATGGCAGGTCTACTAGATTGTAGCTTGGACTTTCAGCTGAATACTGAAGAAGTCAGATGTTTGATGTCCTCAATGAGCCATGACTATGAATTCTTTCTCACTGAGTTGATGGAAAATGCATGTGTGTCGCAGAGGGAAGGCCATGTTGAGGTGGGGATCGTGACAGCCAGCACACAGGCAACGGATGAGGGGGTGCAAGAGCTGGTGAGTAGCCGCCCTTCCCTAGACCCGTTACGGGAATGCTCCTATTCTCCATCCATCTCTCCTCTTTCCAAGACATCTCCTCATCCCTTCATTCCCACGGTAAAGATGGGTACGAAGGCCAACACATGGCTGTAATTAACCCCCTCCCCAGCCCACTGGTGAAGACCACACAGAAGCATGTGTTATCTTTAGCGAGTTTATTTACCCAGCAGAACTTATCTAACTGTCCTTTGTTGAGGAGCTTCTCACATGTAGGTCTCATTAGAGGCTAAAAACGGAAAATTCTCGTTTTAAAACCTGACATTAACTGATCATAAACAAAGTGTTGGTGGGCAAGTCATAAAGAAGCGTTATTTTTAAACAGGGTGGTTACAGAGCTGGGGTTGACAAATCAGTAGCTCAGGCTCCCAAGGCAAACAGGTTTTGTGTCCAGTTTATTAATTATTTACTTATATTAATTAATTAATTAATTATTCATAGTTGCCCAGCATACAAATAAACCTATTTGTATGCTGGGCAACTATGAATAATTAATTAATTATTCTAAGTAACAACCAGAGAAAGAAAATAAATCTTACTTCCTATTGACTTTTCAAAACAAAAGTTTTCATTTGGCATGTATGTTTAAACGCAATCCACTTCACAGTGGCATGACACAACTTGATGCTATGACTATACCACGTGTTAATCATTCTGAATCCCACCGCCTGCTGCACTACACTATATGGCTGACAGTAGAATTACTTTTACTGAATGACTGAATTAAGTGGATTAATTAGCATGCGGACAATCTTTTCTGAATCAGAATCGAGCAAAATAAAGTACAGTGTAAAGCTGTCAACTCTCCTGCCAGCACAGCATGTCAACTCACAGTTAAACATATCAAAAGGACAAAAACAATTCTGGTCAGGGTCAAAAAATATTTGTACTTGTGAGAACTAAACACTTTCACTAATGACTTGGTGACTTTTTTTTGTTTTTGTTTTTTTTTCGTCTACATTAAACTTTATCAGAAGAGGATAAGGACCTGCTACACAATCGTCCTCTCCACAGGAATTCATATAATCAGCCGTTTCCTTAGTCTGTATTAATTCGCTTAACTGGCTAACTTTAGCAGTGGGCAATGAAAACGTGAAGTTGGCCAGCACATTGGCTCTTTTAATTGCCTGGTAGGCTAGCTAATTAATTGCACCCTCTGCAAAGTCATTTGTATGTGTAGTTTGCAGGATTGATTGTTGATGATGCCCTTGCATAAATTTGCAGTGTTTATTAAAACACTTTTTATTATAATCTGTGTTACCCATGTGCCACAGCAGGATCCAGTGTGTGTATCAGCAGATACCTCCGTACAACAGGAAAATAGACCAACAGTGGCGTGTGGTACCAGTGCCAGGTTCTCTAATGCTGAAGTTCTGGACTTTAGCAGCACTAGTGAGGATGAGGATCCCTGCGGCTCCAGATCAAAAGCCACATACCCAAATGCAGGAGAGGAGTTTGGACCCAGCACTGGCTCTGCTGCAAATATGAATCTATCTGCTCTGCTGATGAAACATATGACTAGTGGGATGCAAAAGAGCTCGGAGAGCAGTGAAGACAGTCAGTATGATACAGACTCGAAGGGCTTGAACCTAGAGGAGGCCAAGGTAGCTAAGGGGAAAACAGAATGGTTCCTATCTAGTGACTCAGAGGAAGAGAAGAATGAAGCAAAAAAGGCCTGTGACCATGTCTGCATGGAGGAGTCAGAAGACTTAGAATTTCTTCACCACCGCTATACTAAAGCACAACAGAGAGATCGAGACAATACTAACAAGGAACGGAGGCCGGATTGGGCAGTATTGGCGGTACAGAGACAGAGATGTACTGAGGAGGTTGAGAGTTTTGACTCGTCAGAAGATGAAGCTCCAGTGAGAAGGGTGAAGTTTAAGAAAAGTCTTCGATGCCCCTTTAGTGCACAGAATTCAACTCAAAAATCAGTTCAGTTCACAGGTTTAAATCGCCCATCCATGCATTCCAGAAAGCCACAAATAATAGAGGGTACCAGCACAGGCACCATAGACACATTATTAGGTAATTTATTTTAATAAAGCAGTCCGTGAATTGTAATGACTTGAATTGAATTTGAACTCATTTCAAAATGGCTGCACAATATACTGGGATTTTTAGAACTTGCTGTGACTTTGCAAAATAAGAGGCCTTTTATTTTCTTTCTTTGTTTTGTACTTGTAGGTGGGCTTCAGGAAGTGAGCTACACCCACTCCAATCAGAAAGTGGTCGGCTCGAGCAGGGCTGAGAACCGCCTCAGCCGTGCTGCATTGCGGGATGTGTTTGAACTGAACAAGCACTCCCAGCTCCCAGCAAACCATCTCCATTACATATCTGAGGTATTTACGGTTATGACAGTGAAACATGATCATAACAGGGTTTCTGCAGGTCCTTAAAAAGTCTTTAAAATCTAAAATCCAATAATCTGAATTTTAGGCCTTTAAAATGTCTTCAGTACGTTTGTATTATGTTGTATTATTGTATTATTGTTTGGATTATGAAGTTAATGTTACTTTTATAAAGTTCTAAACTGCAGTCTCGCTTTTAAATGTGTTTTTGGGGAAAATTTGCATTGATCATTCTGTCACAAAATGGAACCAATAACTACTCATGCAAACTGTGCAGCCCGGTCAGAATTTATCAGAGCATGCCCAGTGTGTCGCGATGTGATGTGTGGGCTACGTGGCAAAATTGTTTCTGTTAACATTACTTTCATCTAATATGGGTGATGCAAGTTCAACGAGATCTGGCTCGAGAACAGTGCATTTAGTGCTTGGTTGAAGCCTATTGAAAATAACCAATTTGAAGCCCACTGCACATTGTGCAAGAAAACGCTCAAATTAGGAACTATGGGTATAAAGGCATTGGAGTCGCTTAGGAAGTCAGAAAAACATAAAGCCACAGTTAAAAGCCACCAGCAAACGCCTGCATCACCCAGTATTGATCTGTATCCACATAGGGAGTATCAAGAAAGTCTGACCCCAGTGCGACCAACTCTGCACTAACAGCGTTAACTCCTGCAACTCCGAAAGCGACCTCCGGACAGCGTTTGGATCTAGGTCGTGAAATAGGTCTTAAATTGAGTTCATAATGGTCTTAAAAGTCTTCAAATGTCCGCAGAAGCCCTGCATAACAATGAACATTTATGTAGTATTTTTCAGAGTATGCAGAGTATCAGTAATGTTCAGAGTATGGATTTATCAGCAGCTCATGCTTCAGATGATTTCATTTTCATGATTGAAACATGGCTATATTTGAGCAATATCACATAAGCAAGAGTGTGATTCTACTGTGATATTGCTTAGCCATGTTTCAATCAAGAAAATGAAATCATCTGAATCATGTACTATCCATACTTTGAAAATTTAACAATTGATGTCCCTTCATCCTTTTCATCGTCATCTGATGAGCTTCCATATTTGAAGTCAAATATATGTTATATTCCATTTGCCATGTCCACTTATGATGTATGATGTATGATCTCTAACTAGGAAGTGGAATTTTACATGGAAAAAACACAAACGAGCAGAGTGATACACACATTGAAATGTCCCAGTTATAGGAAATGTAAGCACTCTGGGAATCCTGCTCGACCGATCAAATTAGTGGTCCGAACTAACTGTTGTAGAACAGTATTTTGAGCACAGAATTATTCTGGGGTCATTAGTATGGTTATGCAATTTCTTCATATGGTTTATATTCCCTAATTAACACTGTGAATTGTTTGTGTTGTAAACCCAGTCTGGAATCCCCCAGTTATCTGAGCCCACAAATGGTGGAGAGCAGGATACGCCAGAAGGTCATGACGAGACTTGTCTGAAACATCAGGTCACCCACACCATAGAAACGTACCTCCATACCAAAACTGCAACCATTAGTGTTGGCAAGACGCCCGCTACTGTCCGCAAGTAAGGATAAGCTACTTTTTTATTCCTTTTGTATTCATATTGTTTTTCCATTTGCTCTTTTACTTTTGCTTGACAAAAAGTTTCAAAAAAGTATACAGTATTGGGCATGCAGTGGCGTTTTGTCCTTTCCAACAAATAAATGTAGGCTGTTTATTATTTGTTATTTAATTATAGGCTTACTACTTTATAAATAGGTTACACAATGAGACACTAAACGTTTTCTATAACTCAAAAGACTCCAATTTTGCAGCTCAGGAGGTTTTTAAAAGCAGGCATCTCTATAGCAGTTAATAGTGTTGGGTAGGCTGAGAAAACACAAGAAGCAGCGAGAGGAAAGTCCTTATAGCATGGGGTTGTGTGCCAGTTCTGGCCACAGCTATGGCGTTCTGCGCCCTCGCATAGCCCCTGTGGGAGGGGTAAGACCACCCCAGAGCACTCTCATCCACCCCTTTCCCATGCAGGGCCAAAACACATTGAGCTATGAGCAGAACTCCTCTTTGAAAGCCTTAGATTTTACCACAAGCCCAAGGATGCACCCACCCAACTCCAAAACCATATAGTGTTATAGTCTCTGTAATAAGGGAAAATGTGTTTATTTATACTGATTTCCCCCCTAATTGAGTCTTCTAATGATTTAATTCATAGCATTTTTTAATCTTCCAATGGTAGCAGATTCTCATAAGAAACTGTACCACAGACAGCTTTATTTATTTATTTATTTATTTAAAAGTGTTTTTAACAGTGTGCATGTTTCTAAATGCTTTTTTGATTTGAAATATAAGTGAAGAGTAATAGATTTCTGAAGGGAGGATGATACCATGCCTAACAATGCAATGTAGTGTTTCAAATGAGTTTTTTTAATGCTGAACTGAATGCTGAATGTAACTTAAAACACCACCTAAAATATTTACTCTTACAAATTGTATAAAACGAATAATGCTACAAAAACCCATATGAGGTCTAGAATTATACCTAGTCACAGTATCTCTGGTATGCTCTTTACTATTTATTTTTACACAAACAGGCAGCAGCTGGAGGAAATGGCAAAGTTCTTCAGAGCGAAGTCTGTGCAAGAGTTTGCAGAAGAGCTTGTGAAGAACAGTTCAGCACAGCGACTGAGCAGTTTATGTGAGTTCTATAACCACAGCAGCCCCGAGCTTACTGACATTATCCAAAAGACCTTTCCTAAACCTGTGACTGAGCTGAAACCAAGTATTTCACCTATCACTGCTGCATGCAGTATGTCTAGACAAAGGCCTACCTCAAAAAGAACCCCTTTAAACTCAGTTCAGAGACCTCATGATGAAGCAGAAACAGGAACCTCACAAAAGAAAAGAAGAACTAAGGCACAAAGTGCTCAAGATGTCCATCATCACTGTGTTGGTCAAACTGAGCTTAAAAATAACTGTTTGCCGTTGCCAGACTCTGGACCAATTCCAGGAGAGAAATCTTTTAGAACTTCTAAAGACATTCATCCTCACTCCCAAAAAAACGCTAATACATGCAATTCTTCCACAGCTACTTCCATTACTGAATTGTCACCTTGCTCTAGAGATGACCAAGCAGACAAAAACTCAAACACAACCTTTATTAGTGACCTCATAGGTGACACCTCCATTCTAGATGACCTATTCAAGCAAAAGAGAGGTGCGGACCGGCCAAAGCCAGCAACGGCACCCATTCCCTCATCCACTGAGAGGAGGAAGAACAGGGGTAAAGACTTTTGGGACATTTTGAACGAGGGGAACGAGGAGAGCATCAATAAGCTAACAGATCTGTCTCAGGTGGAGAAGCTTTGCAGGAATGTTAATGTGTGTGCAAAGTCTAAAAGTGAAAGCCAACTTGAAAGCTCTCAACTCTGGAAGAAGAATGAGAAATTCCTTTGGAAAAGATAGACGCGAGAAGCTTTTTTTTTTTCAGTTTTTTTTTTTTCTTTTGTGAAATGTGAAATTACGAAAGATGGTTTACAAAATATTCTCATTTTTATACAGTATGTTTTATTTAATTGCATTTGGTTTTATTTGATTATTGATTATTGATTATTATAGACCTGTTACTAGTCCATACTAGTGTTTTAACTGAAGTCTTTTTACCTGCTTTTCTGAATCATTGCTGTTAATGTGTGAGAAAACACTACAGCCCATTTGAAAAAGCTGTTTCTGTCTCTGTTCTCATTCTGGAATTATGTGAGGAGCCTCTGGAATTGTTTGATTGCCATTCAAATACAAATGTGGTCAAAACATACGTCCCAAGTTGGGCTTTAAATGGTAAAAGCCGATGCCGGCAGATCCCAAAGTCTTAAATAAAGTGGTGTTTTTGGTGTAGTAGCTTCAACTCTCTGCTTATTGTTTTACTTTTATAAGCACTGTTTAGCTTTTGCTGCTTTTCCCTCAGGGCATAACACTAAGTGGCATCTAACCTTCACTTTAGCAGAAGATGCCCAGAAAGTCATGGTAGCATGTATAGTGTATTAAGTATCAAAGGAATAGTGTGCTTAAGGTCATACCAGAGATGGATTCTCATCTATACATGCACAGTCCCTCATTTGAACAGCCTAAATAATGATTATTAATGACTGATGACTAATGAAATATTAATCAAACCTCCCTCTATAACAGCCACACACATTACCACAGCCAATGTGAAAAAGTTTATTAAAAATGGCAGGCAGCCATGTGGCTCTTATACAATGTGGCTCTGGTCCAGCCTGACTGAACTTGATATTGTGCTATATGTATGATGGTGTTTCTGGGAATTATTCCGCTACCACACTGTACGAGAGTGCTGCGAAAAAAGTAAGTTAAACCTGACTGGGATAAAGACCCCTTTTTTGCTCTGTTTTACACTGTATATTTGTCCATGCTGGGTGGGGACAGAGTGAGTGTTTGTGTGTGTCAGTTTAGCGACACAGCTGCGCCTGATGTTAGGCTGAAGTAAGCAAAGAGCCTGAGGAGGAGGACAAGCTGGGTTTTTTTTTTTTTTCATCTCCCAACACGAAATGGGAAAGTGTTGATAGCTATCAATAAACAGGAGACCAGTGCATGCTGTGACATGATTCCCAAACACAATTTGGGTGGTAGAATGTGAGTCTCTGTTTCTATCACACCTGTTCAAGGGGCAGCTTACAAACTGGAGAACACAAGTGCTATTGTGCAAAAGCATCAAAAACTGTTGGTTATCAAGAGGTTTCATGATGATTGAAGTAACCATGGCAGATTTAACTACTGATTTTCTGATGAACTTATTTACTTCCTATAAATGAAGAATTGATTGATACAGAGAAATTTAATATAAGGAATTTGATCATTTTTTTTTATATTCAACATTTCTTCTGGAATTAAACTTTTCCAGGGTCAGCATTGGTGCCACCATAACTTGTAGCAGGATGTTTCTCAAAAGCTTCTCAAAAGGGTTGGATATATAAATTTGTGTTACACTTTAAAGTGAGACAAAAAGAAACTTCTCTTTTCATAAGTATTTGTTTCTACAGGGTGTCTAAAAAGTCAGGAACCGATGGGAATATGTTGAGCAAAATCCACAAAAAGCAGCTGAGAATATGTGTAAGGGTGAACTTGTAGAGTATATTTTGTTAACAGTACATACAATATTAAGTAAGTGTAGTTTTACTCTCATTGGTTCCTGACTTTTCAGACACCCTGTACTTTTAAATCTACTTGTTTAGCAGGTTTAGCTTTTCCCCCTATTGTTTCCCTGGTTTAGAATGTATTAAAAGATTTTATTAAGTTATTTCTGAATGATTTGTTTTATTTTTATTTTTTTGTATTTTAAAGTTGTTATTAATAATGTATTCTTTGGGTGAAGATAATGCCAGAAGGAATCTTGTAATATAGGGTGTCCCAAAAGTCTCCATATGTAGGGGAACTGAACACTTTTTAGCAAAATGTCTTCCAAACGTTTTCATACTTATTTTATATATACAGTACTGTGCAAAATGCTGTAGAGCAAAGATGCCTTAAAATAATTAAATTAAATGTTTCTATGTTTAAAAAAACCCAACAAAAAACGTAAAGAGCAGTAAACAGTAGTAAATGAAACAAAGTCAATATTTGGTGTGACAAAAAAATAAAAATAGTAGTCTCTGGTACAATTAGTGCAGTTTTATAAGGAAATGAGCTGGTAAGTTTTATTGAGCATCTTGCAGAACCAGCCACAGTTCTTCTGGACACTTTGACTTTCGCACTCGCTTCTTATTTTTGCAGCAAAACCCAGCAGCCTTCATTGTGTTTTTGTCTTTAAAGTGGTCTCTTATGTAATATGCTGCTTTCTTTAATGACATACAAACATTTTTCTGTAACATTTAATTTTGTGCTAGAAAACTAATGTTTGGGAATCTAAAATGTTTTTTGTACTGACTTGATAATGTAGACGTCATAAAATAAAAAATGTATAACAAAGTTTGTACTAAAAAAAAAAAAAAATGGGGTGCCTAAAAATTTTGCACAGTATTCAGTGTGTGTGTATGTTTGTGTGTGTATATATATATATATATATATATATATATATAAAAGCTGTTGCAATATACTTTAACAGAAAACATGGCAAGCACATCACACACGACACTCTTGTCAAACTTATTAACAAATTCAAAAAGACTGGAAGTGTTGTGGACCAATTGAGAAGTGGACGTCCATGAACTTCCACTGACGAAGACACAACTAACGTGGTGCTGGCAAACATAGTCCCCTATGTATGGAGACTTTTGGGACACCCCATAGATAATAAATGTCACAAATGAAGACTTAAAGGCACTTAAAAACTAAATGTGTTCTACTCATTTTGTATGTGCACGCCTATACAGACTTGTTCTGTATGATGAGTTCCTTTTGTAACCCTCTCAATAGTAAATCTGTAATCTTAATGTGAATCCGTAGTAGAGCTGAGTTTCTCTGGGCTACATCAATGTCAGTCACGGCCAGAGAGAGGCTTGCTGTTTCTTGCACTCCATTTATTTACACATCACCAAGAAACTAAGAGGGGTAGTGGTGATAAAAATGAATTTGTTTTGAAAGATTTTATAAAAATAAAAAAAATCACAAGGATGGATGGACGTAAATAAACACAGGGCAATGACATTCACTTTAGCATTTAACAAATGGTCTAAGGTATCACAGTTCAAGCTGAGCAATTAAACCAAAACTACAGATTGAAAAAGACCAGGCATTGTTTTTCCAATCTTCAGCGGTTGCGTTTTGGTGAACCTGTGCCAACTGCAGCTTTAGATTCTACTTCTTGGAGTGGAGCCCAATGTGGCCTTCTGCTATTGTTTGACGTTTTGTGTGCTCTGAGATGCTTTTCCGCTCACCACTGTTGAAAACAGTGATTGAGTTACTGTAGTGGTTATTGCAGGCCCTGAGCTTGTTGATGCTGGCAAACTCCGATACCGTCTACCTGAGGGTACTGTAGGTAAACAGTCCATGGCTTGTGTCCTTTAAGACATTCCGTGCTCTGAAGGCATGGCTTGTGCTGAATGTCCTTAATGGTAGGGAGCTGGGTGCAGATAATGTGCTGGGCAGATTTCATGACTGATTACTTTTTGAATGATTACCTTTTAAATCACAGGCTTTATTGTGGTCTTTCTGTTTATCAAAGAATATTTGTTACGTCTACCTTTATACATGACTAGATTGCATGTTAATAATAGCTTTGTTGTAATAATTATACATGAATAACAGCACAGTGAAAATCATAACTGCCTTTTATTTTATAAGCAATTGTCCATTTGAATTAGTCAAATCAAGTAAAACTCATTATTAGCCCGTGTACATTTTTTACTAAATGTATTTTTACAGTTCATTTTTGGAGATTCTGTCCTGACCACAATTTTTTTTTCCATACCTGGGGTAAAACAGTGGCATTAATTTGCTTATGTAAAAAGTATGAAAATGTTCCTAAGTGCATAAGGTAATATAATATTACTAAGTAATAAAGGTTATAAAAGTAATAATAGCTGGGTGTGCTGGGTTTACATGTACGACTGCTGGAAAAAGGACCTCATGAGTAATACTGCGCTCCAGCATATGGAAATGAAAATCATGAGCTTGTCATGCAAATAACCTCCCACTTAAATCAACAACAAAAAAAATTAGGCACAGAATTTTGATGGAACTAAGGATGACTCATTTAGCAGGCTTGTGTGTGTGTGTGTGTGTGTGTGTGTGTGTGTGTGGGAGAGGAGTGATGGTTCATAATTGTAACACTTTGAGACAAGTTGGAAAATATCTCTGCTTTTCTTTTGTTAGGAAATTACAGGCATGGTTCTTGAGAGAAGGTGTATAGCGTAATTAAGAAGGACCCTCAGGCCCAGGTTGCAGTGATTGACTTTTCAGTGCCAATGTGGAACTTCCCCATTCAGTCTTATGCCTCACAAAACTATTCAGATCAGGGCATCATGGTTAATTCTCCTTCCGCCTGCCAAAAAAAGTGGCCTCCAGGCTGAGATCACTTTTCCAGCTGCTCATTTTAGCCTTAAATGATTACCACAAGCCTGACAATAAACCTCTCTCGCCCACTGCTGACACTCATGTATCCTCAGTTCTTAGCTGGACGGTTACAATTACCAAATGAAGGCAAAGCTCAAGTTTATTTTTTTGTAGACTGTCATGCTGTGACAGCTTGCTTACTCTCCTCTAGGATCAAACTCTATTTATGTAGATGGTACATTTATTTGGCTGAGGCTTTTAAGGCAAAATACAATCCAAGCCCAGAACTGCTAAAGGAGCCAACAGTAATAGAAGTGTTACGAGTATAAATTCCACCAACTGATCATAAACAGTTGTATTTCAGTTATAGGAAGAACAGACAGCACCACAGGTGAACACGGGGCCTGAGATGGTGCTAGTATTCAGGAGTGCTAATAATAGTTTTTTTTGTTTTTTTTTTAAAAAAAGGTAAAAGTGCTAGCAAATGTTTCTGCACAACTCTCAGGAATACATGTAAGGCATGGAAAAAATCACACGACCATATGATTTTAGTTTTAATAAATAATTAGTTTTAAACAATAATCATGTATAGAAATCACATGAAATAATTAAACCGTGTGTATAAATCACATGTGGAGATAAATGAATTATGTGTAGAAATCACGTGAATGTGAAATGACGTGAAAAATGAGTCGTGAGAAGAACTGAATAATGTGAATCGCGTTGAAATCAACGAATCCTGTGAAAAATCACGTGGGAAATATAAACACGTACTACAGGACAAATGAAAAATCTACTTGTGAAAAATGTGTTAAACGTAACATGAAGGGAAGTGTTTAAACCACACGTGTGAAAGTCGTGACTTTTCTTTAAGGGTGTACTTGCACATGTTCTCATAGAGACGGGGTGAGGGTGTTTCTAAGTCTTTCTTGAAGGTTGTGTATTTGTACACATGCAATTTGTATTTAGATTTCTCCATTTTGTGCTTGAAAGCCAAACGGACAGCGGAACAAATTGATAGCAAAATCCTCATTTGATTCCTGATTGTGTACATGATGTCTTTGTCCACGGAAAACATAACCATGACTTTTTTATTAGGCTAAATATTTACTAGTGGGAGAGCAGCATAATCCCTGTGTTAGACTGCCAGAGTTCGGAGTCAGTTGAGCAGTTGTTTAGGGAATTGAAGGTTCAGTAAACAATCATTCCTCCCCCATTAGCCTGCTGTTTATGTGTATAAGGATTTGCACTCCTTGAAGTCAGGCCACACAAGCAAAGCTTATTGAGATTGTAAGCAGTCTGATGCAAGCACAAGTCAAGGCAAGTTTCTTACCACTTTCTTTGTTTTTTTGAGACAAAAACATGAAGCATTGCATTTATATGTTTCAAAATAGAACTCCATAGCTCCATCGTAGAAAATAGGCTGTTGCACCCAGTATAATCACTGATTCAGCACCTACTTAAATTAAACATAAGAAAATTCAAAAAAGGGCTTTAACACTTGGTAATGCGAAATCATCCCTACCTTTTGAGCTGTGACCTCATTAATTTTAATGTTACCTGTTCTTCATGGTTTCATATATTACTATAGTGTTAAATATTATCAGTAAGCCTTCTACTCACAGAATTGTACAACCTCCACATTGTCTGTTTAACAGGAGGGCACAAATGTGTCTTCAGATACGTTTCATTTGAGTTTTTGTTTAAAAGCTTCTCTTTTAAACAGGTCAAAATTTCAGTTAAAATTTCTGTTTCTGTAAAAAAACAAAAAACAAAAATGACAGTATGGATGCAAATCAGTGTTTCTGCAGCATATTGCTTATTCCATATCCTTGTTTCATGTGAATAAAAACTGCTCTGTATTAGACGAGCACTTGAAATTCCTTGTAGTAAGGCACCTATCATTTAAAGGTAGTATTTTCCTTATCAAATAAATTAACCACTCAAGATTGAACAGCTTTATAAGGTGAAGTGCCTGCTTTATAAAATTACCCTTATCAATCTAAAGGTTTGGAGTGTTTTGAAAAGCAGCTGTAGATGGGCGTCCTCTACAGGACAAATGTTCACAAAGCAAGCTGTAAACTTGCTTTGGAATTAGTCTTTCATTTATTTAGAAGCTTTTTTGCATATTGAATTGTAATGTGTGTGTGTGTGTGCATACACCCACTTTTTTTGTAATAAATCATATTACAAAATATAAATTATTTAATTTAGCCACAGGAGGTCACAAGCCAGTGTACTTTTTGTGCCGGTCCCAAGCCCGGATAAATAGAGAGGGTTGTGTCAGGAAGGGCATCCGACGTAAAACTTTTGCCACATTCAATATGTGAATCACGAACATGACTTCCATACCGGCTCGGTCGGGGCCCGGGTTAACAACGACCGCCATCGGTGCCGTTGACCTACAGGGCACTGGTGGACATTGGGCTACTGTTGGTCGAAGAAGGAGAGGAGGAAGGTGTGTTAGAGGATCAAACAGGAAAATCAGGAGTTTAGGACTGAAAGTAGGGACTTTGAATGTTGGTACGATGACAGGTAAAGGCAGAGAGCTGGTAGATATGATGCAGAGGAGGAAAGTCGACATTCTGTGTGCCCAGGAGACCAGGTGGAAAGGGAGCAAGGCTAGAAGCATTGGAACAGGGTTTAAACTGTTTTATCATGGGGTGGACTGGAAGAGAAATGGAGTAGGAGTGATCCTGAAGGAGGAGTTTGTGAAGAATGTTCTGGAGGTAAAGAGAGTGTCAGATAGGTTGATGAGTCTGAAGCTGGAAATTGAAGGTGGGATGTTGAATGTTGTTAGTGCTTACGCTCCACAAGTAGGTTGTGAGCAAGAGGAGAAAGACAGATTCTGGAGCGAGCTTGAGGAAGTGATGCAGAGTGTTCCCAGATGTGAGAGAGTGGTGATAGGGGCAGACTTTAATGGACATGTTGGTGAAGGGAATAGTGGGGATGAGGAAGTGATGGGCAGGTTTGGTATTCAGGTAAGGAACCCAGAAGGACAGAGGTTGGTAGACTTTGCTAAAAGTATGGATATGGCTGTGGTGAACACGTACTTTCAGAAGAGGCAGGAACACAGGGTGACATATAAGAGTGGTGTTAGGAGCACACAGGTGGACTATATCTTATGTAGACACTGTAATCTGATGGAGATTAGCGATTGCAAAGTAGTGGTAGGAGAGAGTGTAGCTAGACAGCATAGGATGGTGGTGTGTAAGATGACTCTGGTGGTGAGGAAGATGAATAGAGCAAAGGCAGAGCAGAAGACAAAGTGGTGGAAGTTGGAAAAGGAAGAGAGCTGTGCGGTTTTCAGGGAGGAGTTGAGACAGGCTTTAGGTGGTCAGGAGGTGCTTCCAGATGACTGGACTACTACAGCCAAAGTGATCAGGGAGACAGGTAGGAAGGTGCTAAGTGTGTCATCTGGAAGGAGGAAAGAAGACAAGGAGACTTGGTAGTGGAATGAGGAAGTTCAGGCGTGTATCCAGAAGAAGAGGTTAGCTAGGAAGAAGTGGGACAGTGAGAGGACGGAGGAAAGTAGACAGGAATATAGGGAGATGCAGCGTGAGGTTAAGATAGAGGTGGCAAAGGCCAAACAGAAAGCTTATGAGGACATGTATGCAAGGTTAGATAGTAAGGAAGGTGAGAGGGATTTGTATCGGTTGGCGAGGCAGAGGGATAGAGATGGAAAGGATGTGCAGCAGGTTAGAGTGATTAAAGATAGAGATGGAAATATGTTGACGGGTGACAGGAGGGTGAGGGAAAGATGGAAGGAGTACTTTGAGGAACTGTTGAATGAGGAAAATGACAGAGAGAGAAGAGGAGTAGAGGCAAATATTGTTGAGCAGGAAGTAGAAATAATTAGCAAGGGTGAAGTTAGGAGAGCTTTGAAGAGGAATGGAGGATAAGTGTTTTGGTGCCGATTTTTAAGAACAAGGGAGATGTGCAGAGTTGTGGAAACTACAGAGGTATTAAGCTGATGAGCCATACAATGAAGTTGTGGGAAAGAGTAGTGGAAGCAAGGCTAAGGGGAGAAGTGAGCAGCAGTATGGTTTCATGCCAAGAAGGAGCACTACAGATGTAATATTTGCTTTGAGAATGTTGATGGAGAAGTACAGAGAGGGTCAGAAAGAGCTGCATTGTGTCTTTGTAGATTTAGAGAAAGCGTATGACAGGGTGCCAAGAGAGGAGCTGTGGTATTGTATGAGGAGGTCTGGAGTGGCAGAGAAGTATTTTAGAGTGGTGCAGGAGAGCTATGAGAGCAGTAGGACAATGGTAAGGTGTATGGTAGGTGTGACAGAGGAGTTCACGGTGAAGGTGGGACTGCATCAAGGATCGGCTCTGACCCCTTCTTGTTTGCGGTGGTGATGGACAGGCTGACAGATGAGGTCAGACAGGAATCTCCATGGACTATGATGTTTGCGGATGACATTGTGATCTGTAGTGAGAGCAGGGAGCAGGTGGAGGAAACTCTAGAGAGGTGGAGGTTTGCTCTGGAGAGAAGAGGAATGAAGGTTAGTCGCAGAAAGACAGAATACATGTGTGTGAATGAGAGGGATCCAAGTGGAACAGTGAGGTTACAGGGAGAAGAGATAAAGAAGGTGCAGGATTTTAAGTACTTAGGGTCAACAGTCCAGAGCAACAGGGAGTGTGGAAAAGAGGTGAAGAAGCGTGTGCAGGCAGGTTGGAATGGGTGGAGAAAAGTGTCAGGTCTGTTGTGTGATAAAAGAGTACCAGCAAGAATGAAAGGAAAGGTGTACAGGACAGTAGTGAGACCAGCGATGTTGTATGGTTTGGAGACAGTTGCACTGAGGAAAAGACAGGAGGAAGAATTAGAGGTAGCAGAGCTGAAGATGTTGCGGTTCTCTTTGGGAGTGACGAGGATGGATAGGATCAGGAATGAGTACATCAGGGGGACAGCACATGTGAGATGTTTTGGAGACAAAGTTAGAGAGGCCAGGTTGAGACGGTTTGGACATGTTCAGAGGAGGGAGAGTGAATATATCGGTAAAAGGATGCTGAGGTTTGAGCTGCCAGGCAGGAGGCCGAGAGGAAGACCAAAGAGGAGGTTTATGGATGTAGTGAAGGAGGACACGAAGGTAGTCGGTCTGAGAGAAGAGGATGCAAGGGATAGGGCTAGATGGAGGCAGATGATTCGCTGTGGCGACCCCTGAAGGGAACAGCCGAAAGGAAAAGAAGAAGACAAAATATAAATTATTTTGTAATATAAATTGTCCACATATTGGGATATATATATATATATATATATATATATATATATATATATATATATATATATATATATATATATATATATATATATATATATATATATATATCAGCCATTCAAACCATTGCCCGGTGAAGTGAATGACATTGATTATCTTGTTACTGTGGCACCTGTCAAGGAGTGAGATATATTAGGCAGAAAGTGAACAGTCAGTTCTCAAATTTGATGTGTTGGAAGCAGGAAAAATGGGCAAGCGTAAGGATCTTTGACAAAGACCAAATTGTGATGCCTAGAGGACTGGGTCAGAGCATCTCCAAAACAGCAGGTCTTGTGGGGTGTTCCTGGTATGCAGTGGTTAGTACCTACCAAAAGTGGTCCAAGGAAGGACAATCCATGAACCAGCAACAGGGTTATGGGCACCTAAGGCTCATTGATGCACATGGGGAGCAAAAAATTGCCTGTCTGGTCTGATCCCACAGAAGAGCTACTGTAGCACAAATTGCTGAAAAAGTTAATGCTGTCTATGATATAAAGGTGTCAGAACACACAATGCACCACAGCTTGCCGCATATGGGGTTGTAACTGGAGACCAGTCAGAACTCCCATGCTGGCCCCTGTCCACCACCGAAAGTGCCTATAATGGGCATATGAACATTAGAACTGGGCCATGGAGCAATGGAAGAAGGTGGCCTGGTCTGATGAATCACGTTTTCTTTTACATCATGTGGATGGCCAGGTGCACCTGCATTGCTTACCTGGGGAAGAGATGGCACCAAGATGCACTATAGGAAGAAGGCAAGACAGTGGAGGCAGTGTGATGCTTTGGGCAATGTTCTCCTGGGAAACCTTGGGTCCTGGCATTCATGTGGATATTACATTGATGTTCTGGACAAACAAATCCGATCCATGGAGGGGCCTCGTAACTTACAGTACTTAAAAGATCTGCTGCTAATGTCTTTGTGCCAGATACCACAGCACACCTTCAGATGTCTTGTGGAGTCCATGCCTCAATGGGTCAGAGCTGTTTTGACAGCATAAGGGGGGCCAACACAATAGTAGGCAGATGGTTTTAATGTTATGGCTACACCAATCACCATAACATTAAAACCACTGACAGGTGACGTGAATAACATTGATTATCTCATTACAATGGCACCTGTAAAGGGATGGGATATATTAGGCAGCAAGTGAAGAGTCAGTTCTCCAAGTTGATGTGTTGGAAGCAGGAAAAATGGGGAAGTCTTTCGGGTGTTTCTGGTATGCAGTGGTTAGTACCTACCAAAAGTGGTCCAAGGAAGGACAATCTGATCATCCGATCCAATTTACTCTGTGACAGGGTCATGGGTGCCCAAGGCTCATTAATGCGCATGCGGAGCAAAGACTAGTCTGTCTGGTCTGATCCATCCAAATGTAGCACAAATTGCTGAAAAAGTTAATGCTGGCTATGATAGAAAGGTGTCATAAAACACAGTGCTTGACAGCTTGCTGCATATGGGGTCGCATAGCCACAGGCCAGTCAGAGTGCCCATGCTGACCCCTGTCGACTGCCAAAAGCACCTACAGTGGGCATGTGAGCATCAGAACTGGACCATGGAGCAATGGAAGAAGGTGGCCTGGTCTGATGAATCACGTTTTCTTTTACATCATGTGGATGGCCAGGTGCACCTGCATTGCTTACCTGGGGAAGAGATGGCACCAAGATGCGCTATGGTAAGGAGGCAAGATGGTGGAGGCAGTGTGATGCTCTGGGCAATGTTCTGCTTGGAACGCTTGGGTCCTGGCATTCATGTGGATGTTACTTTGACACGTACCACCGACCTAACATTGTTGCAGACCAAGTACACCTCTTTATGGCAACGGTGTTCCCTAATGGAAGTGGCTTCTTTTAGCAGGATAATGTGCCCTGCCACACTGCAAAAATTGTTCAGGAATGATTTGAGGAGCATGACAAAGAGTTCACGGTGTTGACTTGGCCTTCAAATTCCTCAGATCTCAATCCTATCGAGTATCTGTGAGATGTGCTGGACAACCATGTCCGATCCATGGAGGCCTCGCCTCGCAACTTACAGGACTTAAGGGATCTGCTGTCTACGTCTTGGAGCAGATACCACCCTGCATTCATAGGTCCCTAACACACCTTCAGAGGTCTTGTGGAGTCCGTGCCTGGACGGGTCAGAGCTGTTTTGGAAGCACAAGAGGGACCTACACAATATAAGGCAGATGGCTATATATAATTAGTCGATTGCCTCTCTGGCTCAAACTGCTCACTTTCAAAAGACAACAGCTGAACTTTACAAAATGTAAAAATACTAGAAAGTACCAAGCTAAGTACCTAGCTAGCAGATTTTGGCAAGTTATTCACACACTAACTTATTCTTCTCCCTTGGCCTCATCTGGATCTGCACATCTTGTCTTGTCAATTCTTGAATATATAACAGAGGAAGCCCAAAGAATATGCTTAGAATATTATTAGGATCTCTACATGTAAGCTTCAGTGCCTATGCAAGGATGAGCAAGCAGGAGTCAACAGATAAAACCTTTATTAGTAAGTTTTCCTAACTAAGCCTGCCTTAGCTGGCTTATAGGAATAGTTGCTATCTATCTTCTGTAGCTAGCTCTAGACAGTTGTTTAAACTTATTTAGACACTTATTTAGACACCAAACAGGGGGTTTGAATGTTAATATTCACCTACTTCTTCTGGTACGTGACATATTATACAGTGAAATAAATACAGTAAGACGTGATCAACAGACATTCAGTAATATTACATTATTTGTGATATCTCCATACATTTTTCTGAAAAGGTTAATTCAAACATCTGTTTCATCTTAGCTAGGTTTACCTTACTGCATGAAGTAATGAATTAAGTTTACAATATTTCCCACATGTTATATTGTATATTACACTGTATTATTTAAATATCGCAAATTGTGTTTAGTGTACATAAACATATACATAGCACACAGTATATAATATATACTTATATATTATGGATGATTTTGTTTCAGTTCTCTCTCTTTTCTATTGAATTATATACGGTAATGTAAAAATGGCAGGGTTACAATTTTTCCTATACTACTAACCTACTACTAACTTAAACTGATGCATAACGATTTAAGTTATTATAGCAGCCTGTTATGACTCAGTCACTGTATTTATAAAATGAAAATGTGTTATATTCTATAATATTTCTATTAATATTTAGCATCAGCATAGTAAAAGAAAGCATTATGTAACATGCAACGCTGCCTGATCCAGACATACTGTATGTAATCCATGCAAATCCGAATTCAACAAATCACCATCTTATTCTAATGTGAATGACTCGGATAACACATCTGTAATAAAAATAAAAGACGTTACAAAAGAGTTTGAAAATAAGTACACGTTTGTGCGGGACTGCGGGTAGGCTAATAATACCATCAAATCTTGCTAATTATTCATCAGTCGAAATAGGTATTGCATTTACATTTACATTTATGGCATTTGTTGTACATTTGTTGTACATTTATTGCAGCCTCACAGCTCCAAGGTTCAAACCTGAACTCACTGTTTGTGAGACATTTGACATGTTCTATCTGTGGGTTTTTTTCTGGGATCTTTGGGTTCCTCCCACCCCCCAAAAACATATCATTGTGTGAACTGACTATGCTAAAATTCTGCTAGGTGTGAATAAGTGTGTGAATGTATGTGCATGATGCGCTGCTATTCAGGGCATTCAGGGTGCATTCCAACCTCAGGCCCTGTGTTCTTCAGATATGCTCCTGATCTACTGCAACCCTGATCAGGATAAAGCAGTTACCGAAGATAGTATGCAACCTAGTGTACAGCTACAAATAAAGTATTGTTCTTGTACACGGTTGCCATAATAATTACAAAATCCCTAACTACTGCTACAATGGTAACTCAAAATAAAGTTGTTACATACAAGGACTCTTATTCATTATCTATACTCACTGATATACAGTGGATATAAAAAGTCTACACACTCCTTTTAAATTGCAGTTTTTTATTTTTTTTTGAAAATAAAATGTTTTTTTTTTTTATGAAAAGATAAATCGTCAGAACTTTTTCCACCCTCAGTGTGAAATTACAATGTATTAAAAGTAAGTGAAAAAACAAAAAACAAAAAAATCAGAAACAGATTTTGGCTGAGGAATATCTGACAAGTATTGATTACTTTCTGCATTCTTCTTCACTATTCTTCACATGTCTGGGCTATGGGGTAGGGTGGCTAGATGGAAGCCCTATCTCACAAAACAATCTAAGCCCAACTAAATCACTCCAAACCATGTGGCAAAATGTGTTAATGTGTTATTTGATTAGACTGATTCCAAAAGGTATAATAATTGCATAATTCCAAAAGATATGTTTGGCACAAAAAAGCACATCACCAAAAGAACACAATATCCATGGTGAAGCATGATGGTGGCAGCGTTGTGCATTTGGGCTGCTTCTTTTCAGCCAGAACTGGGGCTTTTTTTCAAGGTGGGGGGAACCATGAACAGCTCCAAATACCTGTTGATTTTAGTGCAAAACATTCGGGCATCTGCTAGTAAGCTGGAGATGAAAAGGAATTTCACCTGTCAGCACAACAATGACCCAAAGCATACATCCAAATCAACAAAGGAATGGATTAACCAAAAGAAGATCAATGTTTTTGAATGACCAAGCCAGAGCTCAAACCTGAATCCAACTAAAAATCTGTGGGGTGACCTGAAGCTGGCTGTGCACAGGAGATGACCTTACGATCTGATGGACCTACAATGTTTTTGCATGGAAGAGTGGAAAAATGTTGCCAAGTCAAGATGAGCCACGCTGCCAGACTCTTACCCAAAAAGATTGAGTGGTGTAATAAAATCAAAAGGTGCTTCAACAAAGTATTAGTTTAGGGGTGTGAACACATATGCAACTAGGTTATTAGATGTTTTTTTCTTAAGGTTTCTGGTTGTTTTTCACTTTATTTGAATACTTTGCAATTTCACATTAGGTAGGTATGCCTGCTGGTATCACAAATCATGCCCTTATTTCAGCATCAGCAGGTTGTAGGGCTGTTATTAATACTTTCAAATTACTTTCAAAAATTGCATTCGCATTTCTAGTATGCATATTAAATTTGTGATATTGCTCATGTTAACTGATTTGTACAAAAGGTCAGATTTTCCTCATGCCTCTTTTCTATTGAAGCATGTGTTTAGATGATGCTCCAATGGATTGGATCTAAAATGAATCATAAGGTTTTATACAAGTTTGTGTTGCCCATGCCAGCTCGAGTGCACACTGTATTATTTGCAAGAACTATTTGTACAGAGACAATACTTTCTGAAATACTTTTTGCATTGATAGTCTCTTCCCAACCAACCCAGAACCTTAGAAGATAGTAAGTTATAATCATTTAGGGAAAAACGCATATATATTTTCTGAGAGGAGATATGCCCACTAGATGGAGCCATGTATTCTAAAATTTTTCTTATCCCCACACTGTGTACTTGATAAATGTGCCTGATAATTCAGTTAAAAGCAATTTGCCTTGAAACGGACATAAAAAAAAAACAACAACTGTTGTATAATTTTATTGCTTTTCTCCTTTATCTTGAGACCGATTAAGGGGCAGACTGTCTGCATGGTGGCTGACCCTGCTCCTGTGTCTTTCCGCATGGGAAGTCAAGTACATTCTGAGATTCTGCTATCATAGGGTGCTGATAAAGTATTTAGTATGACCCAGACATCCTTTAGCTTCCCAAGCAGTGGTCTTCAGATGGTGGCATACAAACAACAATTACTAGTGGCATCAAAAAATAATATGCACTATCAAAATGCTAGATCACAAACACAGCACTCAGCTGTCCACTTGCTTCTTTACATACTCCTGAAAGTTATTCTGAAATGCTTCTCTTCCCAGAACCCAGTTGGGGATTGCCTGGATGATCCAGCCCTACAGGATAAAGGAAACATGTCAATATAAAGTTAAGACACAGTACCAGTTTGAAATAACATGTCACTTCTGGTAGATAAAGTATGATTTAAGTGGTACTAACTGTGAGGAGTTTAGTAGAGCCACTATTGATCGAGGCACAACCTTAACTTTATTCTTGGCATGTATTCATCCTCACTTGTAGGCTAAGTAAAATTTTTTTAAGAAAAAAATTTCATTACCAGGATTGCATGGCTGACACTGCCATATGTTTGCTCTCCAGCTTTCAGATACACCAGGGAGCTCCTCACAAACCCCTCAGGAGTGAATGTAATAATGCTTGGTTTCTGATAGCCCGTCATTGCAGTGGAGACCCCAAAAGGAGACACACTCTGGAAGAGCCAGGTCCTTGATAAGATTACTATATATTTAACATGGGATTCATTTGCTCGTAAAACAGCTCTTATCTTAAATATTACCCCCAACCATGCCCCCCCCCCTCCCAAAAGAAACAAAAATCTTCTATATCTAGCTCTCCTGACACAGTAGCTATTTGAGATACAACTGACTTAAGTATTAGTGAAAAAATGCACTGACATACATTGATGCTAAAATCTACCTGAATAAGAATTCCACTGGATTTGTATTCAGCTTGAAGCCCTCGTGAGAATATCTCAGTAAACACCTGAGGGAGATGAAACCTTTATTGAAATTATCCAGGTGATCACTTTCCACTGTTTATATAATCATAGTTTTAAGGAAACTCAACTTCCTGTGGTAAGATAACTACTGCTTGAACTGTTAAACGGTTTGTATGACATTGCATCTCCATTATGATCTGAACTGTAAACACTGCATTGCGGCCTTTAATTGAATGTTCTGTGATGCCTAGCTGAACCCAAATCAATGTAACATGTTAACAGTTCTGTTGGCTCAAGACAATAATGTGGATATAAATGTGTTTCCTTAGTTAGAGTTTATAAAGTACTTTGAATACATCTTGCAAATATAAACACATGGTCTATGAATCCATGTGTACTAAACTGCTGTCTAAATAGGGCTTCTTAATGGGGAAATACATTAGTAAGTATAATTCAGGTTTGAAATTTAGATAAAATAAGAGATTAGATGACTAAAAGGATACGTAAAATGCTATGAAGTTTATAAACCAATATAATAAAACAGCTTATTATACAATTAACAGAGAGTAGAGAATAAAATATTTCAGCTTTTTTCTTGCAATAATTTTATAAATAAAGTTTATGCATCTTCTGAAGCTACCTTTTTAAAAATGATTAATTTTCAATTATCCAGTTCCAAATATGTTTATTGATGTGGCATTTGAACACTCTTACTGTATGAATGCCATATAAACATAATAAATTGACACATTCAACTTAGATACTGTATTTATACTGACCTTTGTAGCTGAATATAAAGTGTATGTGGGGAAGGGAATTTTAGAAATGCCAGATGAAATGTTCAGGATGATGCCCCGTCCTCTGTGGAAACACAGACACAATGAAGCTGTCATTAACGGAGCACAACCGTGGATCTGTAGAACCCGTTACTGCTTATAGTCCTCTAACCTTTCCACCATTCCAGGAAGGACAATGTGGCACATCTGTGTTGAAAAAATAATACAATATGATAATGCAATATGCAAATATAAAATGTCCTATAAATATGTAGTACCAGCAAAAAGTAATTTGCCTATTATTTATAACTATATGAACATATAGTTATAAAAGAACTGGCTTAAATTGACTTGAGTCATCATACCTTAACCGTTGCTTTGACATTACAATTGATCATTTGATGAATTTTCTATGAGAGAGTATAACAGGTGTTAAATGTAAAATTAATGTTAGCAGCTTTAGTCATATTTGTCTTACACACACACACACACACACACACACACACACACACACACACACACACACACACACACACACACACACACACACACACACACACACACACACACACACCAGTGCACATTGGCCCTAAACAATTTTATTATTGCACGTCATTGCAGCTAACTAAAATAAATCAAGATGATAAACCACTGTGCCAAAATGTAAACATTTTAAGTGCATTTTATTTAAGTGGATCACTGTACAACAGCATGGAGGAAAATTGGTAAAAATTTAATTTGATATTTTTCACCGCTGAAAAGCATTACATTTCTTATTTAATGATGTGATTCACTGCTATGCTATCAATGTAGTTTGTTTATTTTGTACATTTTGAGTTTTCTTTCTGCCCCTTCCAGCCTCAAATTTTTTTTACTACACACTCCTCAAATCCATTATACAATTTTAAACCTATTTCAGTGTCATGTCTAACTAGTGGGCCAAAGTACCCAGACAACATCTATGTAAAATAAATATTTTATGTATGAACTATACAAGTTAAGGCCACATATTTTCTGATATCTTACATGAAAAATGCTGCAGATGTATGGAAAAAAGTGAGACTATACTAAAATTATAGTAAAGAATCTATTTAAAAAAAAATACTGTGTTCACCTCTTCCAGATGAACTGTTTCAAGTAATTTGTAGGGTACTTTACTTGGCAGAATTCCCACATTGTTAACTGTAACACATAAAAAAAAATATTAGATCAGATTAGATTAAATTAGATTAGACCTTTGACTGTCACACTAACATTTTACAAATCAAGCTCTTCTAGTGTGATTTGCATGTTAGGTTGAAGCCAACAAACCTAAAATGGCGATATCCAAACCCTGAATATTTTCCTTAATGCGTCCATAAATGTCATCCTTGGTAAAGTCGGCGGCTATGACCATGACCTTTCTGTCCATTTTAACCTCTGTTGGGAAAAAGAAAGAAGTCAGTATGAGGTCAGACACTAGCACAAAGCACTCCACCTATGTGTACTAGGTTGTACTAGGTCCTGAGTCACTCATGAATTGGCAAACGTCACAAAAGATATTCAAGATTATTAACCATGTCCATTCACATTTATTTATGTACTTCAAGTGGACATAAAACATGATCTGTATGTTTGAAAACCTTCACATGCACTCCACCTATGTCTCTTGCAGCTCTGTCAAGCTTCTCTTTACTCCTGCTAATGATTACCACATTCAGCCCAAGTCTTGCGAACTGGGAAGAAATTTATAACTAACATTAGTAGGAAAATGATTTGGAACAGTAATAAATCAATACAGTATATGCAATGTAGTGCAGTAGAGCATTTAAACAAACTGTACTGTAAAATTCAGAGTGGTTCAGATACCTCTTCTGCATAAGCTTTTCCTATTCCTTCTGATCCTCCAGTGATGACTGCAACAGAGATAATTAGGATTATATAATTTATGGCATTTGGCAGATGCCCTTATCCAGAGTGACTTACATTTTATCTCATTTATACAACTGAGCAGTTGAGGGTTACCCACTGTGTGTCAGCAGTGTAACATCTTAATGTATGCTGATAATACAGTCATTTTCACACATAGTAAAAATGCAGAAGAGGTTGCAGATAAGGTGACAGATGTTTTGGTAAAAGTTACATCCTGGCTCAATCAGTGCTCTCTGAAATTAAATGTGTGAAAAACAGTCTGTATGTTGTTTTCTAAAGGATATAGTGTTGATATAAAGCAGGATATTTTTATTTTGGGAATGATATTACAAGTTGTTTCAGAATGTAAATATCTAGGGGAACATTTAGACTCCTATCTTGGCTTCAAAACCCACATAAAAAAGGTTTGCAAAAAGGTAAAATTTAACTTGGTAAATTTTAGGTTTATTACAAATTCTTTATCAAGTGAAGCTGCAAAGATATATTTTTATTCTATGATTCTTTCTCATATCACTTATTGTTTGACAAGCTGGTCTAATACACATTCCATAGTTCTAAAACCATTGGAATCATTATACAAGCAAGCACTTAAAATTCAATTTAGTTTTCACCATCGTCACATTTTAAACTTGCTTAGCTGGGAAAACCTCATTAAATTTAAAAATGTTTGTTTAGTTCATAAGATTATGTATGGTTTAACTCCTCCTCCTATTTATATACAATATCTCACAAAAGTGAGTACACCCCGCACATTTTTGTAAATATTTTATTATATCTTTTCATGGGACAACACTGACGAAATGACACTTTGCTACAATGTAAAGTAGTGAGTGTACAGCTTGTATAACAGTGTAAATTTGCTGTCCCCTCAAAATAACTCAACACACAGCCATTAATGTCTAAACCGCTGGCAACAGAAGTGAGTACACCCCTAAGTGAAAATGTCCAAATTGGGCCCAATTAGCCATTTTCCCTCCCCGGTGTCATGTGACTCGTTAGTGTTACAAGGTCTCAGGTGTGAATGGGGAGCAGGTGTGTTAAGTTTGGTGTTATCGCTCTCACACTCTCTCATACTGGTCACTGGAAATTCAACATGGCACCTCATGGCAAAGAACTCTCTGAGGATCTGAAAAAAAGAATTGTTGCTGTACATAAAGATGGCCTAGGCTATAAGAAGATTGCCAACATCCTGAAACTGAGCTGCAGCATGGTGGCCAAGACCATACAGCGGTTTAACAGGACAGGTTTCACTCAGAACAGGCCTCGCTATGGTCGACCAAAGAAGTTGAGTGCACGTGCTCAGCATCATATCCAGAGGTTGGCTTTGCAGAATAGACGTATGAGTGCTGCCAGCATTGCTGCAGAGGTTGAAGGGGTGGGGGGTCAGCCTGTCAGTGCTCAGACCATACGCCGCACACTGCATCAAATTGGTCTGCATGGCTGTCGTCCCAGAAGGAAGCCTCTTCGAAAGATGATGCACAAGAAAGCCCACAAACAGTTTGCTGAAGACAAGCAGACTAAGGACATGGATTACTGGAACCATGTCCTGTGGTCTAATGAGACCAAGATAAACTTATTTGGTTCAGATGGTGTCAACTGTGTATGGCGGCAACCAGGTGAGGAGTATAAAGACAAGTGTGTCTTGCCTACAATCAAGTATGGTGGTGGGAGTGTCATGGTCTGGGGCTGCATGAGTGCTGCCGGCACTGGGGAGCTACAGTTCATTGAGGGAGCCATGAATGCCAACATGTACTGTGACATACTGAAGCAGTTCCCTTCAGAAACTGGGCCGCAGGGCAGTATTCCAACATGATAACGACCCCAAACACACCTCCAAGACGACCACTGCCTTGCTAAAGAAGCTGAGGGTAAAGGTGATGGACGGGCCAAGCATGTCTCCAGACCTAAACCCTATTGAGCATCTGTGGGGCATCCTCAAATGGAAGCGCAAGGTCTCTAACATCCACCAGCTCTTTGATGTCGTCATGGAGGAGTGGAAGAGGACTGCAGTGGCAACCTGTGAAGCTCTGGTGAGCTCCATGCCCAACAGGGTTAAGGCAGTGCTGGAAAATAATGGTGGCCACACAAAATATTGACACTTTGGGCCCAATTTGGACATTTTCACTTAGGGGTGTACTCACTTTTGTTGCCAGCGGTTTAGACATTAATGGCTGTGTGTTGAGTTATTTTGAGGGGACAGCAAATTTACACTGTTATACAAGCTGTACACTCACTACTTTACACTGTAGCAAAGTGTCATTTCTTCAGTGTTGTCCCATGAAAAGCTATAATAAAATATTTACAAAAATGTTAGGGGTGTACTCACTTTTGTGAGATACTGTATATATATATATATATAAATAACCCATATCAATACTTTATCTATGTTTTTTTATTTTATTTTATTTTTTTACTTATTGTATAATGTGTCATTTAACTGTATTTTACAGTGTTGTTTATAATTTCTGGTTGTATTATTATTATTGTTTTATGCCTAATAACATTTGTCAAAGGGACTACCAATTAAAATTAGCCTTCGGGCTAACTTGGGTACATTTACATTTATGAATGTTGATTAATAATTGAAATAATTATATACAATTTTTTTAAATAAAAAATAAATAAAAAGATAAAAGTATGTTGCTCAGGGCTTTCTCTTACAAAGCCCCACAGTTATGGAACAGCCTTCCAATTAGTGTTCGAGACTCAGACACAGTCTCAGTGTTTAAGTCCAGGCTGAAAACATATTTATTTAGTCAAGCTTTTTGTGAATAGTTTTTTTCTTAGGTAAAGGAGCAGATCTAGAGGTCTCACAGCCATAGTGTGTTGTGGTGAACTGGGATGTTTGGATGCTGTCGCACATCTCCAAAAAGAACATTGCTGCCCATCTGCAGTTTGCTAAAGATCACGTGGACAAGCCAGAAGTCTATTGAAAAAATATTTTGTGGATTGATGATACCAAAATAGATTTTTTGGTTTAAATGAGAAGGGTTTGTTTGGAGAAAGGAAAACACTGCATTCCACAAGAACCTTATCCCATCTGTGACATATGTTGGTGGTAGCATCATGGTTTGGGCCTGTTTTGCTGCATCTGGGCCAGGACAACTTGCCATCATTGATGGAACAATGAATTCTGAATTATACCAGCGAATTGTAAAGGACAATGTCAGGACATCTGTCCATGAACTGAATCTCAAGAGAAAGTGGGTCATGCAGCAAGACAAGGGCCCTAAGCACACAAGTTGTTCTACCAAAGAATGGTTAAAGAAGAATACAGTTAATGTTGTGGAATGGCCAAGTCAAAGTCCTGACCTTAATCCAATAGAAATGTTGTGGAAGGACCTGAAGCAAGCAGTTCACATGAGGAAACCCACCAACATCCCAGAGTTGAAGCTGGTGTGTACATATAAATGGATTAAAATTCCTCCAAGCTGATGTGCAGGACTGATCAACAGTTTACCGGACACGTTTAGTTGCAGTTATTGCTGCACAAGGGAGTCATGCCAGATACTGAAAGCAAAGGTTCACATCCTTTTGCCACTCACAGATATGTAACATTGGATCATTTTCCTCAATAAATAAATGACCAAGTATAATATTTTTGTCTGATAATAATTTAGTATAGTATAGTATAATAATTTTTGTTTAATTGGGTTCTCTTTGTCTACTTTTAGGACTTGTGTGAAAATTTGGTGATGTTTCAGGTCATATTTATGCAGATATATAGAAATTATAGCACCACTGTAAATGTGAGTCACATTATATTCTGTATGAAAAACAGGTAGGTACAATCAGAAGCAAATTAATGACTTGTGTCTTTTTTCTAGTCCACTAGTATTTTTGATGTCACATATCAGTGACATGGCTTAATAGTTTGGCATGTAACCAGTATCCAATTTTCTTTGAAGCATCTTCAATTTATAAGTATTCAGAAGATAATAAGCATTTATAAGTCAGCATTTCACCAAACTGACATAAACATGCATTCAGGCAGGACAGGAGAGGATAGACTCTGTGTGTGTGTGTGTGTGTGTGTGTGTGTGTGTGTGTGTGTGTGTGTGTGTGTGTGTGTGTGTGTGTGTGTGTGTGTGTGTTTGTTTTAACAGTGTGTACTTGAGAATACAGTGTGTGCCCAGATGCTTGATAAAGGATCAGGGAGCGGTGCAGCCAGGAGCTGTTCAGCATGTTCTCCAAAAGCATGCCCTGTTTGTTTGTTTAAATCCCACAATCATCACTGCTTATTTTTTATTAAATGGGCTTCCCCCGCTTTCCTGTAACAGTTCAGGCAAGTGGGGGAAAAAATAAACCAGAGTAGTGTATTAAAATGGGTAGAAACACAAACACACCCACACCCACACAAACACACACACACACACACACACACACACACACACACACACACACACACACACACACACACACACACACACACACACAGACACACAAAATGACAGTTCAGGCAGTTTCTGAATGACCATTCATTCATGCATGCCAAACTGATCTTGTCAAACTCAAGGGGAAGGAAATCATGTAATAATACACCCTGGAACATAGCGTTCTAATTGCCTTTTACCTTTGCCTCTCGTACATCAAGAATGGAGAAGAGACAAAGCTTGGGAACAAGTTTTGCATTTTCAATGTGGAATCCCACATAGAGGGTCTCTTTTTTGGAAATAATGAAAGTGTAATTCCAGACCTTATTACGTCTAAGTGTACGACACTAACTCACTTAAAATCGTTTTGGCTAACTATAGTCAGTGGGGGGGTGGGGTGAATGGGGTGGGGGGAAGTGGTGATAAATTTCAAAACACAATACAATGAGTCACAGGGCATATAAGGTGACTGATCACTTGTTGGTTTCTCTCATGAATCACATATTGAGTCATTTAGGCAGTAGATTGTAATTAGTGTAAGACATTGCCGACAATAAGTCTTAAGGTATCCTTCCTCATAATTAATTAAGTGTTTTTAATTCCATGCCACCTTCTTTCCAGTTTCACTGGTCTCCCTTTGATTTCTCTATTATGGCTTCAGGGGTTCTGCTGAAAGCTGCCAAGAGCAATCAAGACTTTGAAGATCTTTTTTTAAGAACCAACACCAATTCAAACACTTTGCAGCAAAATTGTAATGAAAGTAAGCATAAATCAACCGAAATATAAAAACATCAACATATAAGCATGCTATGCAAAAATTTTCTGTGCACTGATTTTACTGAATAAAGAATACCTCACCTGCCCATTTTCCCATCGAGGTAAAGAAATTCCCAGGAATCGGCCAACAGACCTTTGGAGCAAGCATCATAAACATGTGTGCCAGCCAAAAGAGGACAGCGCAGGCGCCACTCAAGACAAAAATAAGCTCAATCAGTGCCATTCCAGAACCACAGGCGTCCTTTAGGACAGAAACTGAATGTATCCTGACAGCAAGCCTGATCCCTTTTGTACTGCTCTTCTCCTCCTTTGGCTTCTCACACACAACCCTCCAGCTCATACACACTCCCACTGACTGATGGCAGACTCATCCAATCAGGCCCAACAAGTTTCTCATTCCCAATTACACTGGCTTGTGGGAATTTTTCACTGGTAGTCTGGCTGTTCTACTGAACATAATGTTATCATGTATAGGCAAAGTGAAGTATGTGATATTGGCCAAAAAAAAAAAAAGTGTTTACAATACAAGATTAGAAACATTAGAAATCTTTCCCCATGCAAGTGATATTCAAAGGATTTGCCAAGTTCAGTGAACCGATTACGGCATGCACATTTTGACAAATCTGTTATTCTTCATTTTATTTGTATGCATGTCCTTGTTTTCCTGTCCTTGTCAGGATCTGATCGTATGGGTTCGTGTGGACATTTTCAGGGCCCTGTAAGATAATTGGTATTTTTCCAACAACAAATCTACTTGTATTTTATTTTAACCTTGGATTTAAGTTCCTGAGGGTTATGGATAAAGAATTTCTGATTATTGTTATAGTTAAGTTCTAAAAGCATTCAAAGCTTAAAATGTAGCTTAAAGTGTAATTGTTTGGAATTATTCTTTTGTGTGGACTACATATCTATTGTTTATATATTACAATCCTTGTTAGCTTATATGTTCATTCTCTGCTGATTTACCCAACTGCATAGATGTTTTAGCTAGCTAGTCTGCCTAACAGAAAAAAAATCACTTTTGTGTTAGTAGTCATTTCTTTTTTTTTTTTTTTTTTGTGACAGATTTTTGTGTGATAGTGTAATGTAGTAAAACCTTTCTGCTAAAAATCAATGATAGTTAAAATATCAATGATATATAAAATGCAGATTAATTCAGTTCAGCTGATTCAGTTTTATTTGTATAGCACTTTTAACAGTAGTCAACAGTGGGAAGGAAAAATGCCCAGAGACAATATGTGAGAGAAACCTTGACATATTCAATTCACACCCCTGTGGTACATTTAGAAAAAAGAGTGAGAGGACATCCAGAGTGTACACAGCTTAATATTGAATCAGCGCCTTTGGCCCCTATACCGCTGTGGAATTTATTATATGTTCACTGACTCTACTCAGTGGTAAGGGCAACTTTCTTCTACAAAACTCTCTTAAAGTCTGGAAGAATCTAGAAGAATGGAGGGGTCAGAGGGCACATTGTCATCACTAACACATTTATGGTCTAATCCTGATTTTCCCCTGGTCTTGAGTATACTGTATATCCTATTCACTACGGTTAGATAGTTAGAACAATTGGGGACATAATAGAAAATATATCTTTTTTGTCATTTGATTATTTAAAAAATAAATGACATTCCAAGCATTCAGTTCGTTTTTAAAAGTTCCTATAGCTGAGCAACTTTAATGCCTTTAGTCATAGACTTTCTCTTGGTAGCAAGGCAATTTGCCTCAATTGCTTCGTTATTTTATGCTAAAACAGTAGAATCCTTAACTAGGACTCCAGAAATAAATTAGATAATGGTGATTTTATCTTGACTGGACCCTTAACTGCCTAACACTGTATAATACTCATTATGATTTTTTGGAGGTGCATATTGGGTTTTTTTGACTTTTAAAGTTAAGACTAAAAATCTATAAACAAGATGGTGAGTCACAATGTGTGTCATTTTTGTTGAATCACAACATTTGAGTTTATGTTGTTTTCTAATTTGCTTCTTATATCATGCTTTGGCATTACTTACTTGCCTACCGGTTATGCAAATCTACATGGCCGTTTCCAGCAGAGGTACAGGAGGTAAGTTCCACACTTAATATACTCTTACAGTGACCAGCGTTGTCCTGTCTCACAGGACTTGATGATACTGGCGCTGCATGAGCCAGCATTATCTCAGCATTTTGTGGTGGTCTTACCCTTAGCTTACATTTGGCTTTTATATCCATGCAAATGAAACTTGCAGTGTTGACTCTTCAGTAGCTATACATCTCTTTCTTGAGGCCTGCAATATAAGAGCTATGGTTTTACTAGAGACCGATCCATCATATGGAACACAATCCTGTGATACCACAGTCTTCTATTTAAAAAAGTTCTACAAAAGAGCAATTAGTGAACATACACTTAGAAAATTCAGAGCCATTAAATGTTCTTTAGTTTTTAAAGGTTCTGTTTCCCTCTCACAGATGTTTTTTTTTTTTTTTTGTCAGGAAACTAAGAATGCTTAATTATCTAGTTATACCTTAAAGAATTATAGAACTATAGAACTAGTCTATACTTGGGCATGTAATCTCTACTGTTTCCTTTTTTTTTTATCCTGCCTTTGCATGTTGACTAATTTGGTTGGCTGAAACAAGGACTGAGAGCAGTGTTATAGCATGACTATCAAGCCACTTCACTGCCCTGTTCTCCAGAACAGAATGATGTTCTCCATCATGCCTGGCTTCCCTGCCCTCTCCTTTATTGCAACAAATTTTAAAACAAAGTTGCCACTTTATTTTATGTTCCATCCACTGAAGAGATTTAGGGTAGATATAACATGAATAAGATCCTATCTCCAGTGACAAGATGACAAGTACTTGATCCATGCTTTTGTTTTTCTTGTCTTGACAATTGTAACAATTCTTCTTGTCTTGAGTAATGTACGACTTCCTACTACTACAACAAAGAAACTACATCTTGTGCAAAATGCAGCAGGGATAATATTAACATGTACTACGAATCAGGATCTTATTAGACTTAAAGTTGCAGTCAAAATTATTCAACCCCCATTGCAAATCAGGTTTATTGTCAAAATGTACAGACTTTCAGCTGTTTACAATGAACAAATCAAACAAAAGCAATTGAAATAGTTCAACACAACGAATGCTTCAAGTGGTTTCCACAAATTCAACTGAAAATGAAACTTATAATGACTTCTCCAGTCTCAACATTATTCAACCCCTCCATGGCAAGGATATTTAGTACTTAGTAGAGCACCCTTTTGCTGTTATGACCTGCTGCAAATGAGATGCATAGCCAGACACCAGCTTCTGGCAGCGTTCCTGAGGAATCTTAGCCAATTCCTCATGAGCAATGGCTTCCAGTTCAGTAATATTCTTGGGTTTGTGTGCTGCAACACCCTTCTTCAAATCCCACCAGAGATTTTCTATGGGGTTCAAGTCAGGTGACTGATGGCCACGGTAGAATCTTCCAGGACTTCTGCAACCAAGCCTTGGTGGAATTTGAGGTATGCTTGGGATCATTGTCCTGTTGGAAGGCCCAATGTTGCCCAAGCTTCAGCTTCCTCACAGACAGCATGACGTTTTCTGCTAGGATTTCCTGATACTTCAATGAATCCATCTTGCCTTCCACACGCTGCAGTTTTCCAGTGCCAGAGGATGCAAAGCAGCCCCAGAGCATCACCGAGCCACCACCATGCTTGACTGTGAACAGAGTGTTCTTTTCAGCATATGCTTCATTCTTCTTCCTCCAGACATACTGCTGATCCATTGTGCCAAAAAGTTCCACAAAACAGAATACCAAAACTTCTGTGGCTTATTTATATGACTTTGAGCATATTTGAGCCGACTTTTCTTGTGCTTTTGGGTCAGTAGTGGTGTATGTCTTGGAGTTCTGGCATGGAAACCTTCTGCGTTTAGTATGTGGCTTACTGTGCTCACTGAAACCTCAGTGCCTGTTGCCAACAAGTCTTGCTGCAGGTCTTTTGCAGTCACTCGAGGGTTTTTCCACAACCTGCCTTCTCAGAAATCAGGTTGATAGCTTTCTTTTTCTGCCCTGTCCAGGTAGTGTAACCACTGATCCCTAGTGTAACCACTGTTCACTTTGAACTTGCAAACTATGCTTCCAATGGTGACTCTGGGAACATTCAGTGCCTTCGCTATCTTTTTGTATCCTGTTCCTTGTTTGTGAAGGGCGATTATCGCTTCTCTTAACTTTTTGGACCATTCTTTTGACATAGCCATATTTCTAACATGCAGTCAAACGTGACACTTAACAAATCCCTAGTTCAGGTAGTTCATGTGTTCCAGGTCAAGCACACCTGGTGCAACTAATGAAGCCCTTGATTAGTTGCAGCAGGTGTGCTTGAGACAACTCCTGTTTTGCATATTTGTGCTGTTGTGAGGAATTCTATTCAGGGGGTTGAATAATTTTGAGACTGGAGAAGTCATTATAAGTTGCATTTTTAGTTGAATTTAGGGAAACCACTTGAAGCATACATTGTATTGAACTATTTCAATTGCTTTTGTTTGATTTGTTCATTGCAAACAGCTGAAAGTCTGTAAATTTTGACAATAAACCTGATTTGCACTGAGGGTTTAATAATTTTGATTGCAACTGTATTAGACATCACTTCAGTGGCTACCAGTTTCATTTATTTCCTTTACTTATAATTACACTATCCGGTGTAATAAAATAAAACTGAATTGAATTGGATTTATAATATTATTACTTCTTTTAAAATTATTTATTGATTTAGCACCTCTATACATCTCAGAATGTCTGAAAAACTATGTTCCAAATGATGTCTTAAGATTATTTACTGCTAGCCTTCTCTATATTCCATGTATGAAAAAGAGTAGTGAAGCAGGTGCAGCCTTTTGTTTTTATCACCAAAAATCTGAAACACATTACCATTATCTGTCCCACTTGTTCCAGATGCTGGTGAGAGTTTTCCCACACTTGTTTGTTCCATCTGAATCACTCTTCCATTGCTGGAGAATCAGTGGGGTTAGCATTCCATGGGAACAAGGGAGGTTGTTAACTGAGGATGCACTGGAAAGCAGTGAGCTGGGTGGCTGAGTGCCACAGTGAGCCTCTGTGCATATTCAGCCCATGGCAGGAAGTGAGCCCAATCTTCTTGATTAGTGGCAAAGAAGGAGCATAGGAACCTGACAATTTCTTGGTTGGCTCGCTCCACCTGACCATTGGTTTGTGAATGTTAGCCACAGGTGAGGCTGATGACAACTACCAGCTTCTCCATGAAGCTCTTCCAGACATGGAAGCTCCCCGGTCCTCTGGTAACCCAAAGTATCTGACCACATGATTAAACAGAAGTTCAGCAGTTTTGAAGGCTGTGGGTAGCTTGGACAATGGTATCAGGCGGCGGGACTTAGAAAATCAGGCTATGATCACCAAGATAGCTGTCTTTTCTTGGGACCCTGGTATGTCTGTTATGAAGTCCAGTGCATGGTGTGACCAGGCTGCGTGATTGGCAGAGGTACTAATTTATCTGCAGGTAAGGTGCGTGGGACCTGGGACTGGGCACAAACAGTGTATGATGAGATGACCAGATGTATATCAGTGTGCATGTTGGACCATTAGTACTTGTTATGGAGAAGATTGTTTTATGAGTGGCAAGTGAGGTGTGAGCCAAAATTATGAGTTTAACTCAAAAACTGGGTGGATCATAGGTTTTTCCATGGGGCAGGATTCAGGAGACTGAAGACAATTTGCTTAGGCTATTTTTTGGTCCAAATCCCAGGTTAGTGCACCCACGCAACATGATTCAGGGAGAATGGTTTCATTAGTTTGTTCTTTGGGTGAAGCAGGAAACATGCAGGAAAGGGAGTTGGCCTTGCCATTTTTTAAATCATAATGGAAGGAGATCCTGAAATTATTAATGGATGGAGGGCACCTTCTAGCCAGGGTCTCCATTATTCTAAGATTAGTCTTATGGCGAGTATTTCTTGATTAACCACATTGTAGTTCCGTTCAGCTGTTGTGATATTTTTCAAGAAGAACAGCATTGGGTGTGGCTTTGGTTTTTCCCTGAATCTTTCTCCTTTGACATATAAGTGGTTTTGCATTCGTTGATGAAGTATTTCACATGGCAGACATGAGTTTCTTGTAACGGGTAAATCAAAAAGGGGCGGTGGTAGCTCAGTGGTTAAGAATTTGGGCTACTGATTGGAATGTCATGAGTTCAAATCCCAGCACCGCCAAGCTGCCACTGTTGGGCACTTGAACAAGGCCCTTAACCCTCAACTGCTCCCCGGGCACCGGCAGCAAAAATGGCTGCCCACTGCTCCAGGTGTGTTTGTAGTGTGTGTGTTCACTACTCACAACTTCTAATGTGTGTGCACTAACTTGGATGGAGAGGACAAATTCCAAGTATGGGTTACCATACATTGGTCTTCACATGTCACTAAAAAAAAATGTCATCCATATAAGCAATTATGAATTTCCCCAGAATGTCCCTGAGCATGTCATTTATTAAACACTGGAACACCAAGGAGGTGCAAGAGAGCCCATATGGGCCCATATAACAGGCTCTCTTGGGCATAATGGGCATAATACAGTACTAGTAGTGGCCAAAGATGGTGCTAAAGGCTGTTTTCCACTCATTGCCCTCTCTACTGCGGATGAGGTTGTATACATTGTGCATGTCCAGTTTGGTGAAAACTTTGGCTTCTCTGAGCTGACAGGACTAGTGGTAGAGGGTAGTGGTATTTAATGGTGATTTGGTTGAGTCTATGGCAATCTGTACAAGGCCTGAGACCTCCTCCTTAATTTCCATGAAGAAAAACCCAGCTGACGCTGGAGATCAAATGTACCCCTGTGCAAGGGCTTCAGCGACATATTCTTGCATGACTTTTCTGTTGCAGAGAGAGGATAGATGCAATTTTGAGGCGGCATAGTACCAGGCATGAGCTCAGTAGCACAGTTGTATGGACGATGTGGAGGCAGGCCACTGGCTTTTGCTTTGCTGAAAACTTTGTGATGCTCCTGATATTCCAGGGGAAGGTTACTGGCATGGGTGTCACAGGTAGCCATTATGTGATGGATAGCTACTCAAGTTTACTGGTATAGCTACTGGCTATCTGTTGCTGTTCCTCCCCTACTAAGTGGCTCTGAACCACTATCTCCTGTTGCCAGTTGAGCATTCTATGTTTCAAGCGAAGTATCCTGTCACGTGGCAGAGAGGGCAGCAGTTGCCGTAAATGCTTTTATTAAAAAGATTGGCAAGCACAAAAACAGATCCTAACATTAGACGTAATCAAGGTCAAGAGACAGGTGTGAGATCAGGTGATGCACAAACAGGGTTTCAAAGATCAAGGCAAAAATCATAAAAAGAGACAAACAAACTAGACTAAAGGGTCAGAAACAGAAATCAGAAAGAAAGGCTTGGTACATCAGTTGTAAGAACAGAGCTGAGTGAAAGTTTTGCAGTGTGTGTGATCTGTAATCAGGTAACTGTGAACGTGATATTGAACAAGGTGTGTTGTCCTTGTTTGTAGTTTGTGGTGCAGTCTCTCTCTCTCTCTCTCTCTCTCTCTCTCTCTTACTTTATCTTTAACTAGCTTTTATTATTTGCCTTACTTTTACATTACATTATATTATTTTAATTATTGTACTTTTATTCTATTTGTACAGACACACTGTTTTTCTGTCACTGCTACTGTTGATTGCATCATTATTTGCCTGATTTACTATTTTTTTTTAAATAAACTAACTTTTTATTTATTACTCTGTTTTGCATTTCACACTGTAAAGCAATTTTAAATACATGAAAATTGCTATGTAAATAGTATTTATTATTATTATTATTATTATTATTATTATTATTATTATTATTATTATTATTATTATTTCAAGTTGCAGGTTCAATTTCAAGAGAAATATTTTCTACTCCAAATTCTTTTGTAGCACAGGATAGATTCCAATAGAAGCACTGGCATGGTATTTGCTATACAGTCAACAACTGTGGTTGAATTCCAATATATTCACATAGACGTTAATGGCAATAAACTGCTCAGTTTCATAACTGCTCAATTTGTTTGCTCCACTGTGTTTTCAATATAGGTTAGTGGTTCTCAAAGTAGAGCCCTGGAACAGAGTCTGAGAAGCATAGCCATAAGCACTAAAAACAAGAAAGCTTTAAATGACGGACCCAATGTGTGAAAGGTTCAGGAATAGAAAGTTCTATGGCTCTAATGAACTGACAAAATATTACTGTATACATTTAAATAATGTTCATGAAATAAATATTCACTGTCAGAGACAGCTGAATATATTTTACAGCTAAAGGGGTCCCTGGCTACAAAATGTTTGAGAACCTCTGATATAAGTATTAGTTAACATGTCTTTAAAGTAATCAGTTGGAGGCTTGATTTCTGTGGTTCATGGCAGATAGAGACTGATGAGAAAAAAAAACAAAACCTTAGCTTTTTTTAAATTGCAAGAAGAAACATTTTTTAGGTCACAGTAGCAATCATGACCACAGGTCAAATAAGCAACAGACAACACCACAGGCCACAGCAGTTGCTGCAGCTGCAGCAGCAATGCCACAGGGTATGATTTCTGAAATATTTTATCAATAAAAACATAATTTTTTTATATTCAATGTCAGCCTTAAAAAACTTGTTTCTGACCATTATCAATGACCTTTTCATATTTCTTGGTCATAGGAAAAAGTTACATTTTCATATCACTACCCCAAGTCTTCATAAAGTGGCTCAAATTTTTGACTTAACGTGGTATTTAAAAAAAAAAAAAAAAAAAAAAAAAAAAAAGTATTGTCAATAATGATATTTCTTTCCTTAAAACTCCATGGAGTTTTGATTTTTTTTTATTTGATTTTTTTTGTTTTGATTACACAAAAATTTTTTGTGACTTTTGTCTCTGAGCCAAGAATTTGCCTCAGACAACAACTGTCACATGACATCAGTTGTCATAGCAACAATCATAACAGAATTTTCAAATCACAGCAAGCACAGACCTACACCGCACTGCTCCTGTGATCCTGTCACATTTTGGATCACTGTCCTGCTGGAAGATCCAACCATGGCCCATTTTAAGCTTTCTGGCAGAGGCAGTCAGGTTTTCATTTAATATCTGTTGATATTTGATAGAGTCCATGATGCCATGTATCCTAACAAAATGTCCAGGTCTTCTGGCAGAAAAACAGCCCCAAAACATTAAAAAGCCACCACTATATTTAACTGCAGGCATGAGGTACTTTTCCATATGGCTACCAGAGCTACCAGAGCTTCCAGAGCTACCTCTCTGTGTGCGCCAAAACCACCTCTGGTATTTGTTGCCAAAAAGCTCTATTTTGGTTTCATCTGACCATAGAACCCGATCCCAATATAAGTTCCAATAGTGTCTGGCAAACTGAAGACGTTTGGGTTTGTTTTTGGATGAGAGTAGAGGCTTTTTCTTGAAACCCTTCCAAACAACTTGTGGTGATGTTGGTGACTTCGGATTGTATTTTTGGAGACTTTCTGACTCCAAGACCCAACTAACTTCTGCAATTCTCCAGCTGTGATCCTTGGAGATTTTTTGGCCACTCGAACCATCCTCTTCAGAGTGTGTTGAGACAATATAGACACACGTCCAATTCCAGGTTGATTCATAACATTTCCAGTTGACTGGAACTTCTTAATTATTGCACTGATGGGTATTTTCAATGCTTGTGCTATTTTCTTATAGCCACTTTTTTGAAGCTCAATAACCTTTTGCCACACATCACAGCTATATTCCTTGGTCTTACCCATTGTTATGAATGACAAAGGGAATTTGGCCTATGTGTTACCTCATATTTATACCCCTGGAAGTCATGGTTGAACAATTTCCTGTTCCTAGTCACCCAGGTGTACTAAAAAAAAAAAAAAATATATATATATATATATATATATATATATATATATATATATATATATATATATATATATATATATATATATATATGCACACAGTATCTCACAAAAGTGAGTACACCCCTCACATTTTTGTAAATATTTTATTATATCTTTTCATGGGACAACACTGACGAAATGACACTTTGCTACAATGTAAAGTAGTGAGTGTACAGCTTGTATAACAGTGTAAATTTGCTGTCCCCTCAAAATAACTCAACACACAGCCATTAATGTCTAAACCGCTGGCAACAAAAGTGAGTACACCCCCGAGTGAAAATGTCCAAATTGGGCCCAAAGTGTCAATATTTTGTGTGGCCACCATTATTTTCCAGCACTGCCTTAACCCTGTTGGGCATGGAGTTCACCAGAGCTTCACAGGTTGCCACTGGAGTCCTCTTCCAGTCCTCCATGACGACATCACAGAGCTGGTGGATGTTAGAGACCTTGCGCTCCTCCACCTTCCGTTTGAGGATGCCCCACAGATGCTCAATAGGGTTTAGTTCTGAATAAAAAGTTCTGAAATTTGTTAGCTCAGGAAAAGTTCAACTGAATTTAATAAAATTTCATTTTTCATATGTACTAGGGAAATGAACAAATAAACATGTTTGTTTAAATTAAAACATTTGTGTATCATCCATTTTTTAAATAATTTAATTAACAGGACACCTACTTTTTGCCGAAAACCACTGAATCCAGTACGGGGCATTTTAACCCACTTTATGCATTTGTGTAGTTTTTTGGTTCATGCATTCTAGGGTCCTTATTTATCAACTAAAGTAGCCACTTTATCTTGGTCAGGGATACAGTGAATCTGAAGTCTATCCTGGGAACATCATTCTGGATGAGATGCCAGCACCACACACACACACACACACACACAGGATGTTTAGAGTAGACAATTCACATAGCGGTATGTTTTTGGAAGTGGCAGGTAGCAGTAGAACCCAGAGGAATTCCACACAGACTCAGACAGACAGTAACCTGGGCTTAGGTTTGAACCAGGGACCTGGGAGTTGTGAGGCACCCACTGCACCACTGTGCCAGCTGCTAGCTATTCTGAACTTCCTTAAATACATTGATCTTGCTGAAATCTACTGGCTTTGATATGGTAGTTTTATTTGGAGAGCCTTGTACTCAAGAATTTCTTGCACAGTGATTAGCCAATGATGCATCAAATACTAACATTTCACTTTTATTACATAAGCAGTAAGTGAATTAGGAAATGTTGCATGAGGAATGTAGGGAATAGATAAATGAATGAATGAAGATAAAATTGAAAAAAAATGAGACGTTGAAAAATAAAAAGAGAGGAGTAATGTAAAGTCATTTTCAATTTATTTCATTGGTTGTTTAGAGGTATAAACTCTTTAAACTCTATTATCAATTTCAAGATTTGGTTATATTGTTGAATTATTAGATATCCCATTAGTAACTTCTGTAGATTTGAGAATTGCATAGACAGGCTCTTACTTCACTGAGGACAACTTAGGCAATTTTTGGCAGAAGATGATGGCCTCATGCAGTTCTGATCACAATGCTGCAACCAGAGAGAAGCATGTAAGTCATCATGTAATCAGTTATTTAACTTACCAATATCTGCAAAGACAACTTAAAACTGCAGTACTGAATAGCAAAACAAACAAACAAACAAACAAAGACACATAGGAAACTCAACACCTAGCTGTATCAAGCGAACAAGTGCACTAATGTTAGCTAGCTACCTATTGAGCCACTGAAATGTCTTACCTGTTCAACAAAAAAAAAGCCATCTCTGCGTCAGACTTCAATCCCTTCAGATCTCGGAGTCGTCACCACCTCTCAAAAGCCATGCCGATATTCATTCTCGTTTTAGCACAGGCTTTTGTCACTTTACCTTTTTGACTGCAGGCTCTCAGCAGTTCGATGGCTTCTTGGTGTTGACAACAGCTGATTATCCAGATGTGAACAATGATTGTGGTTAGAACTATCCAGATTAAAGCAGTCATCTAAATGACAAGTTTAAATTCTAAGCAACTAACATTTCCTGTGAAATGTCCCGACAGCTCAATTTATAAATCACTATTATAAGCTTACCGTGAATCAGGCTAAGGTAAGGAGACAGTTTTGAACACTGATTTTTTTTATGTACTTGCTCAATAATTGATTTATGTTCATTTTTAGCCAAAAAAAAAAAGTTGTGTACTGCAACTTTAACTTAAAGCCTTCTGGCTAGCTTCTAGGAATAGCTGCTAACCATCTGCAGATCAGCTCTAGCTGACTGTAGCTGTCATAGGCTACTAGAATTAATGAGATTAAATAAAAAAGTGTGCAGGATACTCAACATTAAAAATGACCGTTTATCAATGGCAAACAGGAAAGTTAGCATTTCAACACATCTGCCAGTATCCATTGTTGGAACACTGCCATCCCTTCAACCTGATGCGTAGATTTGTGTTGCAGCATGCACTGAGGAGTTCACTGATGTAAAAAGCAGTGGAACAATGTAAAGTACAAGGAATAGTCAGCAGCAGCAAGCACCTGCTTTTTAAATACCTTTCTTGCACTGAGCAGTTTCCAAAGTTCTACCACAGTGTCTACAGAACAGTTCACAGTCTTTAATGCTGTATAACAGCATCTCTACAGCACAGCATACAGACTCTGATCTAGCATAGTGTCTCTATAGAACAATGCACAGTCACTAATGCTTTCTTGGGCATTAACCTAGGGTAGTTCTCATGAAAGCAACAATAAATGTGTCACTGAAATATTTTATTATACATTACTGAAACCTGTGAAATATTTCATTTCTACCACAAAGCACATTGTACGTCTAACTTTTCTAATTCATGGTTCATTATTACTAACCCCATTTCCATAAAAGTTGGGATTTTTTCCTAAAATGCAATAAAAACAAGAATCTGTGATTTGTCGTCTCTTGAAACTTTGATTAACTGACAAAAGTACAAAGAAAAGATAGTAATGTTTTCACTGACCAACTTAATTGTATTTTGTAAATATTAAAAAAAAAAAAAAAAAAAAAAAGAATTTGATGCTTTAAACACACTCAAAAGAAGTTGGGACAGAGGCATGTTTTTTCTTCATGATGCACCATAGGAGACAGATCTGGACTGCTAGCAGGCCAGTCAAGCACACGCACTCTGTGTCTACGAAGCCACGCTGTTGTAGCACGTGCAGAATGAAGCCCGACATTGTCCTGCTGAAATAACCATGAACTTCCTGGGAAAAGACATTGCCTTGATAGCAGCATATGTCTCTCTAAAATCCCAATATATGCCTCCATGTCAATGTTACATTCACACTTATGCAAGTCACCCATACCGTGGGCACTGATGCACCCCCATTCCATCACAGATGCTGGCTTTTACACCTTTTGCATCTTTGGCACAGAGAACTCAACGTCTATTTTTCCCGAAAACAAGCTGAAACGTGGACTCATCCAACAGCACATGTTTCCACTGCCTTTCAGTCCATCTGAGATGAGCTCGGGCCCAGAGGACTCGGTGGCATTTCTGCATAGATATATGCTGATATGTGGCTTCCTCTTTGCGTAATAGAGTTTCGGGTTGCATTTCTGGATGCAGCGGTGGACTCTGTTAAGTGACAACGGTTTTCCGAAGTACAGATCTGCCCCAACGCTTCATCCTGGACAGAGGGTTTGGATCTCCACCTGGGACCTTCCCCTGTCGGTAGAGTCCTGTAAACTGGCCCCCTGGTTCATCAGCCCTTTCAAGGTGCTGTGAAGGGTCAATCCAGGGGCATACCATCTCCTTCTTCCCCAGTCCATGCAGATCAATCCCACTTTCCATATTTCCTGTCTCAAACCCGTGGTCCCCAGCCCCTTTTCCCCTGCAGCCTGCCGTCCCCTTCGCCCATGTCCCATCGAGGGCCAGCCTGCCTACTCTGTCCACCCCCTGCTGGATTCTCATGTAGTCCGTGGGCACATCCAGTACTCGGTGGACTGGGAGGGTTATGGCCCAGAAGAAAGCTGCTGGGTTCCTGACTGGAACATTCTTGACCCGGACTTAATTCGGGATTTCCACAGACGCTGTCCTGATTGTCCAATCTAGCTTGTGGAGCAGTGGTTAAGTTGTTGGGTCACCAAGCCTTACAGTGTCTTCCTTTTCATCTTCATCTGATGAGCTGTCATGTGAGTAGAAGTGGAGTGAAACACACAGTGAAATGTCACAGTGTGGATATGCTAAATATAAGCTCACTGAATCAGAACTACCGGTTGTATAAAGAACCGTCAATTCAAAGAACCACTGAGTTCAGAAAATGATTATGTGTTATGCAAATTATGTGATAGTTGTCTCCACAAGGTCAGTTACCACATTCTCTTGCATGTACAGTACATTGTAAGAAGTAGTAAATCATCCTGCATAAAATAAGACAGTGGCCTAATTTATGTATTTATTTATTATTTATTTTTATTGTTAAACATAGCTGTGCCATACATTTGGTGAAAATAATTAAAGTAATTAAACTCATCTTCATAAAGTAATTTTTGCTTAAAAGCAAAATTAAGGCAGAACCACAGTCCAATCACAGTGCATAATGAGTGGGCATACATAATCTGAACACATGTTTTTAGTCAGGGGGAGGATCAGTATGAAACGAAATGTTATGAAATCACCTCAGGTATGTTGTTGCTTATTTGTTTAAGTAAGCTACATATTCATAGTGTTACTCATTCTAATAAAAAAATGATGACATTATTTCATGAGTGATAGAGGCAAGTAAGTACATTAAATAACCAAATTGTTGGTTCAGGTACAGTAAGGTTGACTACCTAGCTAGATCATCCAGCTAGCTAATATTCACAGTCAAATTTGCTGACATTTTCAATTAAGAGTTTGCTATATTATAATGTAATAAATTTTGAATTCATTTTCTTTCAAAGTCTTGAGTTATATAAAGAGCAGACACCTACTAGCTAGTCTCTATCCTCATACTTTCAGATCACTTTCAGACAATTAAATGCTATAATAATTGCTATAATACTGTTCACTGCTATTAGTTATGCCATTTAAGGTGTATTTCGCCAGTGACACTTTGACTAATTGTTCGTGTTGCTGTTTGCTGACATGTAAAATAGAAGTGACAAATATGCCTGAAACGAAAACTCAGAGGATATCAAAATAGTTGGTTCAAACCTTACAAGAATTTTAGCATTTTTTGCTGTTATTTTTTTTGTTAATTAGTGCATATTTCTTATTAACAGCTCCACATATAGGTTTTGTGTAGAAGCACAAGTTATCTTTATTATAAAGCTTCAGTCTGGACGAATTTTACAATGTTGTCTTAATCAGTGGAGTTTATTCCAATTTCCTTCAGTACTAGTGTAGTTTTACCGTTTGCTCATTTACTTACAAAGTACAAAGAGCAAACTTGTTATCTTGTGACAGTGACCCCACAGGTCTTTAGACAACGGATCCCCCTTTTTGTGCTCCCAGAAAGCACACGAACAGCTGGTCATTGCCCCACCAGTTGGCAGTCATGTCCACATAGCACTAACTGGACACAGGGCTGGCCTATCTAGCATTCTCAGCACTAGCACTCTCACTGGAAACAGGCCTGATCTGATGGATAATGGGCATGGAATGCCCACCAGTATCCTTCAGTTGCATAGTCTGTTGAATGAGCTGCAGTGCCATCTATAACAGTGACACTGTTGAGAAAACATATACTGTAGCCATAGATTTAGTTAATCATAGGCTAACACATCCTTGCCAAAGCCACTGTCTCTGCCCTATGTTTGCATGTGTGTGTGACTGTTTGCAGGCAGATTTCTCCTTTGCTGTAAATGTTTGAAATTAATTGATTCACGGTCTTGTGGATTTGCCAAACCATACGTATAGGCTTGCTGCAAGACAGCACATCTACTATCTGATATTATCAGCCCAGTAGTTAAGCAGCCCTCAGAGACAGATGTGTGCATGTTGTTTGCACACCTCAACACTGCTTGTGAGTTTGTGCCCCCCCCTAGTGGTTGCAGTACAATACTACTGTAGTGTGGTTGTTCCATAATAATAGTCAACTTTTAAAGGATTCCCGAAAATGTTGCAGTATTAGCTATACAGCTTACATGTCTAGGATGCTGATATGCTGACATTAAGCCTTGTTTTTCCTTCCTTTCATTTTCTGGTATGTCCAAAAAAAAAAGCCCAGTCAGGGTCTCTGGCCTCAGGTTTAGCTTTGAATATTTCAAAACCGATGCTGGGATCCCCTGGCAGTCTCAGTAAATCATGGTTTAGAGGCTAGCTCACAAAACTGCCACAAAACTGTCTGTGGACACCAGTGTGCTCCATGGTGCATCTTGCATAGCTCCTTCAGATTTCCCTTCAGTGGAACTAAAGGGTCCAAACATGTTTCATCATGACAATGCCCCTGTGCACAAAGCGAGGTGGATAAAGACATGGTTTTCTGCTGTGAAAGAACTCAATTAGCCCAAGCCCTGACCCCAACCCCACTAAACACATTTGGGATGAATTGGAATGCCTACTGCACACCAGGCCTCCTCACCCAACATCCCTGCCTGACCTGACTAATGACCTGTGGCCGAATGAGCACAAATTCCCATAGCCATGCTCCAAAATCTATTGGAAAGCTTTCCTAGAAGAATGGAGGCTGTTATAACAGCAAAGGGTGGCCAATTCTTTGTTAATACCCATGGTTTTGCAATGGGCACATGCAGTCAGGTCGATAAGTATTTGGACACTGACACAATTTTCGTAATTTTGCCTCAGTCCACCACAATGTATTTGAAATGAAGCAATCAAGATGTGATTGAAGTGTAGACTTTCAGCTTTAACTCAAGGTGTTTAACAAAAATATTGCAGTAACCATTTAGGAATTACAGTACAGCCATTTTATGCTGAGCCCTGCCATTTTCACCATTGTGGTGGTGTACAGAGGCAAAATTACAAACTTTGTGTCACTGTCCAAGTACTTATGGACCTGACTGTATGGGTGTGATGGTAAGGTGTCCACATATTTGGCTATTTAGTGTACATTGTGGCATATCCCAGTCACTTGCTTCAGCAGATGGAGCTGTGCTACTGCATTATACTCTGATCTTCAGCCTGCTCCAATGTTGGGGTACCAGCACCTTCCACCAAAGTGGGCCTCAAGCTTAGAAAAAGCAAAGCCACTGAAAGCACATCAAGGTCTTTCTCTGCATGCAAGGTAGCTGTACTAAGCTTCCCCAAGCTCTGCACTTCATTGCAATGTTTCAATGCAATGTTCATCTTCCATGGGAACCATCAGCTGAGTCTTCTTCCCATTTCTGTTCTTGTCCTAAACAATTTGGGCATCGATCATGGATCATGTCCATCATCCAACTTCATTGGGGCTTGGCAGAACAAACACCTTGCCATCCTGAAAACACAAGAGTTTGGGAAATTGGACAAAACTCATTTACAGTGGATATAGAAAAGAATCACCCCCTTTAAAATAATCACATTTTGTTGGTTTTCAGCCTGAAGACAGACAGTTTGTTTTATCCAGTTGTATTTACTCAGTGCAACTTATAACATCCAAGTGAAAGATATAACACCAACATGTCAGAAAAAAAAAAAAAACAGAGTCACTGAGCTGGAAAACAGATCACCCCCCATTTTGTTGAACCACCTTTTGCTTTAATTACAGCCTTTAGTCTGTTGGGATATGTCTCTACTAACTTTGCACATCTAGACTTTGCAATATTTGCCCACTCTTCTTTGCAGAACTGCTCAAGTTCAGTTAAATTTGATGGTGACAGTTTGTGGACTGCAGTCTTCAAGTCATTGCACAGATTTTCAATGGGGCCATGCAAGGACATTCACCTTTTTCTCCTTCAACCACTGGGTGGTCAGTTTTGCTGTGTGCTTTGGGTCATTGTCATGTTGGAAGGTAAACCTTCTTCCCATTGACAACTTTCTGGCAGAGGCCAGCAGATTTTCCTCAAGAATTTGACGGTATTTTTCCTTCTATCCTGACAAGTGCTCCAGTCCCTGCTGCAGACAAACACTCCCATAACAGGATATTACCACCTCCATGCTTTACTGTAGGAATGGTGTTATTTAGGATGGTGAGCTGTATTGGATTTCCGCCAGACATATCGTTTGGTGTTGAGGCCAAATAATTCAATTTTAGTCTCATCTGACCATAACACCTTTTTCCATGAGCCCTCAGAATCTTCAAGGTGCGTTTTGGCTAAGCTCAGTCGTCACTGCATGTGGCCTTTCTTGAGGAGTGGCTTTTTTCTTGCAACCCTCCCATACAAGCCACATTGTGGAGTGATACTTTTTTTGGTGATACTTTTTCCAACTCAGTGATTCTGTTTTTTAATTTTATTTTTTTTTCTGACATGTTGGTGTTATATCTTTCACTTGGATGTTATAAGTTGCACTGAGTAAATACAGCTGGATAAAACAAAAACTGTGTCTGTCTACATTTCAGGCTGAAAAGCAACATTTTTTTCTATACTAACTAACTAATATATATATATATATATATATATATACACACACACACACAGGTGCATCTCAATAAATTAGAATGTCGTGGAAAAGTTCATTTATTTCAGTAATTCAACTCAAACTGTGAAACTCGTGTATTAAATAAATTCAGTGCACACAGACTGAAGTAGTTTAAGTCTTTGGTTCTTTTAACTGTGATGATTTTGGCTCACATTTAACAAAAACCCACCAATTCACTATCTCAACAAATTAGAATATGGTGACATGCCAATCAGCTAATCAACTCAAAACACCTGCAACGGTTTCCTGAGCCTTCAAAATGGTCTCTCAGTTTGGTTCACTAGGTAAATCACAAACATTCACTGCCAAAGAAGCTGGCTGTTCACAGAGTGCTGTATCCAAGCACGTTAACAGAAAGTTGAGTGGAAGGAAAAAGTGTGGAAGAAAAAGATGCACAACCAACCGAGAGAACCGCAGCCTTATGAGGATTGTCAAGCAAAATCGATTCAAGAATTTGAGTGACCTTAACAAGGAATGGACTGAGGCTGGGGTCAAGGCATCAAGAGCCACCACACACAGACGTGTCAAGGAATTTGGCTACAGTTGTCGTATTCCTCTTGTTAAGCCACTCCTGAACCACAGACAACGTCAGAGGTGTCTTACCTGGGATAAGGAGAAGAAGAACTGGACTGTTGCCCAGTGGTCCAAAGTCCTCTTTTCAGATGAGAGCAAGTTTTGTATTTCATTTGGAAACCAAGGTCTTAGAGTCTGGAGGAAGGGTGGAGAAGCTCATAGCCCAGGTTGCTTGAAGTCCAGTGTTAAGTTTCCACAGTTTGTGATGATTTGGGGTACAATGTCATCTGCTGGTTTTGGTCCATTGTGTTTTTTGAAAACCAAAGTCACTGCACCCGTTTACCAAGAAATTTTGGAGCACTTCATGCTTCCTTCTGCTGACCAGCTTTTTGAAGATGCTGATTTCATTTTCCAGCAGGATTTGGCACCTGCCCACTCTGCCAAAAGCACCAAAAGTTGGTTAAATGACCATGGTGTTGGTGTGCTTGACTGGCCAGAAAACTCACCACACCTGTACCCCATAGAGAATCTATGGGGTATTGTCAAGAGGAAAATGAGACACAAGAGACCAAAAAATGCAGATGAGCTGAAGGCCACTGTCAAAGAAACCTGGGCTTCCATACCACCTCAGCAGTGCCACAAACTGATCACCTCCATGCCACGCTGAATTGAGGCAGTAATTAAAGCAAAAGGAGCCCCTACCAAGTATTGAGTACATGTACAGTAAATGAACATACTTTCCAGTAGGCCAACAATTCACTAAAAATGTTTTTTTTTTTTATTGGTCTTATGAAGTATTCTAATTTGTTGAGATAGTGAATTGGTGGGTTTTTGTTAAATGTGAGCCAAAATCATCACAATTAAAAGAACCAAAGACTTAAACTACTTCAGTCTGTGTGCACTGAATTTATTTAATACACGAGTTTCACAATTTGAGTTGAATTACTGAAATAAACGAACTTTTCCACGACATTCTAATTTATTGAGATGCACCTGTATATATGCCACCTATGGGGCACGTTCTAACATTCACTTCTCATTTTCCGGTTAAATAATGAAAAATGTATATGTTTTATTCATAAAACAATACCAAATATTTGTACCAGACATTTGTAAAATTAATGTGAAAAAAGAAAAATGCTTTGAACTCTAAGTACTTTTCCACAAACTTGAGAAAACAGAAAGTGTTAAGTTGTGCCCCACACAAATTTTCTTGATCACTACTCAAATGAATTATTACTACAGTAGTAATATGTTTACTGAAATGTGTTTTGTACACTTTCCATCACTGTTAATGCATAGACAGTAGAATCATGATTTATTGCACTCTCAAAAAAAGAGGAGTACAGTGACCAAGAATGGTGCAACAAAAATGATTGATTTCCCCTAAAAAATCTTACCAGTGGGCCAGAAACTCAGTGAAAGTCATGTTGACCTGTCATTGACAGACCAGCAAGGATGCAGTTCCACATATGCTTCTAATGATTATACGGGTAAGGGTTATATAATGTGGAAATGATCAGTTATATCATCAGTTATATTGGCTATAGCTATCTTAAAAACAATAAACAACCTTGGTTTTTAGAGACCTCTTAAACGTCTGCTACAAAAGGACAAAGCACTACTTCGCACTGACTCATCCCATGCAGTCAGATGGTATCTCCATGTGAATCACCGTAAATCGGGAGCTGCTGCCCTTGCGTCGGTGTTTAAGTGATTTGTATGCACGAACGCGCGCCTTTCCGTTTGCACGTGAACTCTGCACCTGGACGTCACGTGTTATGTAACATTAGAGTAATAGCACATGCTTCATTGGATCCTAAGTGGCTCCATACTGATGCGGTGAAATTTTAACGCAGAGTTGATGAGCGCACATGTTGACAATAGGCTAATGACGATGGTGTAAACAGGAAATAATGCAATCACAGAAAAAAACAAAAACAATACACGGTCTATACATGGTATACGTTACAAATAACAAGAAGCACAAGCAAAGGCGTTTTGAAAGGATGGACAAAAAAAAAAAAAACCTACAATGAAAAAGATAAAGAAAAGCTCGGGGTGTTTCATACACATTCTCACATAACAACATGGTTACATTTTTACGATTCCGTCTTCCGTTCCCAGTGTATTTTCCTCTTGGAGCTCAGCCCTCTCTCTCTCCTCCTCTCTCCTCCTCCTTTAGCCTCCAGCTCCATAAGCGCCCGGATGCAAACCCGCAGCGCCAGTCAGGACAACATGGTTGCTTGACTGAGCACTGTGTTAAGGGAGCGTGCTGGAATCTCAGCGGGTAGCTGCTACAGAAAACGTGACCTTTCCCCCCCCCCAGAATTCTAGGTAGCGAGGAATTTTTGGACTACTCTCTCATTCCTATAGGTAAGTAAGAGACGATTTGGATGTTGTTCAGCCGTCGACGTTTAAATAGCCCAGACTGGATTAAAATTCACCAAACGATTAAGAAGTAACGAAGCCTGGCTATTATACGGCATGACAATGCTTCTAACTAGAGCCATGGAAAGCTGATGAATATCAATATTTTGTGCTTGTGATAGGCTGCATGCTTAGGAGCAGCAGAACAACGTGAGGACGAACGTGTTCGAGTAGTCAGTGCGATTTTTATTTATTTTTTTCCCCCCCTTTTTCTTGTTCTGTTAAAACGGGATTGTATTTGACAGTATTGTCGTCACTGAGAGTTCCCGTGAATCGGGTGTAGCAGAACCGAATTGAGTTCCACGGACCAGGCGAGATATTTTCGGCTAAATGGTTTGGAAGTGAGAACTGACCGCTCAGTCCATACTACGCTTGTTACGGGAGCGCATGGATACACTGTTAATGTTTATAGTCTGATAACGATATTATTGACTGAGACACTGAGCGGCTATGATCTGCATTGGTTGTAGTTCCCTGAAGCAGTTTAAAGCGGTTTGAACAAAACATGGCCTCGTCAGTTTATAGTTTATAGAGTCGCGCGTGCGACTGTCGCTAATTGTAAACGCTAGCTTGGATCATCATCTGAGGCAGACACAAAACAACGATTATTTATTTATTTATTTATTTACATTTATTTATCCCGGAAGTCGAAACCCTTTCCCATAGTACTGTGACATTTTATTTGTAACCTTTATAACAGAAAGGCTTACCACATGAAGCATGCAGGATACATGCTTCTCCTAGCTGGTATAGACCTACGCAAGAGATTGACAAATATATTCCTCTCTTTAAGTTCTCACAGACGAGCAACAGGTTGTAGAATAAAGGAACAAATATTTATTTTTGTTTTTAATTTGCATTCTACTTGAACCGAACATGTCGGAGCTTGTCAGTCTCCTTTTGCACTCCACACAAAAGAATCCCTCGTGGGAATGAGTCCTAGCACTTGCATACCTGTAGCAGGGTCTATATACATATTATTCAGCTCTTGTTTATATAGCAGGGCTGTGCTCAAATAACAACTCGGGTATGTCTTGGCACAGGTGTAAGAGTCAGACCGAATCGAAACGCCCTTATTCAAGTCCTTATCCAGTCACAAGTACAAGCAGGAATTCGCTTAACCAGAATTTATGTGATTCTACTATAAGCAGTTCGTGTTAATTAAAGCCTTTGCACAACCGCTTCTCCCTTGTGTATGAAGTTTGGACCACTCCAAAGCTGAGTTATACTTCTAATAAAGGATGAGACAGAATTTTCCATAATATAGATTGTGAGTCATCGCCCGCAGACCCGTCACTCCAGCCCCTGCACTTTCCATAATACGCTGGCTGTGCTCTGAATACCAGTGGTCTCACCAAGGCCTTGTGTGTATCCCTGACAACACTTTTCTGTCAGCGTGGCTTTCCCACAGTCTCTTTCCTGCAATCTGCCCATTTTTCCGATCTTTTGCTGCACTGTAAGTCTGGTAGTTCATTGATAAGTGTTCTGGTAAATACAGTCCGAATGTATACTTTGTCAAGGACAATAACATCAGAGGAAATGCAGTTTATAGGAGCATAATGTGAGCAAAAAATTATTTTTTACAAGTGCCCACGATGATTAATTTACTAACCACAAATGTTCCGGTTACAATGACTCAATGATGACTCTAAACATAGAAAAATGCCTTAACAGGCTCAGAATATATGGCTTAATTACTTTTCTATGATGGACTACTCTCACAGGACCAGACATGGTCTCTAAAAAGAATACACTAGTGAGAAAGTTTACTTAAGGGTGTATTAGGCAAATTTCTAAGCTAAACCAATGCCTTATAATGTCAGAACACAGTAAGAAGAGCAGTGACCGAAAACAAGCATACAGTACCATGTATGTAAGCCAGATTAGCTGAAGAAGTTGCCGTTAATAACCCTTTTCTACTGGAAGCTGTGCCATGGCTTAGCTCTGCAAATTACACATAATCATCCTGGTCGATATTTTCCATCGTCGGGTGAACTGTGTCATATTTATCCACCCATGTTGAATTAATAGTTGAATTTGAATCTGAATTTAAATGTGCTTTTATTGCCATAGTACTATGCAAACCAACATATGGGTGAAAATGAGAATACTGCACTGATTGAACACAGTAGTCACAGAATTGTCTTGATTAATGTTGCTGGTTAGAATTACTTCTCTGATGTTTTTTGCTGGTGAATTTAAGAGGTCAGCAGTGTAATGATTTTAATCGGTTTCAAACGGGAAATTATTTTTTCTAATTCTTTTTCTTTTTCCCGCAGTAGCATTTTCTTACCACTATTTAGCTTGATTTTACATTTCTTCCCCCGTGATTCAAATCCCGAATGGATTTCGAGGGAAAGCCTGTGGACGTAGTTTTGTGCTCATTTTTGCAGCAAGTTTTTTTTTTTTGAAAAACTGTCTCCAAATGTGTATTTTCCTTATAGATATTATCCTCATCAGGCACTGAGAGACTACTGATGGACAGGCAACCCAAATTAAAGTCCTATCCATTAAAGGTGCAATATGTAATATGTATTATGTGTATTGCCTAGAAAATGCAAATAACCTGGGAAGGATATGTAGAACACCAGAAGAACTAAAAGGAAAGTATATCTTCGAACTGGTTTAATAGGGAATTTAATGAGACACCTGCATAACAATGTTCCTCATGGACTGGTAATGCGATCAGTAGCATTGTAACTGCTTGGATCAGTGGCTGCCTCTACATCCATAATTAGCTGATGCCTTATCATTTAGCTAACTATTATTTTGGATGAATTACCTTCATAGATTGTATGTGATAACTGCAGCTAACTGTGCTTGTAAGTGCCGAATAACGTGGGTGGCTAAAATTAGACGAGTGATCTGAGCTAACATAGCAAAGGCTGTGACGCTAACAGACCAAGCTAGCAAAGGCTGTGACATTAACCGAGTGAATTAATGTAGGCTAAAAAAAAAAGGGATGTCACTGTATCATGAATTAGGCAGCTAGGGTTATGTCGAATGGTTCCAATGTTGTTGTAGTTCACCAATTAACTGCCCCTTTAAGTTGTAAGATTTGTTTTTGGAAATATTTTGGTGGTTATTACAGCCACATACTAATTCGGACTATTTACATTATATGGTGAATGAAGTATAATATTGTTTGCATCACTCTGGTTCTTTTGAATGTATGTCTAATGTTGTGACTGTGTTTTAACTATGGGATGACCCCGTGCAGTCTTGTTGTTAGGGAGTGTCTGTCATGTTCTCATAACAGGGTGGTGATGTTAATCTTACAATCTTAGATGACAAGCGTTTATAGTCCTCTTAATAGCTTGGTTGTTGTGTGTGAATTCATTTGTTTCCTTCAATAGTAAGAGAGCAAGGGAAGTCATGTGGCATGAGTGGTTTGGTGAAGAGATCCTCTACAGGAATAATTCAAACTACTGTTGGCTCGCATGTAACAACGTATGTGTTATGTTGTAATGTCATGATTAGTTCATGTCTATTTTCTGTGTGAATGTTGTAGTTAAGGCCATCTGGTAATGCTGAAGAGTGGTTATAGGGTAGATCCTAATGTACCATAAAACAAAAACCATTTGTTGCTGACTATAAGATGAAATTTCACTTTTGATCAAAATATAATGTCACAGTGATTCTATTATATTTATTTCAGCATGAGTCATATAGCTCAGAAAGTTTACGTATAACTACTGACATTGATATGTATAGCAATAGATAAACTTTGGTGAACATCTTTGTGTGTGGAACAATACTGGATCAGCAAGAGCATTTGCTCACAATATACGATACTCATCTACAAAAAAAAAAACTGCTTTAGAACTTGTTAGACAACCGCAGAACCACAGTGATATCCTGTTTAAAGGCAACCATTACTTAGTATGACCGTGCCATGTGATGAGGCTGTGGCCTAAAGCATTTTGCTTACAACATATAGTTGTTTACTTTAGGTTTATTACAAATTCATGCATTGTTTAAGTTTTGATACCACAGTGTTCATTTGGTTAGGCAATAAACTGCACCTGCTCTTGTGATGACAGGTGGCATGTGCATGTATATTTTCTGTAAACCTCTAGTTAATGCTTGAAATCCTCAAGCACACTTTATTTAGTCTCTGTATGGTACAATAACCATGGTGAGGCAACCAAGTGCTCATCTAAAAATATCAAATTGCTACTTGGAACTTGATTAGAGCAAAGGTGATAGGTGGGCTCAAGAGGTGCAGCGTGTGGTGTGCGAGTGTATTTTTTGCTGTGAGCATGAGCGTTCTTGGTAGAGTGTATGTATTACAGTCAAGAGGTGAGTATGTGCATGGACAGCTGGCCGGGCTTTCCTGTGGATAGCCTGTGACATGACTATTTCCAGTGCCCATAGGTCATGTTGCCACTAGGGAAGATAACACCCTGATAGCACAGTAACCGGCAAACATATTGAGCTATAGAGCCTTGCAGCAGCTAATCATTGTTAAGGGGAAAGTTTTGCGACAGAGGACTTGTAAGAAGGTAGCTTTTTTTTTTTTTTTTTTTTACAATGTAAATCCATAATGACTTAAAATTGAGACAGAATTCAAATCTGAGCTTCTCTGAAACCAACGATTCAGAACAATTTGGCTAACCTGCCTATGAATTGATTGGGCAGGACATACAATCAGAAGCTATAAATGAACAGGAAGGGAAACACTAACTTGACAGAGTAGAGGACAAGCCATGGATTATGGTAGAGATATTAATTTATCATATGGAGGAAATTGTAGAAAATATTGATGTTTGCCAAATGTTCCAGTTCCACTATAGCTAAAATAAAATGAAGAACGCACAGGGGGAAAAAGGAGTCAAGAAAGGAATTACCCAAACAAGAACATGGACAAGACTGAACATAATGTTCATTGCTGAAAAGATTTGAAGGATTTGAAAAGTGATGCCAAGCTTGCTTTGCTGCTTGCAAGGTAATTATTTTACATAGGAGTTTTTATTTTTTTTTCTGTAACGTATTATCCAACATAATTACTATTCGAATGGGATGAGTTTTCTGGGCATATGTCTGTTGGGTAATGTTGCTGATGGACATCTGTAGTAATTATGATCGATAGGATAAACAATCTTTATATGAGTTACAGCGGTGGAAGTGTCTTCATGATGTATGCATGGCTGTTACAATAAAAATTTCATGGATACTATGTATAGTACTGTGCAAACGTTTTAGACACATGCAAAGAAATGCTGTAGCGCAAAGATGCCTTCAAAGTAATGAAATTAAATGTTTCTACATTTAAAAAACAAAACAAAACATAAAGAGCAGTAAACAGTAGTAAATGAAACAAAGTCAGTATTTGGGGTGACAAAAAAATAAAAATAGTCTCTGGTACAATTAGTGCAGTTTTATAAGGAAATGAGCTGGTAAGTTTTATTGAGCATCTTGCAGAACCAGACACAGTTCTTCTGGAGACTTTGACTTTCGCACTCGCTTCTTATTTTTGCAGCAAAACCCAGCAGCCTTCATTGTGTTTTTTGTCTGAAAAGTGTCTCTTACGTAATATGCTGCTTTCTTTAATGACATACAAACATTTTTCTGTAACATTTAATTTTGTGCTAGAAAACTAATGTTTGGGAATCTAAAATGTTTTTGTACTGACTTGATAATGTAGACGTCATAAAATAAAAAAATCTATAACAAAGTTTGTACTAAAAATAATAGGGTGCCTAAAACTTTTGCACAGTACTGTACATCTTATATAAATGCAAACTGCTTACATTGACCTTTGTAATATGTGCTTGGTCTAGGGCTTGTGATTGCAGAAGTTGTGCTTGATGTGCTTTTAGTGTTGTTAATAGTAGTATGACCATACCAGGTAGGTAGGCTGGACCTGTTCTAGGAACTCTAACTTACCTAGAAGTGTCGCTTCTCTGGCAAGTCCTTTTAAATGTTGTCTCAAAACCTGGCCAATACCTGGTTTTGGCTGGAGACTGTAGAAAAGAAACTCTTTTCCACAGGATATATTGTAATGTTTACCACCATGTCAGTTTGGTGTTAACCTGGTGTTATTTCAGTCTTTCCAGACACATGCATACGTAGTCAATAACCATTATATAGTATGTCCTGTAAAAGTAGCAGACTTTTGATTCAACTTTAGATTTGCACAACTAGCTAATTCAACTGATTTATTCAATGCAGACAGTTCAGTTCAGCTGAAGTCAGGTGGGTGACTGCTTGTTTTTATCAAAACCCTCCACCCTCACTGGCATTCTGGATCTGATGTTCCACTGCACACTGCGTGCATTGGTGTTGCTTTGGTGAGACTTGCGGATAGATGGCATGGGAGTGAAGGGATTCCATCAGTGGCTGGAAAAAATGAGCAAAATCCCCCAACATTGATTACTGTGGATTTAAGAGCATTGTTCTAATGTCAGTTTGGCTGCTTTCAGCAGGTACACTGCAGTACACAAATATAGTGCTACACTGCAGAGAAATTCAATACCCCCTATAGTGAAGAATGATGTTCAGGTTGAAGTCAGGAAGTGACTAACTCACTTCCCTATAGACTTTACCTCACTTCATTTAGGATAATGAGTGGTGATAGAGATGCTCCTAAGGAAAATGTCAGCCTCAGTTTTTTTCATGTTGCATCCAATTATATAGTTAATAACGATACATGCGTTATATGTTTAGCTTTGGTTTCCCATAAGCAGAAATGTGATAATATAATATATAATAACTTTAAGTGCTCTCTCTGACTGATACAAAGGTGCTGGTGAATACTGTGGAAATCAGATTAATTCCTGATCTCTAACTGTGAGACAGAACTGTCTGTCTCATTCATATTATGTTAAAAGCTGAATCTGTCATACTGCTGACACTTTGCCAAATGTGAGGTTTGTGGGTGGTGTATTTTAGCCAAAGGAAAAAAACCTATTGTAGGCTCATGACACAAAGATATTTGATGGATGCAGTGGGTTGTGTAGCTTATTGTGACTTTCCATTTCAGTCTGTGACTAACCCTTTTCAATCTCTGCCTGTTTCACCAAAGTTTGCCAGGAGTGTGCCTTGTGCCCTACTTGTACGCCTCACTCATCTCGTGGTTCAGTCAGGTGTTGTAGGAGTGCCATAGCCAGGTGTAAACTCGGCTTAAACTTACTCTATTAAATATGTAGGCAGCTCAAGCACAGTTATATTTATATTCACCAATTAGCCATAACATTAAAATCACATGCCTAGTATTGTGTAGGTCCCCCTTGTGGTGCCAAAACAGCTCTGACCCCTCGAGGCATGGACTCCACAAGACCTCTGAAGGTGTGCTGTGGTATCTGGCACAAAGACATTAGCAGCAGATCCTTTAAGTCCTGTAAGTTGTGAGGTGGACCCCCCATGGATCGGACTTGTTTGTCCAGCACATCCCACAGATGCTTGATCGGATTGAGATCTGGGGAGTTTGGAGGCCAATTCAACACCTTGAACTCTTTGGCATGTTCCTCAAACCATTCCTGAACAATTTTTGCAGTGTGAGAGGGCGCATTATCCTGCTTAAAGAGGCCACTGCCATTAGGAAATCCCTAGAGGTGTACTTGGTCTGCAACAATGTTTAGGTCGGTGGTACATGTCAAAGTAACATCCACATGAATGCCAGGACCCAAGGTTTCCCAGCAGAACATTGCCCAGAGCACCACGCTGCCTCTGCCGGCTTGCCTTCTTCCCATAGTGCATCCTGGTGTCATCTCTTCCCCAGGTGAGCAACTCGCATGCACCCGGCCATCCACAAGATGTAAAAGAAAACGTGATTCATCAGACCAGGTCACCTTTTCAATTCTGATGTTCATATGCCCATTGTGGGTGCTTTTGGCAGTGAACATGGGTCAGCATGGGCACTCTGACTGGTCTGCGGCTATGCAGCCCCATACACAATAAGCTGTGATGCTGTGTATACTGACACCTTTCTATTATAGCCAGCATTAACATTTTCAGCAGTTTGTGCTACAGTAGCTCTTCTGTGGGATTGGACCAGACAGGCTGTGGGATTGGACCAGACAGGCAATGAGCATTGGGCGCCCATGACCCTGTTGTTGGTTCACTGGTTGTCCCTCCTTGGACCACTTTTGGTAGGTACTGACCACTGCGTACCGGGAACACCCCACAAGACCTGCTGTTTTGGAGATGCTCATGTCAAACTCAGATCCTTATGCTTGCCCATTTTTTTCTGCTTCCAACACATCAACTTTGAGAACTGCCTAATATTTCCCACCCTTTGGCAGGTGCCATTGTAACGAGATAATAAATGTTATTCACTTCATCTGTCAGTGGTTTCAATGTTACAGTGTTTAAATCTGACAATGATCCTCACCAACCAATAACAGATACTGTAAAATACAGAATGTTTTTATTAAAATGTGAAACAGGCCAAATGTTAACACATTGCACTGTTAACACATTGCAGTGCTGTCTTTCTGTAGCACTACATGATACTTAATTTGTTATCTTATTAAATAAACCCTGTAGAGCACCTGATGCTGATGATATGCTGTGTGTTGCCTGTAGTCATCCTTTTTAGAGTGGAGCCAGTGACGAAAAGACATGCTGACATACTGAATGGCATGACAAATTGTCTGGGCTCAGTTTAGAGTGACGAGATTAGCTGGAACTGGTGACCACTCATTTGACAGGGACACCTGTTAAGACATGAATACGATTTGTTATACAGAGGTCGTGTGACTTTTCACATTGAAATACGAAGCTGTTAAGTTTTTCCTTCTTCCTCATAGAGGTGGTGCCTCACCTCCAAGGGTAGTGGCTAAAATTTGATTAACTAAAAATATTATTTTTGTCAACAAATTTTCCAACCCCAGGCAAACAAAATTCAGACTTTTGCTGTATTCATTCTCAGACAAAAGGTACTAAACTGTGCCATTCTTACATTCTGTCACTGGGGAGGTATCGTCAAGCGTGCACCTTTTGTACCTTTAGGATGTCTCTTTTACTTAGAATGGTGCATGTAGTATACCTGTAAAGCTTTTCTCTAAATTGTAATTATGGGCCATTTATGTAATTTTTAAATCTTTTTAAAGCTAAACTATATTCACATTTCCAGGTGAAAGATGTGTGTCATACAAAAGAGGTAGAAAAGATCAGGGTCCCACCCCAACAACTAGAAAAGGTACATATAACTACCCTTTGTTCTGAGAATTTACAGTATGAAAGCATGTGTTAGAAAGTCCAAATCCATACATTTCTAGTGCTCTTACAGTGGGCTACTGGTTTACTGTAAGAACTTGCCTAATTAGTTGCCTGCTCAAAAGGCTCAAAATAAACATTTTATTTTTAAATATTTATATTCATTTCTGGTTGATATGGGTGAGCTCTTCATACCCTTAATGTCAATGTAGACAGTTCAGTTCAGCTGAAGTCAGGTGGGTGACTGCTTGTGTTTATCAAAACCCTCCACCCTCACTGGCATTCTGGATCTGATGTTCCACTGCACACTGCGTGCATTGGTGTTGCTTTGGTGAGACTTGCGGATAGATGGCATGGGAGTGAAGGGATTCCATCAGCGGCTGGGAAAAAATGAGCAAAAATTTTCATAATGCCGTTTATAACAGCAATCACCATCCAGCTTTGATGTTATCTTCAACAATTCTCATGATAAGTTAGTTATAGCCTAATTTATTAGGGAACTGTATAATATACAAATAACACTACATACTCTTTGTTTACAAATATCTTCATTTTTGACTATCCAGTCATGAGTTCTTGCTTCAGAATGATCTAGCTATATGTTTAGAGGAAACTTCACCGTTATATGCATCGTCTATTCAACCACTTTATTTTAACAACCGTAAGGATTGCTATACTCCTAGTTGTTGAGCTTTACCTCCTTTGGAGACTGGGTGGAGATGACAGTTATAACTTTGTTTTCTATTGTTATATAATCTGAGCCAAGGCTCTCAAAACAGAGGTGTACAGAAACAAAATGCTATTAAGGACAAAAAAATTGAGAGGACTAAAACATTGGCTACCCAGGCTATATGACTGGCCCCAGTAAATTCCTTGGTCTGATTATTTGAATTGTAGTGTCACTAGGTCATAACTAATTGGCATGGAATTGTACATCCTTCTTTGCTTTGTTGTGTAGCTACTGTTGCTGCAGCCAGAGCTGTAGCTCTTCTTTGTAACTTTCTTTTGTTTTGTTTTTTTATCATTTCAGTTGCTTTTTTGTTTACCTTTCACAAGGTGCACTTTCAGAGTGTGAAAGTAGGACAGAGCAGTAGGGAGTAGAAAGGACCTTCTTTGTTTTCCCCTGAAGGAAAGGATGTTTTTGAAAGGAGTCTCAACAGAAATGCATTAAGCAATGTCATGCTGTTCAGCTCACCCGATGTGCTGTTACCCAAGTGACATGCATTCTTCTTGACATTTCAGCGAAGAAAATTCAAATGCAGTCAAGTTCGCTTTAGAGCTTTGTTCTTTGTGGAATGAAATTTGACAGTGTGTCTCACTTCTTGTGTGGTGGTTTGAAAAGGCCAGTTTGGTGTAGTCGCTTGGCTGGACTAGTGTCATTGTATATCTTGCGTTTATTTTGTTAAATAATATATGCATATAAAGTAGAGTAGATTCCAAACGTGAGCCACCAAAGAGTGTACATGGATATCAAAATACATTTGTGTAGTTACCAAGGAATTTATGCTTGAATATGTCTAATAAGCCTAGCCTCTTCAAACTACTTTGGATAATTCAATGCAATTTAATTCAACTCGGTTTTATTTTATCGGACTTTGTCACAAAGCAGATTTACATACATCTGGACCTAGATTCCTAATCAAGCAAAATGCAACAATGATGAGAGAAACTGAGTTGGCATAAAGAAGAAACCTTTCCCCCCCCCCCCCCATTTTCTTCCCAATTTGGTCACCCTGCCAATTCCCACCTGCCATCCAGCTATCCCCTATCATACAACAGCTTCCAACTGGGGAGGGTGAAGGCTAACACATGCTCCATCGAGACACTTGAAGCCAGCCACCCACTTCTGTTCGAACTGCTGCTCATGCTGCATCACAGGGCGGCATAACACAACGTCCTCATCCGCAGTATAGCAGTCTACCCACTTCCACATACATGAACTCATAATTGCCCGTGATTGGCTAGGATCACTCTGATCACAACCAATTTTGCTCGCTTGGATGAATCCGATAGATGGCTTTGAATCCCATGGACTGCTGTGGCATTGTTGGGATTCAAACTCGCGATCTGTCACTAGGGTGATTGTGCAAAAAAGACACTTTGAGAGCAAGCAGAAGAAAAACAGAAAACCATCCTCCTCAAAGATTTTGGATTTTGTTAATTACGGTATAAATTTGATCAAAATGAAATTGTTTTATCCAATTGTTTTGCCTAAAGAAAAATACAAATCCTCCTGACAGGGCAAATGTGTAATTTGACAGATTTCAACTATGAATTAAATTTATATGGACAGTGAGGAGTTTTACATGGTTGCTAATCTATATATTCCACACCTTTTTTAGGAAGGTACCTGAATGCCAGTATGGCACAGACGAGTGTTTAAAATCTACAAAGTACTCTGATATCTGTGAAATGTCTCATGCCATAACCGTTTGTAGTGGTATTGGATGTACTGAACTGGAGTTTTTAATTGGTACTGACGAGGAGGTTGATTAACTGTCTGTGTGTTTAAGGAGAGAGGACTTTTTTTTTTCTTCTTTCTTTTAACAAATGAAGTATTAACTCAGTTCCCGGGGGCCATGCTCACTTTAGCCTGTGAGGAGTAATGTTAATTGTTGGGCTTCTCACATTACTGTCTCTTCTGTGAAAGAGGAAAAGTCAGAGCCAGAATAGCTGATGATCTTCAAGGTGTGCCTTTTGTAAACCCTGACAAAACCATGTGAGGGGAGTCGTTGAGTCAGTCAGTAAGTGACGTCTGTAAGTGATGTCTCAGGGTAATTTGAAAGTTGTGATGTATATGATCTGGTGAATATCGAACTCTTTCTGAATAGAAGTTTCACAGAATGTTCTCGAAGCTATTTGAGGCAGTTGTGCTCTTTGAGTCAAAACCAATGAATCAGTGTGAAAGATATGACCCTGAATCAGTGTGACAGTGTCTGATGGACTGCCACTAGCATTGCTGCTTTGACAGCTAGTGTCACAAGAACCATTGCGATTGCTAGAGGCATCCCCAGTGCCAGCTGAGTGGATCCTCGTTTCCTCAGGTTTGGCTATTTTAGATAGATGTGTCTTGCGTGAGACTGCATCGACTTCACACAAGCTCTGGTTTGGGCGATGTGTGATCTGCTGGTGAGAGGAAGTCATCCCAGTTTATGTCTCTCATGTCTCAACAGTTGTTTTGGTTTGAAGTGGTGGGCAGTGAAGGAGGGGGCACATGATAATGATATCATCCTTGTGAAAGGAACAATTGTTCCGAGCGCTGAAAGAGAATGAGGTATGTGCTAGCATAACACAAATGAATTTGTAATTGGCCTGTTGAGAGAAGTTTGATGTCTGTGGTACATATATTATGATGCGATTGTGTAATTGTTTAATGGCTCCTATTTTATGGGACAGCTGTGGTTTGGCTTTGCTATTTTACATATTTCATTCCACACAAGTAATGCCGCCTTGGTGCTAATCTGATTACTCAGTCATGCCGTGAGAGTTATTTCATAATGCTCATGTGTGCTCATTGTGCTGTGAAGGGGAAAAACTCTCTCTTGTGCCCTTAAGGGATCAGGCATTTCCTAATGGATAACAAATGCTTTTATTAGTTATTGTTCTGTGCTGGTTCGTCTTAAAAGAGACGTAATGCGACTGTAGCAGTGTCCGCACTGTAAACACCATTGAATGTCCTTGGTTGCCGACATGCCTTTCCTGGTTTGGAAATTTGCATTCCCCCAACCCCCCTTTAAGTGCCTCTGTCATTGGCTCAGTCACCACCATCATGCTTTCTTCCCATGCAGAACTGTCCAGTCAGATGTGCTGGCTGCCTGAAGTGCAACAGGATTGGCCAGCCTGCTCTCGATGCTGATGCTTTCATTTAAGAGGCAGTCTAGACTGCAGTGACAGGCGTTTCATGAGGAGGGAGCTGCAGGATCACACGTCACATCTAACTCTCGACCTCACGATTTTCTATTCTTTTTGTCAAAGTGCTTTTTTTTTTTTTTTTCTTTTCCCCCCTCTCTCTCTTTCTCACTCTCTCTGCTGGACACACTTTTTTTTTTTTTTAAACGGATTATCTGATCATCCTGGTGCTTTGTCATTCTCGTCTTTAGTACATCACATCGTGCCATTTTCCTCATTCTTCCCAGGTCATATTTAATCTGTCCATCACCCAGTCTGTCATTTTCCAATCCATTATCCACCCACCCCCTCCCTTTCAAAAAGCTTCACTCAATACTGCATAGTGTGAAGGTGAGTAGAGCGGATCAGAGTTTACTGCAGTCAGTGCGGCAGTTTTTCCTCCGTCTCTTCGCACTTACCTTTTTCCTCATTCCCTTTTTCCCCTGCAGTGCAACAGGTACCGTTTGTGCCTTCTGAATGTGTGTGAACATGTGAAATGATCGATGAAGTGCAGGTGTGTACGCGTGTGTGTGTGTGTGTGTGTGTGTGTGTGTGTGTATCATGTAGAGTTTGAGTATCACTTGCATTTCAAAGCTACCACGGTTTAATCTGTCCAAGCAAAGTCCGTGGACTTTATTATTGATTAGCGTTTTTCTACATACAGTATTATCTGGCTACATTAATTACCTGTGTGTTTATTGATTTCCTGTGGTAGAATTTGGTCCTTTGCAATATCAGAGAGGGTATTAAAAGGTTATTATATTTATCTGAGTAAATCCGCACAGTGCATAATTACTTTTTTGAAAATTATTTTCAGGGTCATGGTCAAAGGGGCAGTTTATTTGCATGTCTCCACATGTGCATCTTTAAGCTTTGTAAGTAACGAATGTGTAAAGCACTTGTTACTCATGTGCAGTTATATATGTAGGATTGAATGATCCATAAAATATCTCAGCTTGATGCAGTGCACTCTGAGCTTGTCTTTTCTTGTTCTTATGATTGATGTCAAAACGGGGATTATAATTATGTATTATGATTTAAGACACATTGGCATCTTGACATAGGTTCCAGCACGATTAGCAGCAGTCATCCTGGTTCAATTCCAGGTCAGAGTAGAATAACTATGTCCATTGCCAACCAAATGTTGGTGGTTATATTAAAATGACACTGTAATAGCCTTTGGGTTTTTTATTTGCACCCAATGAGCAATTGAGCAAAATGTTAGGTTAGATGTTGTACTTCATACAGCATTGTTGTATTCTTGAATTCTTGGTCTCATTGTAATTTTCTATTTTCTAACAGCACAGTTGTATCAACTGCAAGGCAGATTACAGGCATGTATTAATCCGCTTTTTCTAATACGTTATTCGCCTGGACTTGTATAGCAGATGCTAATATAATTTAATTTAATTAGTAAAAGTGTTATTTAACAAGGGAAAAACTTGTAAATGTTGCCCTTGAGGAATGCATTATTTTTGTTAGAGTATAGTTTCACTTTCATGCCTAGCATGGACTAAGCAATTCATGCCTTTATATTTGCAGTAAGGTATGATGTGTTACATTTACATTTATGGCATTTGGCAGACGCCCTTATTCAGAGCGACTTACGGTTATGTCATTTATACAGCTGAGCAGTTGACAGTTAAGGGCCTTGCTCATGGGCCCAACAGTGGCTGCTTGGCAGTGCTGGGATTTGAACTCATGACCTTCCGATCAGTAGCCCAACATCTTAACCACTGAGCTACCACTACCCTCTGCATTGAACTGATCATAACATGCCGGTCAATCAAATGAACAAATAAGCCAACGTTATAAGTTACATTAGCTGTGCTTTTGTTTTTCACATTTTTTAATGATGACAAATAGCATTATTTATACCTTTTTGTAACTTTATTTATAAAACAGTTCTCACTAGGTAGCACGTTAATTGAATGTTTTTTTCCCCCAGGAATGTAAAGTCATAAAATCTTGCTCCGTTTTTGCCAGGTTTAGGTGTACAGAGGTATTCTATATTAAAACAGTTACTGACAAAAAATATGATTTGACCACACTTTGAAGTACAATGTGTGACAAACCTGAAAATGTACATTTAAAAAAAAAAAAAAAAAGTTAAAACATCCTCTTATTACATCAAAGAAATCAAATCTTCTTTAACTACTAAACTTTGTGCTGATATTTCTGTTAATCATACTGAATAATACAGCACTGTGGCAGTGAATCTGGGCATATATTGAGAGAGCTGGTATCACCCAGGCCTTGTGCCATGAAAAGACCATTGTGCCATTGTGACAGGACATTGTGTACTCTACGGCATAGGCTACTTGTGGATTGGTTATTTTGTGCACTGCATTGTATGTTTATGAATGAGCAGTTTTGATGACTCTGTGGCGTAAACGTGGGAATGTCACCGAACTATCTGAACCTTTTCAAGCGTGTTTGGTGTCAACCAGCCATGTGATGTTTATATGACAGATTCCGTAGCTCACCTGACTTCTGCATGCGAAATGTTAATGCCTAGAGAATGTCTTAGCCTGGCTCTTGCCCTCTTTACATTTAATTCCCTTTAAACAAAAGGTTTAGTGTTTCACAAGAATGTGCTATAGTTCCTGCCTGAATTAACTAAAGTAGAAAGAGTGCAGTAATTATTACTCCATTCAGTGCACATATCTTTGAGGATTTTTCTGAACATAGCATTAACATTTCATTCAGGAACACCAAGAATGATTCCCTGTGGTTACTGGTGAGCTTTTGGTATAATGATCTTTCAGCTCATTGATTTATCTATTATGGATTCATATTAATATCAAGATTGACGTGAATTATATTTGAGAATCAGGAATTGCTGAAAATCAAGGGTTGCTACAGGTCATTTTGTATAGTGCAATTATAATATATATACACGATCTTTTTTAGTATTATAATTTAGCATTTGATTTTCGACTTTATTTATACACATTTAAGTAAAATGATTTTGTAAGAACATTAAAAAAAAAAAATGCCTTCATGAAGGCTGCCTTGACTACAGTTTATTAGTAGGTCTAGTTCAGGGGTTTGGAAACCTTCTGCAGCCACTGACCTTTTCCACAGACCAAAGCACAGATTTATTATATCTAACTACTCTTAACTATTAATGCAACTATTCAGATATTAGGCGCGTTACACAGATGTTTTACATCATCTTTGTTTATTGCTGCCATTAGAACATTTATTCCTGAGTATTCTGCCTACAAAATGCAAACTAGTTACAGTATGCAAAACTGTTTATATTCAATGATATATATTAACAGCAGTTAATATACAGTGATTTATTTATTTATTTATTATTAGTCATATTGCAGTTAGTTAGTTATATTTTCAGTTCAGTTTTCAATTCAGTGATCAGCCCAAAATCCCTCAATTGGTTTGATGATGATTTTGGTGGTGGTGGTGGAGAGTGCTGTCTAACACATTGTTCTAAACTCGCCCATAGGGTTTGGGTTTTGTTTACTCGCCAAACCATTCAAATTGTGTGCCCCGTGTATGGGAACATCTGGGAGGAGACAACTCCTGTCATGATATTAATGTTTCACCATAAATGTGATCAGTCAGAAACAACTTTATTGATTTGTAGTGACCATACCCTCTAAGCAAACAAACGGACCTAAACCATGTTAGCAAAATGCCCCCACAGCATTTTTATAAACAATTTAATGTTTATTTGAATCTATTTATCGATCATCTTTTGAAGAAATTATGACGCATATAAATAACAGTTGTGAGATGTGGACTTGGATTAGGCTTGATTTATAAACAACTAATATAGACAAATAGTTCTGTGCTATAATTTATTGCTCAACACATGTGACGAAGATAAACTTTATGTTTATATAATGTTTATCACGCTGTGCTAAAAATGCATTGCAGCATCACATATTGCTGAGTGACAATTAGTGACTTCCCCAATGATAATCAGACACAAAAAAGAGTAAAATTGAAAATAACTGAAATGTTTTCCATAAAACTACATTTTTGATTTTCCATAAACGTGGTCGGCCTGCAGCCGACGCGTGGTGGCACATTTACAGACCTCCCATGTTCCAGCGACTGTGACCCAATAACAATCTAATCCTGTTGAAAGCAGCAAAGCAGGAAGCCGTATTAGTACAAATGGGTATTGGGTACTGATACGCCACATTTTTGCTTAGGCTGGAGCATAACTAGTCTGGGGCCAATCCTGAAACCCTGCCGAGAATCCAACCTTGAGGTGCGAATTTGGTACATTCCTTCTCTGGTGATGGCAAATCTCCATTAAGGATCTAACATTCTCGTATGAATATGCTTGTGTTATTGTAAATGTGTTGACAGAAGTTCAGTTTAGCTTGAAAGGGTCATTCTAAAGCTGTTAGGTTTGTACTGAGATAATTGTCATTTGAAGCTTGTCTCCCTTCTCCCCCCCCCCCCATGTTTCTCCAGCTTTCTGGCCTTTTGCTCTCCTACAGATTTTTTTTTTCTCTCTATGTAATTCTGCTTCATGCACAAACAGGAGGAGAGTGCTCTGCAATCATTTCTTTATTTATTGTTTTGACAGCTGAGGACTTCTTGGTCAACGGGACACGAAGAGAGCCAAACAATGGAATGCCCTCTCCTGCCTGCATTGCTCACAGCTTCAGAGACTTCAGAGGTTAAACGGCTTAGTTAGCAGTGTACCTTCTACCCCTAGAACACACTCAGCCAGGGGAAGAAGAGCGTCAAACAAAAAAGAAGGGGATTTTTTTTTTCTTTAAAAACAAAGCACCTTACTTTGTTTAATCTAGCTCTCCAGAGTTGTTTAATTTTATTTGAATCAAATTTAAGAACAGACACCACGATGGATTTATCGCCGTATCTATGGCTGGTTGTAATTGGCTTCATCATCGCCTTCATCCTGGCATTTTCAGTGGGAGCCAACGATGTAGCGAACTCATTTGGCACAGCGGTGGGCTCGGGGGTCGTCACATTGCGCCAGGCCTGTATCCTGGCCTCCATTTTTGAAACGCTGGGCTCCATGCTCCTTGGTGCAAAAGTGGGTGAGACCATTCGGAAGGGGATTATAGATGTCAACTTGTACAATGATACCGTACCCATACTGATGGCAGGCGAGGTCAGCGCCATGGTCGGTAAGTTATATTTTAATTTAGACTAAATTTATGACAGCCTAAATGTTATGAATTGGGATTAAATGTGAAAGTGTAAAGCAACTATTTATTTATTTTATTTTTTTTCTTTTCAACTGTGGACTGCCAATACTCAGTCCACAGTGGTAGAGTAAACATATGGTCACATGTTGTTTGAGGGCTGACTGATACTCCTTTCAGATGCCAAGTTCCTGAATGGGGTCTTTATGTTCCCAGAAAATGTAGACTAACAGATCCAGGAATGAAAGTGTTAGGAGAGAATGTGTTGAGGAGTACGCAGCATGATTCTTTCTTGTTTGCTTTCCTTCTGAGTTTCTTCTTTCAGTGTTTAAATCTCTTTAATAATGGCAGTAAACAAGAGAAACAAGAGAGGAAGCATGTGACTGAGAGACCCCCTGCCTGTGTGAGTTTCACGTATTACCTTCTTTCTCAGGGTCTGCGGTTTGGCAGCTCATTGCCTCATTCCTTAAGTTGCCCATTTCTGGAACCCATTGTATAGTGGGGTCTACTATCGGCTTCTCTATGGTGGCCATTGGCACCAGAGGAGTACAGTGGATGCAGCTAGTCAAAATTGGTATGTTTTAAACTATTAACTTGAGAACTAAATAACTCTTAAAATCCATTAAACCACTATATACATTGTATTAAATTGTTCATATCAGCATAACATTTGCCTTCTTGTTATGAAATAACTGAAATCATTTCTGTCTGCTTCAGTTGCCTCCTGGTTCATCTCTCCTCTGCTGTCAGGCCTCATGTCTGGCCTACTGTTCTATGTCATCAGATTTTTCATTCTTAATAAAGTAAGTTTAAAGTCACGTGTTTTCAGAATGATCTCTATGCTGTAGATACTTGTCTGCTTTGTATGCATTGCATTTTGCGTTTGTAATATAATTGCCTGTAGCCATACACTTTATTTGTCAGTCAGACCTGTTTGAGCGTACTTATGAGATACATTCCATTTGTGATTCAGTCTTCTTGTACTTGGACCAGTTTTGTTTTCTAGTGTTGCAACATTCTGAATTTTTTATTTATTTATTTATTTAAGACATATCCTTGTTTAGACACACCCTAGGGGCCTAATGACCTTTCTAGTAAAATGGAGTTAGAGTAGGAAAAGATACATTAGACCTGTAAATGAATGTTTCCTCATTGTTTATTGTCACTGTCGATCAGTATTTTGTGTCTTGTTGTAGGATGATCCTGTTCCAAATGGCCTCCGTGCTTTGCCCCTCTTCTATGCGTCAACTATCGGCATCAACACGTTCTCCATCATGTACACAGGAGCTCCCTGTGAGTCATCGCTCCCTTAAAGGGACAGCTAATCGAATAAATGTGCTTTATCACATTTGTTGCAAAATGCTGCTGACATTGTGGTTGACATTGCTCATTTTTTAAAATTGTATCACGCTCTTTTATGTAATCGCACAAGTGCTTTGTTTGTGTTTGCAGATGTGCTTCAGATAGTTTTATATAAACTTGAAAAAGGACAAAGCCTAGTTTATTGGAAGACCATCTGTTTAACCCAAGGCGATATGTTAATCTGCCAGGTGTGCACTCTGTTCCCTGTCGTTCTGAACTGTGTGTCTGTACCCCTGCAGTGTTGGGCTTGGAGATGCTCCCAGTGTGGGCCATCGCCCTCATCACCCTGGCCGGCTCTCTGATGTGTGCTGCTCTGGTCTGGATCTTTGTCTGCCCCTGGATGAGAAGGAAAATAGCAAGTAGGTTCTCATGCTAAGATAGTGATTTACAAGCACTCCACAAACAATGTTTGGCTGCCTTTCCAAATGGTAATCCACAGATTTATTGCTGACTGAATTTGCAAAGTCACAAGTCAAGTGTGTTTAGGCATAACCAGTTTGGCGTTTATGAATCTGTTCTTATTAATAATCTAGCTTTTTCAAAAGCACAGAGCTTTAGTTCAGTAGTAAGGAGGGTAAAATACGTAAGAGATGAGGTAGAATAAGTCTGAAAAAGTACAATAAGAGGTAGAATTGATGGCTGAATTTCTGCCATCAAGAGGATTGTAATATTTCAGATGCATTAGGTATTTTAAGCAAAATTACAGTTGTAATGCTGTCAAGTAAAAAAAAAATGGCCGAGGTTAATAGGAAATGCATTGTTAAGTAATAAACAGAACCTGGTTGTTACCATCTGTTGCACCGCTGGGAAGCTGCACAGTGGAGCGTCCTTTTTTCTGGCTGTGGCTTACAGCCTCATGTTGTTGCTTAACCTGTGTCAAAATGATCCCAATGAAAATAAACTCTGCAGCTGTTTATCTGGCCATTTCACTGTTTTCTGAGTTTTAAAATCGCATGGATTTCTCATGGTAAATTGATCACGAGAGCGTTGTACTCTGGCTGCAGCTTTGAAATGAGTGGGAGTAATATTTAATTGTGTTTGTTGGTAATTTTTCAAGCAGCACAGTCACTGACTTGGCTTTTATGTCAGTACCTGCATTAACATTGTTTGAATTGAAAGGCTTGGTTTATAATATAAGTATAATATTAATGTTATGCAACATATAAATAATTTTTTCAGCATCTAGATTTAGCATTAATAAGACATTTCATGACCATGCTAAATGCCAATTAAAGAAATAAATAAATTAAAGAAACACTCAGAATATTTGTTCTCATAGCCACCTTATTTAGAAACCCTGCTATCTAATTAACATTATGGTTCATTTTGTGGGGATTCTCCTTGCTTAATGGAGTTGTACATACAGCGAAGTGTTCAGACTAGTCGGTTTTTCAGCTCAGAAAATCACGTCCTCCTTTTGTCCATGTTCAGGTCGTTTGAAAAAAGAACATGTTCTCTCACGCATCTCTGATGAGAGTCTAGATAAGATTCCTGAGGAAGAAGAGGAGGCTCCAGTGTTTAAAGAGCTTCCAGGGGCAAAGAGTAATGATGATTCTGAACTGCCCTTGACTGGGGAATCCACTGGGGAACTAAATAGCCTGGCCAATGGTGGCACCGTCCTTCCTAACGGCCGGGTGTATGGTGAGTTTATAGCCACTGTGGATTTATTTCCCATGAGTTATTGATTTGCTTAGCTGTTTAACTTGTCCCCTGTGTCTGTGCATCTTGTACTTATTTAAGTTTTTATTTGAATATTATTTAATGAGATTTTTATTAACTTTTGTGATTTAATGGGAATTTACCACAAGAATCGTGCTAGACACCCATTGAGTGGATTTTAATATGCACTTAAAATCATATGTACAAACAGATGACAAATTAAATGAAAACAACAAACAAACAAACAGCATATTGTGTAAGGTGTTGGGCCACCACAAGCCACCAGAACAGCTTTGCATAGATTCTGCAAGTCTTTGGAAACTCATGAAACCACGAATTGGTGTTTTGGTGTGTTACACCTCTCCACCACATTCAGTCCAAAATTTCCCATGTGTATGGGAAATTTTGTATTTAGTAATTGTTATTATATTGTCTTCAACATGTTTTATGTTACTGGGTTAATTTGTTATAATCCCATGTAAAACCATTTGTGCCATTACGGTATGAAATGTGTTGGTGGTGGTGTTGTTACAAAACAAAATGATCTAAAATAAACATGGTGATTCTTGACTTGCAAACTGTTCATCATATCCCACCAGGTCGTACTCACTCCATGACAAATGGCTGTCTGAAATCGCCAGTGTCCAATGGAAGCTTTGCTTTTGATGGACATGTGCGCAGTGATGGCCAGGTGTACCACACTGTGCACAAGGATTCTGGGCTCTACAAGGATCTGCTGCACAAGATCCACGTGGGCCGGCTGGAGGAAGAGCGGCCTGACGTCAGCCACCGGGTCCTACGCCGCAACAACAGCTACACGTGCTACACAGCGGCCATCTGCGGCATGGCCGTACAGCCCCTGTTGCGTTCAGAGTCAAGTGCTGCAGCGCCACCTGAGGACAGTGAGAAGCTGGTAGGTGACAGTGTTTCCTATTCTAAGAAGCGTGTCCGTTATGACAGCTACTCTAGCTACTGCAACGCCGTGGCCGAGGCCGAAATCGAGGCAGACGAGGGGGGCGTGGACGTAAAACTGGGATCCGAGAAGCACGAGTCTCAAGGTGCAGGAGGGGTGCTGGAGGACTGTGTTGATGAGGACAAAGAAGAGAAGGACAAGCCCCAGGTTTTTCTGCTCTTCCACTTCCTGCAGATCCTCACTGCCTGCTTTGGGTCCTTCGCGCATGGTGGCAACGATGTCAGGTAGGCTGCTTGTCATAAGGTAACCCTTATATCCTGTTTAGTAATATATTATGTTTACTTATATTTAGTAATATAAGTTATTATATTACTAAAAAATACATTTCCATAATGTGCTTGACACTGATAGCTGTGAAAATCACTTTATTACAGAGATTATATAATTATGTCATCCGTTCTGAGACTAACAGTATGAATTGAAGTGTACTGATAATGAATGTTCTGGGCCAATCTGGGGGGGGGAAAAAAAAAAAAAAAAAAAAGGTAATTTCAGTGGGTCACTGTCTGACCAAATCTGATTTAATGTATTCAATTTATACATTCTCTATTTAGCAGAAGATTATTTTCTTACACGATAAACATCAGTTAGACTCATAAATGATGAAACACTCATTCATCCTTCATTCATCTTCAGTAACTGCTTTATCCTGATCAGGGTTGTGGTGGATCCGGAGCCTATCCCAGGAACACTGGGTGTGAGGCGGGAATATAGCCTGGATGTCCTTGATGAATTATGATTGAACATAATTAAGCATGCTTTTAGCCCTAACCAGAAAGATCTTATTATTGGCTTAATATCCATGTTTGCTGTTGAGGTATGATGTTTCTAAGCATAAGAATGCTTTTTCTACCTGGCAGTAATGCCATCGGCCCACTGGTTGCACTCTGGATGATCTATGACCAGGGTGGGGTAATGCAGGACGCAGCAACACCTGTGTGGCTGCTGTTGTATGGTGGCATCGGCATCTGCGCTGGCCTGTGGGTGTGGGGACGCCGTGTAATCCAGACCATGGGCAAGGACCTCACGCCCATCACGCCTTCCAGGTGAGATCACACTCCTCCTGTCTGCATGGCCGATCTGGTGCATGAGCTTTACGTTTTTCATTCTGTTTGTCGCAACACATGAATTTGACTCTCTGTATCCATGAATTTCTTCTATTTTTTTCCTGTGTTTGTTTTAAAAGATTCCTACTTTCCTTTTCTGGGTTAATATTGAAATTTTTTACACAAGCTGCCATGACCTCTCCTGTTCACTTACAAAAGCAGCATTTTTCCAGTCATTATGCTGAGTTAGGACCCAAAGAATTTGCCTCACCAAGTAGGTCATGGCTGTTTGTCCCATTAAAATCATAAGTAGATTATGACAGTAAAGCTTCAGCTTTGTTGCTCACACATTAGGTTACATGCAGCTGTGGAATGAGTACAACTTTTAAAGATGGATTGTTTGAGTAAGGACAACAATTATCACTATTTTTTCCCTCCTCATCAAACTGCCCACATCTGCTAAATTTAGCGTTACACTTGAACACAGAACCTTTATGACCTTGTGCTCTTATGGTGACAAGAAAAACAAGTCAAAACAAAACACTCTGTCAAACAGCAGCCACTTGAGTTTATAATTGGAACACGGTACAATTAAAATGAGCCATTTGTGTATTAAAAAGCTTTTTTTGTATGGGACATTTAACTCCACTCATTAAGCTGTATAAAATGTACATGTGTTTGGTTTTAAATATATGATCATACTAGTACATACATAATAGCCTAGGCCATCTTTATGTAGAGCAACAATTCTTTTTTTGGAGATCCTCAGAGAGTTCTTTGCCATGAGGTGCCATGTTGAACTTCCAGTGAATGAGAGAGTGTGAGAGCGATAACACCAAACTTAACACACCTGCTCCCCATTCACACCTGAGACCTTGTAACACTAAAGAGTCACATGACACCGGGGAGGGAAAATGGCTAATTGGGCCCAATTTGGACATTTTCACTTAGGGGTGTACTCACTTTTGTTTCCAGCGGTTTAGACATTAATGGCTGTGTGTTGAATTATTTTGAGGGGGCAGCAAATTTACACTGTTATACAAGCTGTACACTCACTACTTTACATTGTAGCAAAGTGTCATTTCTTCAGTGCTGTCCCATGAAAACATATAATAAAATAATTACAAAAATGTGAGGGGTGTACTCACTTTTGTGAGATACTGTATGTTATAAGACCTTCATATTTGCATTAGTATTGGTAGCTACTTCTGAGCACTGGTCCAGTGAGAATGAGGTGAGAGGGCAAGCCCAATAGAGCACACCGGACGGCCACAGCAGCCAGGCTCCTGCGGTCCAGTTGATTTGAATAAACAAAGTCTGTGCACTGGAGACTCTGAATATGATCGATTGAAACATAATGAGCTTTGTGGCAGGCAGAAATAGAGCTCCAAAAATTGATAAAATGTCTGACCCCCTTGGTCTCTATCTTGGGCACCATAGATCGCAGAGGTGATGCTGCTGTCATTTGAAAGCTACTGAAGCGCTCTTATTAACAGTTGTAAAGTAGTGCATGCCGATTGTCGTGATCCGGCACTATCAGGGTATTGGCACTTCACAATTGCGGATGATTCCCGTTTTGGTAAGGGTGTCAGTCTCTCCACAGAAGAACGTGATCCCATGACCCGTGCTCCCTCTGTATCTTTTATCTCACCAGCATCCCAGGTAATTCTGAGATTTAAATTACTATAGACTTCATATTGTCAATATTGTGGCCTGGAACTGTAGTGCAATAAACAGATATTTGTGGACCAAGAACACTGAATTAGAGCCAGTTAATATTAACTGGCTACATGGTACATTCCTGTTAAAGGTGCTTCCAGTGAAATTGGCTTCCCTTCTTCCTGTTCCTCTTCATCTGGCATGTTTTCATATTTTAAGTCAAAAGTTATATCGTAGGAAATGGAAATTTATGTGGCAAACACAGACGAGTGGAGTGATGCACACAGTGAAACTTCCCAGAACAATTATAGGAAATATAAGCACTCTTTTGGAGCATTGCTTGACCAATCAAATTAGTGGACCGGAATTAACTGTTATATTAATTATTATAAACTAATATCTAAATCTGTCAAAACATCACAAAAATACACCCATAGAGATCATTAACTGTTGCTGTGGCCTTATGTCAGCTTATAATTGCTCTGACATGAGCAGTTATTGTCTAAACTTGTACTTGTGGTTTTAAAATACAGCAAATAAACACAAGTTTGTCTAATGTAGGTTGGTTTAAAATGCCTGAATGGGCACAAGGTGAGATTATTCACCCTGGATAGGATGACGGTTCTTTTCAGGGCACCATGCGCGCACACAGTCTTGTACTCATTCACACCTAGGGGCAATTTAGAGTAGCCAATCCACCTACCAGCATGTTTTTTTGGACGGAGGTGGGAGGAAACTGGAGGAAACCTACATGAACACACAGAGAAACAGATAGTAACCTGAGCTCTGGATCAAACCCGAGACCCTGGAGCTATAAGGTGGCAATGCTGCACACTGAGCCACCACGCCACTAAAAAGAGTTTTTTTTTTTTAAAACCTACTTGAATGTAGAAATGCCAAGTAAAGCTGCTTCAGGAACCCAATAGAAACACATTTTGAACAAGGCATAAATTTGCACCCTCACCATCTGTGTTTGTGTGTGTGTGTGTGTGTGTGTGGGTGCGTGCGTTTGTGGGACAGAATAAAATTTTATTAAAACGACACATCTCACATCTTAACACATAACTAATGTGGCAATTCAACCATTCATATACACAAATACACAAAAGACATCTCTACATTTTATCTCTCTCATGATTTGCATGATATTTTCTGTCCTCAGTTTTGCATGAACTAAAACGATCATTTCTTTCTGAATGCATGTACACCTGGACTGTGCATGCATTGGTGATACTGGTCTCAGTACAGGTATGATTGTATAAAATGATCTTTTGTTGCCCTCCCCGCAGTGGATTCACTATTGAGCTGGCTTCAGCGGTCACTGTTGTGCTGGCGTCCAATATTGGACTCCCTATCAGTACCACGCACTGCAAGGTAAACACTGGCTCAGGTGACGGATGGGAGAAAAAAAGAAAAAAAAAAAAAGGAGTGACTACATGTTTTTAGAGGGATACAGAGCTGCTGCAAAACCTATCAGGCTGCCTTAGGTGATTGTGGTAGACCCTAAAAGAGTTACACATTACCTGACTTGGTATAAACATCAGGATACATATCAAGCATGAATAGACAAACAAGAGTGATTTCTTTATGAAATTATGGAAATGTAGCTTGTTCTCATCAGACGTTGTAGTGCTTTTTATGATCCCAAGGTACATAGCCAACAGTCGGGTTCTCTGATCTTTATATAATCGACACTGTCCCAATTCTGGCACCGTGTGCCTGGAAATTGTTTCCGATAACCACCAGCCATCTCAGTTTCACACAAATATAAATTGAACAGAGTCACGTTCCACATAATTGAATGCAGCTTCTCGGCTGGGGCAATGCAGCACTCTCAGACTCTCTGGAAAAGAGGACAAGAGCTCCTTGCTCTTGTCTAAACTAAAGACTCCGTGCCTCCAGGGTCAAAGAGAACTTGGCATCTTCCCCCCCCTCTCTGTTTCTGTGGCAAGTTGCTCTGTTTTTGTGGTGTCTGTATGCTTGGGTCATGCAGTGTCTTGCTCCAGTCTGTCTCTCATTTATCTCTCTGTCTGTTTTCTGTCTCCTTCTGTCTTTGTCTATTCACAGTGGATTTTGCATTGAAGTAATGAGTGCTCTAACAGTGCTTATTGCTTCAAATGTGGGCATTCCCATAAGCTCCACCCACTGCAAGGTACCGAAGCTGTCATAGGGAAGCTTTGGTAGAGTTCAGCCCCTCATTAGTGTAATCACCGCTAATCACGGCTTGCTACATGCCTTGCTACTTGCTATGTGAAATCATATAATTGTAAGATTAATCATTACTCTTGCAATAAATTCCAGAGGTTCAAATTTGCATTATTTTAGACGAAAAGCCATAAGACTACCCGTATATCTGCTTTGAGTATAACTACATTCACTTAATTTAGAATGTCATACTTAGTATTAAGGATAACTATGCTATTAACCTTATTCATGACTCAGATTAAAACCTTTTTTTTTTTTTTTTTTGTCGTATCTGAGTTTATGGAAAAATACTAACATACGAATTTATCTATTCCTCGTTGAGTATAAATGTTTTCTGGGGGCTTCTTGACATTTAGTTGCACATTATGGAATTGGCTGATACACAGTGGAGTGTGTTTTAAGGGATTATATTTCGGCAACAAACCAGGGCAATTAGAACAGTATGTCTAGTTCCGAACAGTACCTCTACCCTCATGCCATTTCCCTCACAGTACTATGAAACATCAAGATTTTGGCAGGTCTGAATGGAGACTCCACATGCAGATGCCTGGCTGTTTGTGGAACTTTATCAGAATGACATGCCCTTTCATGAATGGATGGCATGTACAGTTCATGACTATTCAAAGCCCCCAGAATGGCAGTATGACTCCATTAGTGGTGATGAATAGATACAGATTTATCCACCATTTAACAAGTAAGGAATAAAACATGATTGGATGTGCTGTTATAGGAAAACAGTCCATGATGGGGTGGTGTGATGCAGCCTGGAAAGGATTATCTCTCAATAACAGCATGTCCCAAAGTGTTCTACTCTACTTACACCATAGCGATTTTCCAACAATTACAACTTCTGTTTTATTAATGAACAACACGTCATACTTTTTTAACCAGTTATAGTTACATTTAATGTTGTTGAAAGTCTTCAAGACAAGTTAGTTCTTATCACTTACATTATAGCAGTTATAAACAGTCATCCCATCGCTAGCCTTCCTCTCTATTTAAGTTCATAACTTTAAAAAAAAACAAAAAAAAAACAACAACAACAGTTTGTCATGATGTTGTTGAAACTGGAAAGTTTTGAAGACTCTAAATAAATGTCTCCTTACACCATATCAACAATTACACATTTTTAAAAAGCCGGTTTATTATCAGATTACTTAGATTATGTAGGTCGTCTGCCAAGTCTGTGAATGAGTTGTTGTTGTTGTTATAGAAACAATAACGTTAGAATGAACACCTTAATATCAACCTGTCACTGCTGTCAGAGTTGCTGTTTTAGAACACTAACACCTTCTGACCAACCGGATTTCAGAAATCAACAGCGCTGTGGTATAAAAAGGAACTAACACGCACCTGTAAGGAGCCTGAGGGTTACATTTCCATAACATTATGTGCCAGTGGCATGTACTTTATCAATGATTAAGCCAATAATCTGCCTCTGTAAATTTAAACTCATAAATCAAGACTTCATCTCCACCATGTATTAGTGCCTATTGAACTCTTTCAGCGTGAGAGCATTAGATAAGTTCCCCTTAAATCACATTTATCCTGCAGTGTCTACAAAGATGAACATCCTGGCTGTTGTTGACTCTCTGTTGTTTGACTTCACTCCAGATTTAGTCCCCTCATCCCCCCCCCCTCCCGCTGCCAGGCAGGTTAGGTTACACTGACCGTATAAGAACAGGCAGATTGCTTCCTCGACTAGCAGCTCAGGAGTCTGCCAGGAACCTGACACTTGCAGCATGTATGGAGATGTTCCTCCTCACTCTGTCTTCATTACACTTCCCTGATGTTCCCGCTGAACTAGAGTGAGAAAACAAAGGGTCAAAGGAAAGAAAGAGCTCTGAAATGTATCTCTTGTTATATTTATAGATTAAATAGAAATAAATATGTCTAAATTAACATATAAAGGAGTTCTCTCTTTTTCTGCTCCACTGCATTGCAGTAACACAGATAGTAAACATCCCTGTGAAGTAATTCCACTAAATTGGCCCAATTTTGTCATTTTACTAACGTAGATTCCCCTGAAATATAACTTAACATTTTAAGCTTATGACTTGTGTTCAGTGCTGCTGCTGATCTTTGTGTGTGTGTGCGTGTGTGTGCGTGTGTGTGCGTGTGTGTGTGTGTGTGCAGGTGGGTTCAGTGGTGGCTGTTGGCTGGCTGCGCTCGCGGAAGGCAGTAGATTGGCGTCTCTTCCGGAACATTTTCCTGGCTTGGTTCGTCACGGTTCCTGTAGCAGGCCTGTTCAGCGCCGCTGTGATGGCCCTGTTCGTCTACGGCATCCTGCCTTTCGTATGAGGGCGAGGACCAGAGATAGAGAGAATTATAGTAAGGTGGTTGGGAAGGTGAGGGGGGGAAAAATTATAAGACCAGGAGATGGTAAGATGGAAGGACAGATTGAAAGAGTTAACGGGGGAATGGCCATAGAGAGGGTGCTCAAAAGCTGACTGGGATGCATCTAGAATCTAATGATTAACTGTCCTTTGTTATCTTTACAAATGTATCTTCTTTTTTTTTTTCCTGTTTTAGCTGTTGTAATGTTACTGAACACCGTAGGTTTCATGTTGCAGCCGTAACAAAATGAAGCAGTAACACAAAAAAATTTTTCTCATACATGCTAATCCTCAAAGGTGTGACTAATGAGCAAAAGCTCAGATCAGTGTGTGTATGTATGTGTATATATATGTGTGTGTGTGTGTGTGTGTGTATATATATATATATATATATATATATATATATATATATATATATATATATATATATATATATATATATATATATATATATATATATATATATATATATATATATATATATATATATATATATATATATATATATATATATATATATATGTATATATGTATATATATATATATAATTACTTACATACACACACACACACACATGCTCAATTAGCACACACTGTACTGATACATGAAAGAAGGTGTTTCATAAAGCACTATATAGCACAGTTTAAAATAATTTTGAAAGCACAACGCTTCATTGACCTACTTCACTAAATGGCTATATGGGGCTTTATTTAATCTGAAATATACACTGTATGATTGATTATAACAGCTGCAGTATACTATGTCCACTCAATTGAAAAACTGGTGATGTACATGTTGGTAAACTGTTAAACATTGGAGGCCATACAAGGTCTGCACTGCAATAACTGCTGTATCTCTTGGAACGTTGACTTAGGGTCCCTAAAATCAGCTAAATGTAAATATTGTTATTAATCATACCTCAAGTCTCTGCCATTTAAATAAAGCTAGTGAGTCAAAATATAAGGAGGATGGAGTTAAACACTATAAATCTGAAATGATTGTCATTGTTGGGTAAAAAAAAAAAAACATAAACATATTTATTCAGATTATTTTTCATAAAAGTTTATTTTAAAGAATATAACTTAAACAACAAAACGCTATCTTACTTTTAACAGTGTGTGCTAACATTGCTTCTGTAAATATATTCTGCGATAGACTTTGGATAAGCTTTTATTTAGTCTCTAGACAGCTTTGACAGAGCAGTCCCAAGCTACTGAAGCTTACTAAAGAAAAATAAATGCATCAAGGACATAACATTTCTAACAAATCAAGAGCTGCAACACCAAAACACCAGTTTATATGATTTTTAGATATGATTTAGATAAGGTTTTAATCCAGCCCAGTTATTTTAATATCGGATTTCAAATTTGAGCTGAGAATCAATCCCCGCACAGTAATTTGTAAAAGGCTAATGCTGATGCACACCTGAATGTGCCACTCTCTTGATAATTAATCACATTTCATTTCTAAATCACTAGAATAGGAGGGGGGAAAATACTGTACATGTTTTAAAATTGCATTTAGGCACTTTAGGTGTTTTAAAAGATATATATATATAATCCAAAAGATGACGTATTAATGTTCATGCACTGATGTGATAGCTATTGGAAAAAAGATTTTGGCCCTATGCACCAAGACCTCTAAGCAATACAGCAGGTGCCTCAATCATTCTCTTAAAATATTCACCAAAGATTAATTCAGATTTTATGTATTCCCAGTTATGCTTAAAAGCATTAAATCATTTTGTCTTTAGTCTCTCATTCGTTATTTGAAAAGCCAAACACAAAGTATCTGTATACAGTATTTATATTCACTGTAACATGCCAATAGAACTCAACAAAAACGCCAAGATAATTCCTAAAGGTGCAGATCTAGCCAAAATCTTTAACAGTACAGTGCTTTGCACCAGCACATACGCAAATACACACGCACATACACATATCTACACACCAGCATTTGCGCATACTGTTTGGGAAAGGCAGTGTTAGAAATCGAGTATAGATAGACCTGACTACTGGTGAGACAATATGACGACTCTCATTCATTATAGTGCCACTCAATTTAATCCACAACCTGTCTAGAATCTGGCCATAAGTGGTCAGTGTCAGGTTACTAATTACTCATTTACAAAATATGATGGTCATAAGTGTTTGGTGCTGTTCGAAATAACACCTTCATGCTCTACCTACAGAATGTGGCTTTGAACCAATGCAAAGTGTTTTTCCTCGTGAGTGTATTATACTTTTTTTTTTGTTTGTTTGTTTTTATCTCTCATCATGAACAAATCTATGCTTCGGTGCCCATTTGCCTTGTAATATTGTGCTTTACTGTTTGTCGAATACAGTAACTTCAGTACTGTGGTGTTTACATTATCACACATAGGTAGAAATAACTCATTACTGTTGCCTAAAAAAATGACAAACTATTTACTACAAAATTATGTACAAGATATACAGGAATAGTGTGAGGTATCTCATGTCATTTCATGTTTTAGTTTGTAGCAGTGTGAATAATGATCATGTTACTTTTACACTGCTATATGTAGTTTAAAAAAAAATGAATGAAACTGTAAAGGTGGGTGTGAATTAAAAAAAAAAAAAAAAATCATTAGATATATAAATTTCATTCAAGCTATATTTTTCTACATATCTGAGTTTTACCTTGAGTGCTGAATTTTGGAGAGAGAACTGGGCTAAAATGAGTCCTAGTAGAAAATTGTTACATTGAGAAATGGATCTACATACAGTATGTAATAATATAAAGTTATCTCAATTATTGCAGTATGTGTCAGTATCATTCAGGTAAGGGTTTAATATACTTTAAAATATTTGTTGGTGTTGGAGAGATTCCACATATCCATTATCACCAGAATTCTGTTTATAAGTGTGGTGGCTTATTGTTCAAATTTAACAATGCTAAAGATTATTTTAGCAAGGTACTTGAACAGAAGTATTCTATTCTATCCTATGCTATTGCTAAGCCATTAATGCGTGAGCAGTGAAACCTCAAGTGACCCATGTTTCTTTGGGGATGCAGTAGCATGTGTGGCCACAGGATGGCAGCATTTAACTATTGTAAACATCCTTCATTTAGGACAAGTGCCAATTGCTGTATTTCATAAAGCTTTATAGATAGCTCATTAAATCCCTCTGAAATTACTTAGCCGTTATCTTTATGAACCTAATATGAATTCGGTGTACGGTATCATATCAGAGAAATTGGACGATTTGCAAAGTAACCATCCATTTGACTGTGTAGATAAGTTTCCAGTTTTGCTTGGCATCATATCGGCATTCTCCTTTAGTGGGTGTACTGATTGCATTTCTTATTTGTCTTCTCATTCGCACTGAAACCTAGAGCGAATGTAACCTGCTCCCCTGCTGATGCCTGCTACGTGTTTTCCCTGTGCTGCCATGCTGTGAACTGTCTGGTACCCTCTTAAAACAGGGCCATAGACCTAAAATACTACCCTTATCTGCATATGTACTGTATTACTGTTTCTATTTCATTTTGGAATTTTTGTGAGAGTTGTCTGCATTTTGAACTAATTAAATTATGGGAATTAAAATGACAAAGAATAACACCACTGTGCATACCCGTTTCATTTACCCGGTGCCGCAATTTTATGGGTTTGTGTAAGCAGACTCTCATTCATTCACCTTCAGTAACCACTTTGTCCTGGGCAGTGTCACGATGTATCTAAAAGCCTGTCCTGTTAACAGTAAGTGTGAGGCATGTATACACACTGGATGAGACACCAGTCCATCACAGGGCACTGTGCACACACACACATTACATTACATTACATTACATTTACGGCATTTGGCAGACGCTCTTATCCAGGGCGACTTACATTTATCTCATTTATACAGCTGAGCAGTTGAGGATTAAGGGTTTTGCTCAAGGGCCCAACAGTGGCAGCTTGGTGGTGCTGCAGTTTGAACTTACACGTATTCACACATTCATTCACACCTAGGGGCAATATGGAGCCAGCAGAGATGGGTTGAAACCAGAGAACCTGAAGGACATTTGGAGAACATGCAAAACTGCACACAGGCAATAACCTGAGCTCAGGCAATCAACCCTGGAGCTGTGAGGTAGCAACTCTGCCTTTAGCTCCAGCATCAACAGTTTAATGAAGCCAAATTATGGACTGTTTAATTGAAAATAATGGGGGGGGGAAAAGAGCCTAGAACTAAAATAAGACAAGTACAAAAACAATGTGTATATTACAAGGAATAGGTTTATTAGGTGAAAGCTTTGGAAACAGTAATCAAGCAAACCATTACTGTCTACTATTGCAAAGGTGGAGATTACAGTGGTATAAAAAGCAGCTCATATGCAGCGTGCATGAATTGTCATTAAAAAAAACAGTCCATTTCGTCTGCAGTTCAGATGCATTTAAATAATGTTGGAAGAACAGTAAAACTACATTCAGCAATATTTCTGTTATACAGAAAGGTTTGTGTACCCTTTGGAATTCTATGGATTTCTGCATAAATGGCTCCAAAATGAGCACCAACACACTTGATTGTGGGTATTATCATGTATAAGTGATGCTTGTAGATTTTAGAATTCTCTAACATCAGTTTAAGTATTCTGCAGTATGCCCTTGCACTGATTTGTGTAAGACATTTAGTCCTAGGGAGAACAGCAAAGGATCTGAATTTTTTCCCCCAAATTTTTCCTCTGAGATATGACCACAGTTTAGGAGCCATTAGAAACACAATCAGACAAAAATTGTTGTATATTATATGTCAAACATAAATTAAACTACGCAAACTTGCAAGAGCAGCACTAAGTCATCAGGTATTCAGTCACCCAGTTCTAGGTAGGTATTCTCAACTCTCCACTCAGTCTACCATTGTTCTTTTTGAAAGCTTTGAGATTTGACCACATCTGGAGTTGAATTTTGAGTTCTGTAAGGTTTGTGCTCCGAGATCCTAGAGGTACAGCTAGCACTACCCTGCTTAGAAGTAACACTGTTCTCACGTTTTACTTGTGAGATGAACACATCCAGGTCAAAGTGAGAATGTTCCTCTCCGCTAGCTATTGGCGAGACTTCATTATTGTTCTGAAAAGGGGTTAATGAACCTGGAGTAGGGGAAGAGGGAGAGGAAGGCAACAGGGGGGGAGGAGAGGAAAAGAAAGAAGCTGGACTTCTCCTGCCACGCGGAAGAACATCGGAAGTGTACAGTAGAGAAGGTGCCTGCATTTGTGCGAGTGAGTGAGGAAGCAGGGTAGGAGAAACAGGTAAAGGGGGAGACCCTGGTGAGGTTGGCGGTTCCTGAGGTGAACCGGGAGAGTGAAGGCCCAGTTGTGTGCTTGCCGCCCAGCGTGAAATCTCCTGGAACAAATCAGCAGGTTCCTCAGCGTGAACCTGCTCAGCATCCCCCTCTTTGGGAGATGGGAGAGTGTTGCGCTTCCAATGAGACAAGTCCAGAATCAGCTTTGGCTCGGAATAGTGTTGGGGCTTTCCATCCCTCCATGCTATTTTATCCAAATATGAAGGAGAACCCACTTTGTAGTCACAGGAGCGCCCACAGTCCAGCTCCATATAGTGGCCACAGAGCCTGTCCAAAGATGAGTGCGACTGCTCAAGAAAGCGCTCTGCCGAGCTGCTGTGAGAGTGCTTACCAGGATCCACCAGAGCTTCCTCAATGTGGGCGGAGGAATTTGCTCGAGGATCTCTCTGGACCTCATCCTCCTCAGTCTCTCCCATTTCTGACACACTCTGTAAGCAGCCACACTGCTCCTGCTGCTTCCAGCACAGATCCGATGAAAGACTGCACGCACGGAGAGAAGGTTATTAGTTAATCTAAAAATATAGTTGGTCTGAATGATTGGATTTAGGTTAAAGACATTTTGTTACATTTTGAGTCTTTGAATATTTTTGATATAAGAACGAACTAAATACTCCTGATCCTGTATCTACATAACACAGGCCATTTTGGTATAATGTTTAGGCTAATAAGTGATGGCTGTAATTTTTTGTCTTTGTTGGCTATTGTAGGCCAGCTCAGTTCACTACAATAATTTTAGAGGCCTACAGTTTTGGATAAACAATGAACTGATGAAATGATAAACATTTCAAAACAAATGTGGAACCTAACAAGCATGGTGACATTTTTGTTGATAAAAGAAAACATTGCAGTTGCTGTCTAGGCTGTTCATTAGATAACCTTTTTTTCCACTTTAGCACAACTAAATATGGGCACACCTGGATACACTACAACTTTTTACAAAGCTTGGAAGCAGACAAAAGTATTTGAATATGAATTTTGTATATTTGAATTCTATACATGATAGTAGTCACATTAAATACAATTAATTTTTTTTCTGAATTCATTGTACTGGTTTTTCTTTGTGTTAAGTTTGCTAGGGGAATGGTTTCAGAATTTTAAAAATCAGAACCCTAAATACAAATCTCTCAAATACAAATTTTGTGTATAATATTTGTGATAAGGGTGTCAAGCTCAGGTGTGAAGGCCCACACAATCCTACAGAGATTTGTGTTTACCCTCATCTAACACACCAGCTTCAGTCCATGAAGGTCTTGGGAATTAGCTGATGAGTGGAATCAGATGTGACAAATGAGGAATAAAGCTGAAGTCTGCAACATTGCGGCCTTCCATGACTGGAGTTTAGGCTGCTGGCTGCTAACAGATGCCAGCAAGCTAACATTAGTGTAACCTACCTAGGTAGAATGTTACCTACAGTAAATAGTTGCACTGGGAATATACTATGCGCTGAGTGCATCACTGTAGAAATCACTGTACAAAACTAGCTATTTGAGTAGAACATAAAAGCTTTAGATGTACTTATCTCATTCTGGTTCATCTTTCATGTTCATTTCCCCTCCACAGCTCCTCTTCACATCACTTCGCTGTCATGGCCCGAGCATAGCAGACGACTATTATTGACTAAATGCCTGACCACTCTGAAAGTGTGTACTGTCCCCTGGGTATCATCCTGGATGATAAAATCTGCATTTTTGACATTGAATTTGTGGGATTTTGTATTTAGGGTTCTGAATTTTTTAGATCTGAAACCACTGGATTCTGTTTATATATATATTAACAAGTTTAAAACAAAGAAAAAGCCGTTAAAAAGTAAATTCATTAAATATACCTCAGAAAAAATTATTTTTACTTAATGTGACTATATAACCCTGGTGTCCTGGTGAAATTCCCCCACTGGCCCTTATCTATCATGGCCCCCTAATAATCTCCATCCCTGAATTGGCTACATCACCCTCCTCTCCTTTCCACCAATAGCTGGTGTGTGGTGGGCGTTCTGGTGCACTATGGCTGCCGTCGTATCATCCAGGTGGATGCTACACACTGGTGGTTTTTGAGGAGATTTCCCCCCATACTATGTAAAGCGATTTGAGTGTTTAGAAAAGTGCTATATAAATGTAACAAATTATTATTATTATTATTATTATTTAGTACTATTAGACATTCAGAATGAGCTTAATGAATTATATGCTTCTGACAAGTCACTTGGATCTCAAACTACTAAAGTTCTACTTTATAACTTTAGTCTGTCCTTCTAAGTAAAAACCTAATTATGGCCTTTAGACACCTTTCTTTGATTAACATTGTAGAATCAGTCTGATTAACCTCCACCTGCTTATTCTCTAAACAGTAAATAATGGCCTTCACCTTACATCAGGCCATCTGGCTGCAGAAAGGACAGTATGATATTGTGAGAGATTTAATTAAGGGAATAATTTATGAGCAGCTATATTTAACCAGCCCTGTATGTCATAGAGCCCTAAAGTCATTTTATTTGATTTCCCTCTGCTGTAATCGTGGCTTAATTTTACTGCATAATAAATATTGTTACTGCATGCCGTCTTTTAGTAATCTTCTTTAGGGCTGGAGTGAATATTTGACAATCAGGAATACTAGACACAGTCATGTGAAAAAAGAAGTACACCCCATGGAAATTGATGGCTTTTATGACATATTTGGACAAGCAAACATTTGATCATCTTTGAAACAGTGCCTATTAATAAAGTCGATATACTTGAACAAAACCACAATGAAAAAATAATTTTTTCGATCATTTATTCAACAGAAATATCAATAGATATGATATTCTTCTGTGGAAAAAGTAAGCACACCCTTGGCCTCAGAAGCTAGTATTGCCCCCTTTAGCAGTAATAACTTCTTATAGGCGTTTTGCATAATTTACATCATAATTGACATTGGCTTGCTGGAATTTTTGACGACTCTTCCATGCAATATTCTTTCAGTTGCAAGATGTTTGAGGGTTTTCTTGCATGTTCTGCCCGTTTCAAATCCCCCCACAACATTTCAATGGGATTCAAATCCGGGCTTTGACTAGGTCATTCCATAACCCTCCATTTCTTCTTTTTGAGCCATTCCTTGGTGGATTTGCTAGTGTGCTTAGGATCCTTATCCGGTTCAACTTAAACTTTTGGACAGATGGCCTTATCTTCAAGCACTCTTTGATATGATGCAGAATTCATAGTTGAATCAATGAATGCAAGCTGTCCAGTCCCTGAGGCAGAGAAGCAACCCCAAACCATAACATTTCACAGTTGGTATGAGGTGCTTCTCCTGTAAAGCTGTCTTTGGTAAGTGCACGAACAACTCTATCTTTGATTCGTCTGTCCAGAGCACATTATTCCAAAAGGCCTGGTCTTTGCCTATATTCTCATTGGCAAACTGTATCCTTGCCCTAATGTTCTTTTTAGACAGCAAAGTCTTTTTCCTGGCACGCCTCCCATGCAGGTAAAATTTGTGCAATCTCCTTCTGATTGTAGAAGTATGCACCTTGACACCAACAGTTGCAAGACTTAATAGCAGATCCTGTGATGAAATTTTGGGGTTCTTGGAGACTTCTTTTTGCATCAGACGGTCTGCTCTTGGGCTGAATTTGCTGGAACAGCCAGTTCTGGACAAATTGGCAGTCATTTGAAACCATTTGTTTCCTTACAGTGGAGCGATGTATTTCAAATAATTTGGAGATCTTTTTAAATCCCTTGCCAGACTCATAGGCATCCACAACCTTTTTTCTGAAGGCCTTACAGAACTCTTAAGATCTTGGCATGATGACATCACACACCTCAATAGCAAAGGGAACAGCAGACACTAGATATGAGAGGAGTATAAATAAAACATGTCCCACCTGCACTCCGAAAGCAGGCTCTAATCACTGGCACCCAAACGTGAAGACCTGATTCAAATTTTATGTATTTGAAGGGGTGAGAAATGTAGGGGTGTACTTACTTTTTCCATGTGACTGATCTGATGGGTTGTTTTTTTTTGTTAATTTAACTTGTGAAAATTACAACAAAATGTAAATTTTATGTGTCATTTGATAGTGTGTATCAACTTTATTAATAGGCACTGTTTCAAAGAGGATCAAATGTTTGCTTGTCCAAATATGGAAAAAAAAAAAATTCCATGGGGTGTACTTATTTTATGTATATTTTATGTCTATGGTCCATAGTGTGTTCTCTCATTCACTGATTTATTAAAAGTTGCTTGTTTTTGTTTAGGAGATGTAAAATGTACAAATAATTTGATTGTAAAACAAAATCAAAGCAGCCTATAGTTTACATGAACACTGTAACTTTGTAACTGTCTCCTTCACTGGAAAACAATGCAACACAAAGGTGGGGTCACATTCAGTGCACATAATGAAATTCTAACTAGAATAGTATACTTTTTTTAATATTGCCAAATTTACTGAAATTCAGTTTTAAAATGAAACACTCAAGCTTCAGTATATGCGTAAGGCAGTTAACTACATAAAGAACAAGCCTCACTTGATTCACCACAACACCTACCTAGATCTGCAAAAGCTTAAATTGGGACCTTTTCAGGGAACACACTCTACTTCTGTATTGGAGGCTTTTAAAATGCAAAAACAAGAGAAGGATGTGGGTGCTGTACCTGTCCCAGTGGCCATGTTCGCTCACCAGACTGTCCTCCAGCTCGTCCTCTATACGGAAGGGCTGGAGGGACACAGGCTCATCCTGAGGACAGGAATATTGCCTGAGGAATGAGTGAGACAGAGCTGCTTCTGCTGTCAGCCGGTCCCCTGGGTTAAATGTCAAGATCTGCTCCAGGAAATCTATGGCTGAGAGGTGGAACAGAAAAGAAGACACATTGATACTGGTTTAATGACGGTATAATTATCTGAATTGCTGAAAATCATTTTACTGGATCATCATTTGCTTGTTAATTTCAGTCATGTTTCTCTCTCACCTTCATCCTCCACCTCAGGAAGCAGCTCTTGTAGCGATCTCCTGACCTCCCAGTTGTGGTTGACATAGGAGGGCATGACTCTCAGTAGCTCCTGCCGGTCCTCCTCCCTAAGCACTGGCACAGTGTCCAGAATTAGCTGCATCTGTTCCAGCTCATGTGCACCTAGAGCATAGCATTGTGATGTTAGACAGTGGCTTACTTTTAAAAAATATAAAAGCACAGAGATGCATTTTCCTGAACATACACTATATGGCCAAACGTATGTGGACCCCTGACCATCACATTCATATGTGGGCCTTCCCCAAACTTGCCACAAAGTTTGAAACACACAATTGTGTAAAATGTTTTTGTATGCTGTAGCATTAAGATTTCCCTTCACTGGAACTAAGGGTCCTAAACCTGTTCCAGCATGACACTGCCCCTGTGCACAAAGACAGGTCCATAAACACATGGTTTGCCAAGGCTGGAGTAGAAGAACTTGAGTGACCTGAGCCCTGACCTCAACCCCACTTGAGGCCTTCTCACTTGACATCAGTTGTCACTAATGCTCTTGTGTTTGAATGAGCACCAATTCCTACAGCCATGCTCCAAAATCTAGTAGAAAGCCTTCCCAGAAGAGTGGAGGTTATTATACCAGCAAAGAGGGCACCAACTCTGTGTTAATGCCCATGGCTTTGGAATGGGCACATATGGGTTACATATGATGGTCAGGTGTCCACATAACTTTGGCCATATAGAGTAGTTGTACCTAGCTCAAAACTGATTTTTTTTTTTTTTTTTTTTTTTTTTCCTGTTGTAGGGATTTTTGCAAAAAATAATACATTTCATATACAACCCCTGGCAAAAATTATGGAATCACCACACTTAGAGGATGCTCACCTACCTTTTTTACTTCATAGCAAATAAACAAATCACAGATATGACACAAAACATTTTTTGTTTAATAGCTGAACACTCTGGCTTCGTGAAACATACCTCAAACAAATTCAATTAAATTGTTTTAATTAATGCCATATTTTTTTCCAGATCAAGTACAGGAAAAATTATGGAATCATCAACAAAAAAAATCACAATTAGTACTTTGTTGCTCCTCCTCTGGCTTTTATGACGGCCTGAATTCTTTGAGGCATGGACTTCACTAATGAAAAACGATATTCTCCATCAAGCTGGTTCCAACTTTCTTGAATAGCGGTTGACAGATCAGCTTTGCAGGATAGAGCCTTGTCATGGACCATTTTTTAAAAAATTTCCACCATAAATTTTCAACCAGGTTGAGATCCGGACTGTTTGCTGGCCATGTTATTGAGTTGATATGCCTTTCCTGAAGAAAAACTTTTACACTCTTTGCTCTGTGGCAAGGTGCATTATCATCCTGGAAAATGACTTCATAATCACCAAATCTATTTTCTATCAATGGAATGAGAAAAGTGTCCAAAATTTCGGTGTACACCTGTGCATTGACTCTTGAGGTCTCCCCTGGTCCTTTACTTGACATGCAACTCCATTTCATAAATGAGTGGGGGAATTTGATTTTTTTCTTCAGGCAGTCATCTTTATATGTTTCATTAAAATGGCACCAGACAAAAGTTCCAGCATCATCTCCTTGGCCAATGTAGATTCATGATTTATCACTGAATATCACTTTCATCCAATCATCCACACTCCATGATTGCTTCTCTTTAGTCCACTGTAACTTTGTTTTCTTTTGTTTAGGTGTTAGTGCTGGTTTTTGTTTGACTTTTCTATATGTCCCATTTCATTCAGCCGATTTCTTACAGTTCTGTCACAAACACTGACTCCTGTTGCTGCCCATTTGTTTTTCATTTGTTTTGTTGTGCATTTTATATTTTCAAGGTATATTGCTTGGAGTTTTCTATCCTGACATTTACCATCTTCCTTGGTCTGGGAACGACCAACATCTTTTGCCACACTCCGTGTTGGATTTCCCTCTTGAAGGAGTTTTATAATCCTTTCCATTGGTTCAACTGATAACTCTCTTGCTGGGGCCATGTTTCCTTTCAAAAAGTCCTAGGTTAATGTCTGTAAGCACTCTCTTTTAACTGCAGACTAATTTGCATTTTTAGACTTGTGCTGGTATTTGTTTTAGAAATGCAAATTACAAGGTGAGTCCATAGTTTTTTCCCTCATCATTGAGTGATTCCATAATTTTTTCCTCTACTTGATCTGGGGGGAAAATATACCATTAATTAAACTAATTTAATTTAATTTGTTTGAGGTATGTTTTACAAAGCCAGAATGTTCAGCTATTAAACAAAAAATCTGTTGTGTCATCTGTGATTTGTTTTTAACCCGGATGAACACCCTCTAAGTGTGGTGATTCCATCATTTTTGCCAGGGGTTGTATTTGGGGGATATTAGGCAAAGTCCCTTCAAGGAAGCTTTTTTTTTTTTAAATGTCTCCCTGACTCTTACGGTAGGTACTTGCTTTGGTAGCCTCATTTAGTTCTATTAAGTTGATTAAAGAGCAATGCCTTTCTGTCTGGTAAAAGTTATACACACCATCCACTTTATTAGGAACACCTGCACATTCATGCAGTTATCTAATCAGCCAATCATGTGGCACATGAAAAAAAAAAATCATGCCAATAGAGGTCATGAGCTTCAGATAATGTTCACATCAAAAATCAGGATGAAGAAAAATGTGATCTCTGTGACTTTGATTGTGGAATGGATATTGGTACCACATGAGCTGGTTTGCATATTTCAGAAACTGCTGATCCTCTGAGATTTTCACATGCATGAGTCTAGAGTTTACACAGAGTTTACACAGAATGGTGCGAAAAACAAAAAACATACTGTGTGCAGAGGGTCTGCAGGATGAAACACCTTGTTGATGAGAGAGATCAGAGGAGAATGGCCAGGCTTGAACTGACAGGAAATCTATAGTAACTCAAACAAGCACTCTTTACAACCACGGTGAACAGAAAAGCATCTTAGAATGCACAACACATCAAACCTTGAGGTGGATGAGCTACAACAGCAGAATACCACATCCACCCCTGTCAGCCAAGAACAAGAATCTGAAGCTATTATGGGCACAGACTCATTGAAACTGGACAGTTGAAGACTGGAAAAAGACAGGGTGATTTTTTTTTCCCCCTTTTTTTCCCCAAATCCTCAACTCCTCCAGTTTGGGTGAGCCTGTGACAGGAGTGGAACCCAATGTGGTCTTCTGCTGTTGTAGCCCATCCAATACAAGGTTTGATGTTTTGTGCATGCTGAGATGCTTTTCTGCTCACCACAGTTGTAAAGAGTGCTTGTATGAGTTGCTACATCCTTCCTGGCAGTTCGAACCAATCTGGCCATTTTCCTCTGACCTCTCTTATCAACAAGGTGTTTCCACCCACAGAACTGTCACTCACTCAATGTTTTTTTGTTTTTCACACCATTCTGTGTAAATTCTAGAGACTGTTATATGTGAAATTCCCAGGAGATCAGCAGTTTATGAAATACTCAAACCAGCCTGTCTGGCACCAACAGCCATGCCACAGTTAAAGTCACAGAGATCGCACTTTTCCCCCATTTGGATGTTTGATGTGAACATCAACTGAAGCTCTTGACCTGTATCTGCATGATTTTACGTATTGTGCTGCTGCCACATGATTGGCTGATTAGATAACTGCATAAATGAGTAGGTGTACAGGTGTTCCTATTAAAGTAGACGGTGAGTGTATATGGTTTACATGAGTTTTCATATCGTGATGCATTTCTTGTTTGTTCAGTGCTACAGAAAACATACAGTTGTATGTGTATATGCACACACAAAGAAAAAAATGTTCTCAGAATATTGTTAAACAAAAAGGCATTTGATCACACTGAATATGCTTAAATTTCAGTGCAGTCTGTTATAACTATGACAGAATGGGCATCAATTTGACGCCAGTCTTATCTAATTGCACATATTTTACAGATCTGACCTGCGAAAAGCATTCGGCCTGTTAGCATCTCAGCCAGTATGCAACCCGCGGCCCACATGTCGATGGCCTTGGTGTAGTTGTTCGGAGAGAGCAGCAGACGAGGGGAGCGATACCATTTTGTCACCATTCCTTCTGAGAGGTAGCCCTGTTTGCACACACAAAAGAGACTGCTGCTACCTACTGGCAGAACATATGGGCACAAGCAGCTTGTGGTGACACATAAGAGAGTCTCCATGTCCAAAAACATTGGTGCACCACTCACTTTTTGTCTCTGAAATACATCAGGCTTCATTCATGTCAAAAACAAGCTTCATCTCATCAGTCAGGCAACCTTAGTCATAGTGATCCTCAATTTACTTGTTTTATATAAGACTACATTCAAACAGATCTTTGTTTAAAGCAGTGCCTAAGATATAAATCTAAACACAGAGGTAAAATCAGTACGTGACACTAACTCTCCCTCTTCTGCCTTTAGCTAGGTGATTCAGTAAGGTGGAATGTATGAGCTGAACAGTCAAAACGATAATACGTTCTAATAAATTCTAGCAGGAGCTGCTCACTAATACCATGGAAGGCCTGGGGGAGTTGATGGCACATTACATCAGTAATTATTTATCTACACCAGAGGCATATGCCAAGTTTTGCAATATGTGTTTAACCTAAACATTCTAACTTCACAACACCCTTATCAGTGAAGAAACATACACCTTTTTTTCAGCAGTTACAAAGTCAGCTCAACTGTCTTTTTATGCAACTTTGTTGATTATACATATCTACAACATCTGATTAATTTAACTGATTATTACGAGTTATACCGCAACACTGTTGAATCCTTGAATCTGGTCATAAGGTGTTCATTAATGTTCCATAACAGCAGCTTTGATAGCCAGATTAATGTGCTGGTTAACATTTCTATAGTTACAGCTCATTCACAAGGACTTGTATGGTGGACACTCCACGTAATAACAGTAAACAGATTGGGGGGAAAAAAAGCAAGAAAAAAAACAAAAAAAAAAACATGTAGGCCTAATCATTGATATGGTGAAATTTTATGTTTGGAGATGTTTATTTAACATTTGTGGAAGGGCTCTCGAGTGTCAGTGCAGTAAGTAAGATTTTGCACCACAGGAGAGTTTTCAGGACAGAGGAGTGCTTTCTTGTTTCTCTGTAACATGACAAGCTGCATTTTTTTTGTCTTGAAAGAAAGAGAGGTTGTGACAAGGGCATGCTATTTATAGTGTTGGGTCCAAGTCCACCTTTGTCGAGTTCGAGTCGAGACCACGTCCTTAACCAATCGAGGCAGAGTTGGACTCAAGTCTTAGTCCTTAATGGCCGAGTCCAGAAAGTAACTAAATTGAAAAAAGATTTTAAATCGCAATTGTAAACTCACTGTTAAATCAATATTCTAACCTTCACAAACCAATGGCAACATATATGTAACAAAAAATACCACTATTACATCTTGTCATTGCCATTAAATGTTTTTATTTAATGTCATCAGCACCTCAGCTAGTTTCCTATCAAAAATGGTTTCAAAGAAAAAAAGGGATATAGAGGTATATGTCGAACTTTTGTTATATCACAAGTGTATGAAAATACAAATTAATCTGTTTTGTTATTGTGTCGCACTATATAGTGTCCTCCAGTTTGAATTGACATTTCATTTATTTGATGCCTCTCCCCCAAAGTTATACAGGCTGAGAGAGAGAGAGAGAGAGAGAGAGAGTAGTACAGAGTAGATTTACATTTAGCAGCATGTCATAACAAGCTTCATGCTTTATTACTGCTTTTAATCTGTCTATGAATGACAACAAACTCATTTCTGAACACAGCTCTGTTCTTGTAACTTTTTTCATTTTGATTCCTAAAATGAAAAAAAAAAAAAAAAACATCAGCAGGGTTTGATATTAAACTACATTAAGAAGTATATTTCACATTTTACGTAAATTCAAGACTGGAATCATCAAATGCTAATGTTTAGGGCTGGGCGATACGACTATAATCTTATTTCACGATAACGATACATTTTCTCAGGTAGGTCTATCAGTATTATTCAAGAAAGAAATACTATGGGAATTGAATAAAGCAATTAAATGTATAATAAAATAGACTTCACTGTATGATATATACGGTGATTCTTATTCAATTTACTGAAGTTATTCAGTCAAATGAGTGACTGAGTGATTTTCTCTTTGTGTTTTGTTATGTGATTAACATTAATGACACAGACAGCAGCAGGTTTATTAGACTGCTGTCACTTTAAGACCTAATGCACAGATCCAATATACTGTATTGACACACCTCCGATTTTTTCCCAACTGTTTACATTCACTTAAGACATAACAGACTATGTTTACATGAATACTTGGCCAGACCTTGATGTGTGTGTATTTATTTGACCGTCCAAGCGGAATAAGCCGCTAAAGAGAACTCAATTGGGCGCTCGCACGATGAGGCGGCTTTCTGTGTGCATGCTTCAAGTGTGTGTGTGCCCCCTGGTCAGGCAGGGAGACATTCATTAATTTCTTGTTATCTTAATTTTATGTTGTTATTGTTTTTTTTTCTTCTTCTTCTTCTTCTTTTCATGTTACACATGACGCGGACTCGACTGTACTCGGAAAAATGTCCAAGTCCGTGTCAAGTTCGAGTACAGATTTACCCGGATATCCAAGTTCGTTCATAATTGGACTCGAGTCCGGACGAGTACCCCAATTCTAGCTGTTTATAGCTGCTATAATGCAATTAATATATAACCAATTTCACTGGTGTTCCAATACATGAAATGTAACTAAACTAACAAAAACTATGACATGGCATTAATGAGAAAAATGTAATTTGCTGGCAGACTGCTGTGGTATTAGAGGAATAAAACACTTTGGGAAGTGTTAAGAAAATAAACAACTTTGGAGTGGGATCCAGCATATCAGCATACCCCAGCATGCCCCATCCGACTTTATTCCTTGCTTAAAATATGGTAGTTACACTAAAATGAGCCTATTGTCTTTATGGGGTATAGGACACAAAGAGGTGTCACTGCATTGCCAATGATATTTTATGTAGTTTTTATTTATGCCATTTTCCCTCCAACTGTTTGACATTTAAAGGATCCAAGTATATTAGCTGCAGATCTGTTCTGACAAGTATTGGTGTAAAGAAATCTAAAATATATCTGCAAATCGGGACATCATGAGCTACAACTGCACTGCTTACAGGAACTCTCATAACCTTAAGGCACAAAACATTTCCCTGCTTCTGCCAGAATGCCTCCACTACAGCCCTGTGCTTTCCAGGAGAATAAATGACCCAGCATCTCTTCAATCTTTAATGAGAAACAGCTGATGTAGCCACATGGCCTCTAACAGACCCCCATCTAAACCATCTTTTCTTTTCCACCTCCCAGCTTTCTCTTGAGAGGAGGTGATGAATCATTGACGAGATCGTACCAGGCAGATTCCTCAGAGTGAGCTGGGTCATGATGGGGACACAAACAGAGATGCCATCCACAAACCCTGGCCATACTGAATACCCTGTGCCCTACCTAACAACTAAAGCCATTCAATTGACTCACAAATCAATTAAATCTGCAACCATCGCAGTGTAAAAAAAACAAGTATTACAAAATAAACCAACAAATACTGACCAACAATTTATAAAATTATTTAGCAAGGTAAATTATTTGATGCTTCATATTGTATAAGAAATATCTCTCTCAGGAGTGGACAAATCATTAATCAGTTGCTCAGGTGCCCAGGACTACCAAAGTTTATGTCTGGGCTATTTATTTTTATTCCTGGGTAACCAGCAGATAAGTAGGTTCAACACCCCAAAAAAAGGGGGGGGGGGAACCCCTATTCCTATTTGACATTTACAAACAAAAGGTTTTCATTTAGTATGTAGCTATATTTAAATTATGTACTTTACAGTGGTGAGCCACACATAACTACTAAAGTATAAATATAGTAGTATAGCACCCACTAATCGTACTTAATTCCACAACCTGTGCCACTACACAATTCAGCCGATGCACAATCTGGTTAACAGTCGAATTATATTATCGAATTATTATATCGAATTAGCAGAATAAATTAGCATGCATGGATGACATGCTAATGGATCTTTCCAGAATCAGAAGCATGCAGGTAGGTGGAAACACTGAGGAACCTGAACAAATAAAGTGCAGTGCAAAGCTGTCATAGTATACCTCTCCTGCTACCCTTAACTAGCTGGCCATACACTATTATATCACGTTAGTTACCACTTTTTAGCCTATTCAGTTAGGTTTCCGGGCAAGCAAAACATTAGCATTTGTTTCTACAAAGGTAAGTAGCCATGGGTAATCTGATGATTTTTTTTTTGCAGTATTGCAAATTGGTGTCACAAAAGTGTATAATTTTTCTACATAATCCCCATTTAGTTCAGGGCAAGTGTTCCATTGCTTAACGAGTGTACAGATTCCTCTGGGGGAAAAATCTGATTGCTAATCCATGTCACGTTTAAGGTTTTCATTTGACCCTCATTCATTACTAGGTGCCATAATATTAGTCCATAATAAAGCTATAGGTCACCCTTTTCAGAGTCCTGACCACTTCAGGAAGCATCCATTCATGTCAGGAGATGTACAGGATTGTCAGGGTGACTAAGTCAGAGAAGACAGACTGAACTGAAAGTGAGCTGGCTGAGACAGACTCATTCACAGAAGAACACGGCATCATGACGGCATGAAACATGAGTCCTTGGTGGCCAGTAGACTAATTTTGGAAAACAGCAGGGGTTCGGACATGCCACCCTACTTCAGACTGACTCGGTTATTACTCACAAAAGCTTTATTGTTCATTCAATCTGTTTAGAACAAGGCCTGGTTTCATGTTGAGCTTGCTCTGTGATCCTTTCCAGTTGGAGCCTAGCACCTTTCCTTCCCTCCTGTTGCAATAACTGACTCTCACTTGGCTCATCTCACACAAGTCGCTATTCATTTTGGTCTTATACAGCCTGCCGATATCACACTAAAACAAGACAATGGTGGCAGGATAAGCTACATTAATCTTTCACAGCCCTAATCCTGAAGCAGTTGAGGTCATAATTTTGTCGGTAAGTTTTTGAAATGTAGTACATAGAGAGTGTCAGTCCACCATAAATATATTGTAGAGACATATTTAGATTTTAGAGTGTAGAAGCCATGTGTAGACACATAGATCTATTCATCTTGTCTTAAGCCACTTTATCTTTAAAAGTAGAGGGAATCATTGTAGTGGGTGCACAGTGGGAATCTGTTTTATCAGAAAGTGTGAAAATAAGCTATAATTGCACACACATGAGGGCAATCTCTGATTTTGAGAAAGGCAAGTGGCAAGACAAGAAATGTTGTTTCTCGTGTTAGGATCGGGTGTCACTTGACTTAAAATCTAAAAACTTGAAGCAGATAACTGCCCATTCTGAGACGTATTCATCAAAGGACAATTTTTGTAAAGCTCACCCCCAGAATAACATTAGAGCTGATTGGATATATGGCATAATTTTGTAAGACATTAGTAGTGGCAGATCCAGGATATGTTGTTTTGTGTGGTCAAGGTGGGACACAGAGTATGTGTAGCAGAAATGAGACTTAATGAGACTAGTTTGAAACTTTGCAAAATGCAGACTATGCTAATTTCAATATCTGGGTTGGAACCAGTTGTAATGTTTGTAGTGTTAATAGTTTTTAAATAATAGTATACATTCATTCATCTTCATTAAGCATTTTATCCTGGTCAAGGTTGTGCTGGAACAATGCCTGGACTCGCTCGATCCTTTTGTGTCACAATGTTTTTCCATAAAATTCAAATTAAACAACGACCTGTCAATTCTGGAGTAGCCACTGTGGTCACCCCTTAGCTCCACCCCTGCACATTAGTTCATGTGTTCAGGTGGGAAATTCTCTGGCATTGTCTGTGAGTGATTCAAATCTACGATGTCAGCTTTCATTACTCAGTGTGGCCAAGAAAGACGATCAACCAATCACAAACCAGTGTTTTTGCATAACGTGCAGTCCCAGGTGCAACAGCATGGAAAAGAGTGTGGTTTACTATGACTACATTAGGAAATGCTGTGTCACTAACACCAGAAAATATTGTAAAATCATTGGTGAAGCTTTAAAAAAAAATTCTTTTCCATAGAACTCACGTAAATAAGTGTGCACCATGGAGGTGTTGATAGCTAATGAGATCACACAGTGAATTCAACTTGGCAAAGTACTACAAGACACTGTGATTAACATTACATATGCATACATAGAACCACTTCATGCCCATAAATCTAGCTGTGTTTTCCAGTACAATCTAAAATCTGAAGAATATTGCTTTACCTTGTGTGAGTAGTGTGGGTCAACAATACGTGCCAATCCAAAGTCTCCTATCTTTAGCAGCATCTGCTCAGTGTTGATGAAGATGTTGGCTGGCTTCAGGTCACGGTGCAGCACATTGGCTGAGTGGATGAACTTGAGGCCTCGCAGAAGCTGGTAAAAAAGCAAAGTGGCATGGGCCACAGGCAACGGGCCCTGCTCCAATATCCGGGCCAGATCTGTCTCCATAAGCTCTTGCACAATGTAGATCTCTGTGAGTTGGGCGAGGTTGTGGGGTAGAGGCTGGCCACATGGGCCCAGCGCCTCATACACCCTTACTATGTTCTCATGCTGGAGCCGGCATGTGATTTTTACTTCACGCAATGCATGTTTAATGCTCATGGCATCACGCAGTGCCAGCTTCTTAATTGCCACTTGTTGCCCGCTTCGTCTATCAATGGCAGACAATACCAGGCCGGATGAACCCGTGCCCAGGGGTCGAAGGTCATGGAAGTAACTGCCCAGGTCAAAGCCACATCTGAATGCAAAAGAGCTCCACCTGGCCATTGTTCACAGAGGAGTTGCTCGGTGCTGCCTGAGGGAGGCTGAGGACAGAGGAGAACTTAATTAAGAACATGTCCAAAAAGAGGACCACACTAACTGAATAAATGTCAAATGTTAGTTAATAAGACATGATAATTAACATTGTGTTAGGAATACGTTACTGAATAAAGTTGATGGCATTTTTAATGGTCTTTTTTGTGAACTGAAACTAATGTGTGAAAGGGACATTCAAGTGTACTAAATTCTATACAAGGATTTGTTAAACAGTTCAAAACTAATTTGACTCGGTTTTAAATAAAGTATTTTAACACTAAATGTTAACTAAGTGGAATTACTTAAATCATGTACCTATTTGACCAAATGCTCTAATTTGCTCTAATACTGCTGCAACGGATGGGTGAGGAGCTGTTAAACGTATTTATAAAGAGATTCGAGTATGAAGCCAAAACTGTTGATCATTGCAGTCATCTTTAATTAGCATCTGCTGGACTGATTTCTTGGACTGAGTGAAGTCCATGAATGAGGGAGTGTTCCAATGCACGTAGCCATATTAAAGCAAAAAGCAGTAGGTAGAATACAACACTGTCTTGGTACAGGGCAAGTGTTTCCATAGCAACACCCCACAGCCTGATATGGCCTAATACACATGTACAGCACACAGTTTCTCCCGGGCTGTGAGCTCTTATTCCAAAAGCCCCTCCACCTCTCACTCAAATTGAGTTAAACTCTTGCAGAAGCTCTGGATTGCTCACACTGTTGCAGCTGCACATTAGCCTCACACTAGATGCTGAGCTGAAGCTGGTTGCTGTCTGACACTGAACTGATCAAGATGATCATGGTGTAATCTAAGAGCTTCTACTTACCATCTTGGGCTCTGCGTTGGCTTTTCAGCTCCATGCTTTCACTTATCTGTCAAAGTTTCCATGCATTCACTGAGAGAGAGAGAAAGAGAGAGAAAGGTTGAATAAAAGACACACAATTATACTGAAACAGAAGGCTGAAAGAGCTGGTAACTGTACCAAACAGTTATCGGTTTTGGCCATTAAAGTTCGCCAGAAATTACATTCATAAATGAGACATCATGTTGAAACTCTTTTCAGGTGACTAAATAACACATCATATTGTAACTCTGTGTATTGCTCACAGGCTATGAACACATTATCTGTTCCTTCCTTAATCACGTGTTCTTGTAATCCTAAAAGTCAGAATGTTGTCATGTATAAAAAGCACTGCCCCTCCATGTTTTTGAGCTTCATCAATTATTTTTTTTCATTAGATTGCCAGTCAGGTTACATCTTAGAGGTCAATCAAAAAACAACCAAGAAACAACCTTGCTGAAGCTACAGTGTGTAGCTTCAGGCATGAAAGAAGTCTGACTCCACTGTAATTGGCAGGAGCCAACAGCCAATCAGTGTAAAGAGAGAAAGAGAGCATATGTCAGTGTAAACAAAGGAGTAACACAGTCTGGTATATTTTTCTCCTCTAACTCAATCTTTTTTTCATTTTTTTTTTCATTTTAAACAAAAAAATCCTTCACATTCTAGCTTTCGTAAACAAATGGAATGAGATTTACACGACATCAAATTGAATATAATTCAGCGCTGTTGTTTCAGTGTTGCAATGTAACTAGCGATAACTTCGTTAACAGCTCTGGGACATTAATTGGCATCTGATATTAGCTTCATACAGCAGCCTAAATGTCATCAATGAATCCTCCTTATCATAGTTTTTATACTAAATGTTGGAAGTAAATCTTATTTTATTATTTTGTAATAAGAAAAATCTAATCTTCTCAGATAAACTAGATAATCTGTCAGTACAATTGGATATAACGGAAAAGTTGCTCCAGACAGTGCTCCGCTTTTCTGATACAAAAGCACCTAAAGGTATTATAGCCTTAAAAGGTGTCTGTTTCCAGTTTTAAAGTAGCAGTTTGTCATTTTTAGAGCCTTCTTCTGTGTGTAAGGTGAAGTGCAACTGCAGTGAAACAACTGAAAAGCCTTCCTCTAACTGACCCCAACTCTCTCTGTTGAAACAGCATATCCTTCATTTGTTTTGTTTTTTTGTTTGTTTCTTTTTTTTCTTTTTTTTTTTAAGCTGAGGGGCCGAGGAGCCATGTTCCAGCTGAGGTCAAAGCTAATATCTGGGCCCTGGAAACGTAAACAGTAACCTGAAATTTAAAAAAAAACTAGCAAGACCAATTGCATGGCAATATCAAAATCCTTCCAGGATATCTTTAATGTGATTTAATCTAGATCTAAAAACAAACTGCAACTTTGATACCGGCCGATAGCGTGTAGCATTTCTGCCTCACAGCTCCAGGGTCCCTGGTTCGATTAAGAACTCATGATACTGTGTGGAGTTTTGAATGTTCTTCCCATGTTTGTACGTTTCCTCTGTCCTCCCACTGGCCAAAACATGCAGGTAGGGGATTTGGCTATACTACTTTAAATCACCCCTAGGTGTAAATGAGTGTGTGTGTGTGTGTGTGTGTGTGTGTGTGTGTGTGTGTGTGTGTGTGTGCATGGAACGCTGTGATGGACTGGCATCCCATAATAATAATAATAATAATAATAATAATAATAATAATAACTTTATTTATATAGCACCTTTCATCATAAAATGCAGCTCAAAGTGCTTCACAATGGAGGGTACATCCAGAGCACATCTCCTGTCTTGTGACTAGTGTTCCCGGGATATGCTCTGGATTCACCCTGACCAGGAAAAAGTGTTTAGTGAAGATGACTGAATGAACTTTAATATATAACATCATCTGGTGCTCTCTGGTCATAGAAACTCCTCAGTGACAAAGATTGCTAGACTCTAAAGTTTAGTTATATAAAAGGTTGATTTTGTTCAAATGCTTGTGCTTTAATATTTCACATTTAAGGACACACTTTTAAGTGCAAAACAGTCTAAAGACCACACACACACACACACACACACACACACACACACAGAGAGAGAGACGTTCTGCATTCCAGTCTTCCAACTTCATAAATAATGCACACTGCTGTGGCGCTGACTGCTGCTGTGTCAGTGATGGACCTGTGCTGCAGCAGAAATATAAGAACATGGGTGTAAGAGGTTTTGATAATCTCTTAAGATACGTAGGTTATAAATCGTTTCGAGGACTAAAAAAAAAAAAAAAAGATTAAAGAAAACATTGACAGCTACGTGTGGCTCAGTGTTTGAGGTAGGAAGTGAAAATGTTCAGACGACCGCCCGGGAGAAACTCGTCGCCTTGTTCGGAGCCACACAATTACAGGCTGTTGTCTTTCTTCTCTCCCTTTGTGTGCGTGGCAACGTTATACCGCCTATCATATACTACATTACACCGCCTATCATAAATGAATGAATGAAAGCCAAGAGTGACCGAAGTCAACAGGACAATTAACTGAGATTAAAACGTCCTGCTCAGACGGCAGAGTCAGGTGATATAACAACACTGTAAAAATCCGTGTTTCGGCCCAGCATCCAGTGACAGAAGTACAAAGGGAACGATGCGCGAGCTTACCGTACTACACTTCAGGCTTCTTCATGGCTCTTAACGCTTCTCTGTGCAAAGAACAGCTTGTTGTCACAGGTTTAATATGTTCATATTTCCCACAATTTCTCATCGGTTATTGTGTAGCACCGATGTAGTCTGAGATATCGCGGTCAGAGTATGCTCCCTGTTATCAGCTCTGCTTCTGCGTCAGGAATTTTCCGCCTATCAAATCATCATATCACATCTGCCCCTGTGTGATAAGACTGCCTGCGAGCCTCCTGTTGGGAAAACTCGTCTCCAAGCCGTTTCTTGTGCCCGCATTTTCTTCCACACCGACTTTTCTCCCAGCTTCTCTTTCTCCAAACTCGCTGCTGGTAACCCCCGGTGTGACGTCACGTTCCGCCCGTTGATCTGGACACCTGCTCGCGCCGACAGGAAACCAAAAGCTGCTCGCGAGCAGCCGAGTCCAGCGACCAATAGTGACTGAGAGGCAAGAGGCGCGAGCGCTGCGATTGGCTGCTACCCTGGCCGTGAATTTACAAAGCAGCATCTGTTTCACGCAGTAAAGCGCACTTGAAAAACAAAATTAGTGATCCTGCCACAGGAAAGATGCAATGAACAGTCTGTGTTGATCTGTAATGATCACACACATTTAGTAGGTATACAGATCTAACACTTGCTTAAAGAAAAATGCTGAAGATGTGAATAATCTGGATTGTGATTCTTAAAAAGTTTACACGGAGTACAAAATTTTGCATAGCCTTAAGACAAAATGAAGAAAACAAAGAGATTAAATTGACAATTACTGTCCTTCCAGATGTTCCTTCCATTATCCGAAGTGACAGAAATACTAAATGTTGTATAATTATTTTCTAACTTGCTTGCCCATCCCTTATCACTGCCTCCAACCACTTTGTATATACTCTTATAAGCTTGTAGATTCTTTCAGTTGTAATACTCCACCCTTCTTCCTAACGTGTCTGTTCTAAGCCTGCCAGGCTGTTTAGCCAACCTTTTAGCATTTTTCACGTATAACATTGCCAAATGTCATACACTACTTTCTTGAAATCAGGTCTGGAGACAAAGAAGGTCATGACAATTCGACCAAATTTGCATAAGTATTAACCCCCATTACAAAATGGAAAGAATATGGGGCACAACCACAACTCTGCTTAGGAGAGTCTGCTGAGGAGGCCTTCCACTAAAAGTCAGTGATGGGTTAAGGAGTATATTAGTCAGAGCAGCAACCAAGAGGCAATTATAACTCTGAAAGAGCTGGAGAGATCCAGAGCTCAGATGGGATAAACTGTTCACTGGACAGCACAAGTATAGCCTGTACACTCCACAAAGCTTGGCTTTAGGGAAAAGTCATTATTTGAGGGGGAGAAAAACCACAATATGAAATCCTGTTTGGAGTTTGTAACAAGGCGTGTTGGAGACTCTGCTGTTCTGTTGATACCGAAATGTAACTTTTTGTTCTTGGCACAAAGTGCTTCATTTGGCAGAAACCCACACTGTTCACTGTTGAGAAACCATTCCCATGGTGAAGCATGGTGGTGGTAGCTTCATGTTGAGGGAATGCTTTTCATCAATAAAAACTGGGAAACTGGTCAGGGTTGAGGGCAAGATGGATGAAGACAAATACAGGGCAATTATATAAGAAAACCTTTATCAGTCTGTAAGATACTTGAGACTGGAACCATCTCAAGCCCCAGAGGTTCACCTTCCAACAGGACAACTCTAAACATACAAAGCTACAAAGGAATGGTCCAAAACCAAGAACCTACAATTGTTAGATTGGCCCAATCAAACCCCAGTGCTATTGAAAACCTGTGGCAAGACGTGGAAATTGCTGTTCAATAGTCTTTATCTAATCTGACAGATGTTGAGCTATTTTGGCAAGAAGAACTGGCAAAAATATCAGGATCCAGCTGATAGAGATATTATACAATTTAGGGCTGCATGGTCCCCGGTTCAATCCTGTGCTCAGGTTACTGTCTATGCAGAGTTTCTGTGCATGTTCTCCCCATGTCAGCATGGATTTCCTCTGGTTTCCTTGCACCTCTAAAACATGCTTGTAGGTGGACTGGGATATGCTCCTGATCCAATTCTACCTTGACCAGGATCAAGTTACTGAAAGTGAATGAGTGAGAGTATTCCTAGGAATTTGCAGACTTTCGGTAGAATCTAGTTGTTTCGGTTGAAAAAGCAGTAATTATTGTAAGCTCAAACTTATTGTAAACTTGAAAACACACATGGCCCTCTGAGAACAGCATTTGAATCTATATTAGTTATAATAAACTGGGCATTACTAACAATATGATTTGGCCTACTCACTTATAGAGGTACACCCTTGATCTAATGCTGACCATTATTTGGCATAGATATAGAAAACACTCTCTCACACTACCCCAGTCTAAAACTGTTTCAGTTTACTGAATTTCATCTTATATCATCTGAATTGTGCCATACTCATGATATATTCACTTCACCTTGCTACCACATTAAGCATACAATCACATCAGCTACTGTATTCAGCTTTATTGAAATTTCCCAGATTGATTGATTCACCCTCTTACCCCACAGAACTTGATCTGAAGACTGAATGCTTTGAGTCAATGTTCTACTCTATACTAGATTAAAAAAAATAAAAAAAATGTTCCCAAAATTGTTTTATTCCTGCTTCGGTGAATAATCTTACATAGATACCATAGTCTTGCACTTACTAAGAACTGCTTTCCTGTACACACCTCAGGGCTCCTATTCAGTCATAACAAACATCAATTCAGCACACTTTGTGCTGTCTGTCTTTTTTTTTTGTACAACTGTATAGTGTAATCATGTATAATCTGGTGTCACCCAGAAAACGATGGGTTCCTTATATATAAATTCTTTGCAAAAAACAAAACAAAACTATTCATCAGACATTAATGTGTCTTAGCAAGAGAATTCATTAGTGAAACCTTGTTCTGAAATTAATGTCTAAGAGACATTTGCCAAAGCCTTATGTCTAGACAAATGTAAGGATTAATCAGCATTACTATTTTACAACTCTGCTAAGGCAAGTACAGTTTCTCAGAAATCCCTGATAATATTAAGGGCTGACTTTTCCAATACAGTAATTCCAAAGGAATAATGTCCAAGAATGAGGATTCAGGCAGGACACTGATGGATCAGCTATGCTCTACCGCATGGATGCAGAGTCCGTGGAGTGGCCAGCAGGAGAGCTGGCTGCCCTCTCAGTGCCTCATTATCAGAAGGGTCAGCTTACTGCACAGTGGGCTGCCAAGAAGGAATAAATAAATGAAGAACTGATCTGAATTTTCCTCCTTCAAACTGCTTAGTATGCTCTCTGTGGGAGTGACCGGCAATGGAAAGACTTTTCAAGCTTTCCTGTGACTAGGCCACAACTGTACAGAGAATCTATTACATGGTTTCACAGTGTGGGGTGCAACAAGATAGGGGCCATGTTATGCCATGGAATGCTTTTATTCAGTACACAAACATGTGTGTACTTAATACACATGTAGGCCGTGCCTGGGAATCATAAATCTAGATATGGTTTGGATAGGATGCTTAAAGAAAAAACCTAGCTTTCATTTTATGTTAAAATAATAATAATAATAATAATAATAATAATAATAATAATAATGAAAAATGGAGCAATAAAATAGTTTTTTTTGTTAACATTGCTGGGAAATTTACTTCTACAAACATTTTTTTAATCAAGCTGAATCAGGGTTGTGATGGACCTGAAGCCTATCCTGGGTGTAAAGTGGGAATCCACCATCAGTGGATATGGACAGTGGATGGACAGTCATATCTATCTATCTGCCTGTCTGTCTGTCTGTCTATCTATCTATCTGTCTGTCTGTCTGTCTGTCACTCACTCTCTCTCTCTCTCTCTCTCACACGCACACACGCACGCACGCACACACACACACACACAGTGTGAGGCAAAGGTTGCCAACCCTAGTCCTAGTGTATGCCCTCTCCTGCATATTTTAATGTTTTGTCTGCTCCCAACACACCTTATTCAACTACTCAGCTAATTAGCAGCAGGGCAGGGACGGAAACCTGTAGTGTGAGGAACCTAGAGAACACGGAAAGATTCAAAACTCCACATAAGCAGCAACACAAGCTCAGGATTTAAGCTGTGTGTGTGTGTGTGTGTGTGTGTGTGTGTGTGTGTGTGTGTGTGTGTGTGTGTGTGTGTGTGTGTGTGTGTGTGTGTGTGTGTGTGTGTGTGTGTGTGAACGTGCATATAATGTACATCCATACATACACAGTGCACTCTAAATGTATTGTAACAGCAAGGGCAGTTCTATTGTTTTGTTGTTATACATCGAAGACATTTGGGTTTGAGATCAAAAGATGAATATGAGACAACAGATCAGAGTTTCAGCTTTCATTTCTTCAAATTTACATCTAGATAAATTAACAACTTGGAACATCGCTCTTTTTGTTTGAACCGACCCATTTTTCCAAAAATATTTGAACACGTGACTGATAGGTGTTTCTTGCTGCCCAGGTGTGCCCTGTTAAACTGATTGTTTAAACAATTAATACCCCCCCAACCCCCCTTTTTTTATAATTAAAACCCAACTGTCTTCATTGCACAACAAAAGCAAAAAATTGGCCTTGCTGTTCCAATACTTTCAGAGGAGACATATATATATATATATATATATATGTCTCCTCTGAAAGTATTGGAACAGCAAGGCCAATTTTTTGCTTTTGTTGTGCAATGA